>CAKAOJ020000002.1:6995000-7025000 GCA_916701645.2 Sebastolobus alascanus
TAATACAGCCATAATGACAGTATAACGGCGCGCTAATTGGCCTTTTTTTCCTTCACAACTTTGCTACCAGATCAGCATCTCTTTATTATTTAATAACGTCAAACGCTTGGCTGGCTGTGCTGTGCTGCTGGCTGCTGAGCTGCTGGCTGCTGTTTGGAAGAAGAAGAGGACAATGCAGCTCCAGTTCAGGACATTCATCCATCCACTCACTCACGAGCTATAAGGTCTCTGAATAAAACACCAACAGAGGGAGGAGGAGAGGAGAGGAGAGGAGAGGAGAGGAGAGGAGAGGAGAGGAGAGGAGAGGAGAGGAGAGGAGAGGAGAGGAGAGGAAAGGAAAGGAGAGGAAAGGAGAGGATAGGATGCACTGCTGCTTTTCAGCAGTAAATCTGAACAGATTGAGTGTGAAAAGGCAGGAAAGGGGGCAAACAAACCGGCTATAAATCACTTTAAATAATAAAGGCAATTATCAACAATGCAGACATCATGTTTTTAATTTAGTTATCTAGTTATAATGTCATTTCTTAAGCTCATTGAGGCAGTTTGAAGCAACAGGTGACTGGCTGGCTGGCTGGATGGGACCGGCCCATCGTGCAGCTACAAGTGAAAGTGGCGCACGGTCTGCTGCGCCTTTGTTGTCCAGAAATGTGGAGACTGTGTTTACTGGTTTCCTTCCTCGGGTCTGGGGAGAGTTAAGGGGAGGAGGGGGGGGGGGGGGTACAGTTTGCAGTGTAAGCCAAAAGAAAAAAGATCTGACACCCTCTTGATTTAATTTGTCAGGAAAATCAGTACACATTTCGGATAAAAAAAAATATAGCCTGAAAACAGGAGAAAGAGTGGTTTTGGTATCTAAATTACGTGTTTATTGCTCCAGCCCATAATCGAAATATAAGACATTTTTTTGTCTATAGATTTTGAAGCAGAACAACAATTTCCCTGCTCCCATGCAGCACGTCGCTCGGCTGGAACAATATGAGAGGGGCTCCAGGCTCACTGCCACCCATGGCCGGATCAAGCAGCCTGGCAGACCCGGGAGGGGAGGGTAAGGGAGGTGGGGGGGGAGAAGGGTGGGATGTCTTGTGGAGACACAAAATCGTTGCAGGATTCACACTCTGCCTGTCTTAAACACTCACGAGGGCGCAGATTGTGATCCGGTTGGCTGAGGTGTTGCAGCTGTGTTGCACAGCTTTGATTTCCGGCACCATCACTTGTTGAATCAGGGCAATTCTTTTTTTTACACGGTGGTCTCGATTTTTTACATTTTTGCCATTAGATAAATAATGATGTTTTTCGTTACACAAGAGTCTGCCAACGAAATTGCGGACACAAGATAGCCTGCAGTTAACCATTTATCATCTGAAATGTCCAGGAAAAAAAAATAAGAGAAAATTTATACGATTTTTTAGATACGATATGATACAATACGATACTATACCATATGATACCATACTGATATGATACGATACGATACGATATGATACACTTTATTGTCCCCTTGGGGAAATTTGTCTTGGACTCAGTGCTGCACACCACCAGCTGCCTCCACAGCAGCATCAATAAATAGAAACATTAAAAGCAAACAACAATCCACATGTAAACAGAAAAACACATAACAATGTACACCACAAACACCCTACAGCCTCAAGAAACATTATTTAAAATTGAAAATTTTGATCGAGGTGGGCACAAACGAGTTTTTAAAACGGTTAAATTTGCAGTTTGCAAATGACATAACTATTTATTTTTTTTTACAATAATAATAGAGTTCTGATTTCTGTTTTTTTATGTATTGATTTTAATTTTATGGGCTTTTATGTAAGCCCCTGGTGATCTAAAAATACTTTTTATAATGATACTTTTACTGTTTCAGATGTGCTTCTTGTGATGGCACCGTGGAGCTGGTTTTTATAGAGATTCCTTGATAGAGAAGGCTGTTGAGCTGATGGGACTGAATCATCATTAACAAGCCAACAGACACAGGAACCCCCCTCCTCTGCTCTCATTTCCCAGCATAGACACTAACCTCTTTCACTCTGTCATCAGCCTGACTCTCTCTCTCTCTCTCTCTCTCTCTCTCTCTCTCTACAACAGCACTGTCCATTGTTCCCGGCCCTCCCCTCCCTCCGCCCGGCCCCCGACCCAACTGTTGACCAACAACTCCACTCGCACATTCAACTAGGAGGGGTGGGGGGGGTGTCCTATTTTAGAATATCATCCAGAAATGGTGGAGAAAAAAGTGTAGAGACACATGTTGGAGGGTCTGAGAGAGCTTAAAATAAAATAAATAGGCTTATTTAGAATAAAATATGACGCTTATAAAAAAATATGCCAATAAGAGAATGAAGTGGCCAATGTAAAGTATAAGTCTCGCTTATTATCCAGCAGTCCCATATTGTGTCAACAGCAGGATGGATGCTACACGCAGCAGCCACAGAGTTCGCTCGCTTGTGCTGCGTTTGTTGCTTTTCAGAATAAAAGCTTTAGAAATGGTGTGCAGTAGGAAAAAAAAAAAGGGGGGGGGGGGAGTGGGGGTCCACAACCCGCGTGCCTTTCTTGCCCTCGGGGACATGCGCGAGCCTTCTGAATGGATGCTGCAGAAACTGCATGTGCGCGTGCGTAAGTGTGTCCTTACAATTAGACTCTATCTATATATCTAATATATCTATCTTAATATTTTTCACATTTGGTGTTTTTTACTATAATGATTTAGAATTAAAACTACTGTATGAACTACATATATTATGATTATAATAATAAAGACACTGCTACTAATGGGATTATGCAAAAACTGTATTTGTTGAATTAAAGAAAACAGTAGTGAGAGGCCTATACCTTAACCTTTGTGTTTCGTTGACATTGACTTTACCCCATTGACCCCACTGCTGTGTAATAATAATAATAATAACAATAATAATAATAATAATAATGATGATGATAATAATTGCAAAATACAATTTTTCGTCTTCAAATATTTTTTTTCTTTTCTTCTGACCTTCTTCTTCTTCTTCTGAGCTTTTTAGGATTGAAATGACAAAAGACATTAATAACCATAAAGAAGAAATAATTAATTCAGTCATTTTAGACTTCTGCAACAAGTCTTTATTTAAAAAAGAATAATTTTTTTAAGCAATTATCATAAAATTAGAGAAGAAGTCATGTTGATAAATAATGTTAAAACAATGTGAAGTATGTTTTTTGCTGTTAGAGGGCCCACAATGTGCTTATAGAGTTGGTCTCTTTAGACTAAGCCACTGTCAGCAATATTGAAATATTTTCACAATACTTAACAGGATTAACATATGATGATAATGTGTTTTTCTGTCTTCATTATATTATTCAAGATCACTTAAACTTACAAACTGCTTTTAATAATGTGCCTTAACAGAGTTTAAAGCCAGCCAACACTGCTAATATGTTAAATAAACAATTAAGGCAAAGTTAAATTAGTCTGGACCTGAAAGTGTTTTATAGAGGAGATTACATTTCCACATGTTGTTAGTCGACACTGGTAATGTGCGTTAACCCACAGGACGAGGTGTTAATGTGTTTTAAGGGCAGGCTTACATTACAAAGTGTCACAGAGATACTGGAGTTGTTCAAAGGCTTTGTCAGTGACATCAACATGACAGCGCTCTCAGCTCCACACATACACACACACACACACACACACACACACACACACACACACACACACACACACACAGGCTATACATATATGTAGGCCAAGCTCATCCTCCAGACGACACTCCCCACTTGTGTTTCCCCTCAGTCTGCACTTACTTCCTCCCCTCTTCAAGAATCAGATAAAAGCATCTGTGCTCAGTGGGTGATGAAAGCATCCTCTAAATGCCATTTGCCATAATGTTTTTGTGTCACATGCTGATGAATTTAGACCCTTCTGCGCCGCGATACCGGGCTGTTATAGCAAATCATGTTGACACACACAGCATCACCCCAGATTACGTTCCTCCGTGTGGAAATGTCATATCTCTTTCAGTGGTGAGTTATTCATCCGACCCGCCGACCTCTGCTGGTTTACTGACGTTGTATTCTACACGAATCACCATTACAAGCATTTTTAAGTTTTTAACTGTTTGTGGAGGTTACTCTAAACATTATGTGTTCAGGATGTCTTCCTGTTTGCTGTATTTCCCTCCATAATTCAAGTTTGTTCAAAAATATAACTTAAAGGGGCTCTATATATGTAAGAATCAGAAATTGCTTGTTAACAGTGACATCTGTGGACGTTAAGTCAACGACAGTCAGCGTCCTGTTGCTCGCAATCGTGCTGGCGTTACGTAGATGCGGGCGATCATGTTGATTAACGTTAGCAACATTAGCCAGCTAAAACCACAATATCACTATTTCACATGCTTAGCAGTAAGGTTAGCTTACCAAACGAAGGTCCCTCCATGAATCAAAGGCCCGGCCGATGTTGCTTTCCCCTGACGTCGGTCACATTCCTGTTTTGTAAGACGGGCGTCAACAGATATAACTTTGGTTTTTTTTGTGCTTCCGTGGAGTTTGTGTTGGAGTCTGAGTTGTGGTGGGGGCTGGTCGTTTGTTGGTGTTAGCGGATGCCATTTCTAATCGAACGTTAGCTATGGTTTCACAGAAGAGAGTAAAGGCACACATCCGTTTGATTTTCCCAAAAAAAAAAGTCCCGCATTCTTCGCATTAAAAGCAGTCTACAAGCTGATAGATGAAACCTAGAAAGTCGCGGAAGGTCTCATTTTTAGGTCACAACCTGTTCTCACATTGGCAATAAAAAAACGTTTAAAACATGTTTATACATGTAAAAACTTACATACAGTCCCTTTAATTTAATATAATATAATATACTCCTAAAACACATTTTCCTAAAGCTGATTATCAGTAGGAGGGCCCACTGGGGGTTGTTGTCAAGAAGGAATTCCCACTTAATTATTAACCG
Organism: Sebastolobus alascanus; assembly: GCA_916701645.2. Taxonomy (NCBI): domain Eukaryota; kingdom Metazoa; phylum Chordata; class Actinopteri; order Perciformes; family Sebastidae; genus Sebastolobus; species Sebastolobus alascanus. The sequence goes on from CAKAOJ020000002.1 coordinate 6,999,934, forward strand.
TCTAACATCACGGCTCATAAAAGCTGTTACATGATCGATTTACTGGCACCGTTAATCTTTAAGATGATAATAATGTCATAATTAGTGCCGCAATGTAATCAGACATCTCGTCATCCTACAGATTATACAGTATCTCACATCTGTGAGGCTCATTTAGACACTAAATATCTATACAGGAGTTTGTTTTGACTGGTTTAAAGTGATACGAGCCAGACGTGTGGTGATAGTAGTGTGTTTATACAGTTAATGCTGCTGCTACGGGATGTTCACGACATTGACTCAAATCTCGTCTGTATTTTTGTAAAAACATGAATCTTGGAAGAACACCCTTCCGTCTTCACGTTTCTGCATTTGTTCAGCTCCTATGCATGAGCAATTTTCTTTTATTAAGCGTAAAACCTCGTTCCCAGTCGATCATGTAGACTGTAGTGTAGATTTCGATTGATTGCATCAGTCACTATCAGGCTATTCTGGAGCTGGTGACTATGAGGTCTCCCTCTCTCCCTCTCTCTCTCTCTCCGACTCTCTGACAGAAGCTGTTGTTGAATGGAAGAGTGGCCTCTTTCAGTGTGGGTGTCCCCTCGGGGCCAACTGGGAGAGATAATCAGACAGGACAGTTACAGACAGACAGACAGGCAGACAGACAGACAGATGCTGTGGACTGAAGTTGTTGCTCCCTGACTCAGACCGAGGCACATTTGACAGAATTGTTAGATGAGCAGTTGTTATTTTCCACAAGTCATGAACTCACTTTTGTATCATAAGGACATTTTGTTTTTGAAAATGTGTTATTTTCAGATTTTTCAACAATGAATGGTGTAAATCCTGTCAGCGGGGAGGGAAATATTGTCTGTAAATCAGTGTAGCACAGTGAGTAAATCTTCTCTATCATCTTAAAAGTAGGCATAAACCATTAAACAGATTAGATTGGATTAGATTAAAGGAAGTCTTATTGGTTCCTGCATTAGAAAGTTGCAACACAATACGTTAAATAGGAGCAAAGCATAATGCTAAAATAAAAAAAAGTAGAAAGATATGGCCTTACCCTGTATATACTCTATGGTTGGTTAGTTAGTTAGGTATGTTATTTATTGTGTCATAACAAAACATCTTACATTGAATTGCAAACAAAAAAACTTTACAAATAAAATCAGCTGCAAAAGAGCCTGCCTTCCTTAAACAAAACCTCATCAGAAATTAAGGAACTAAAAGTTGTAACCCTTAAATATTAGAAAAATGAACAATTACACATGCGATGGACTTCAATCTCACTTAAATCACATAACAAACAAAGTAAATTCTCTTCAGGGAAACCATCATTTTCTGTCGCGAATGATACTTGAACGTAACTGTGCACACAGAAATCTTGAACTTTTAGTCAAATTCAAATGAAAGGATCCACACTGTAGTTGTTTTTCATGAGACAATATTATCATATAGTAATCCCTGAAATCCTTTTAAAAAATATATATAATTTCTGTTGTTGTCACTCTGCTCTTACAACTCACTTTTTTTCCTCATTTTACTCTGAACAAACTGCTTTTGTTGCTGCTCGATTCATAAAACGTTGCTTCCTACGCTCTGATTAAGTGTCTATAGACTGAGTTTTTATCGTTGTTGATAAAGAGTCGCACATTCATGAACACGTGAACAGAATCAACTTGAGCTTTACCTGAGCTCATATTTCAAAAGATTGCGTGATCATAACTGGCCTCATCTGTGGAAGTTTCCATCGCAACGTTTCTGAGTACACCTGTATGTGTGCGTGGGTGTGTGTGGGATGGAGAGAGAGAGACATGGAAAATATAGGGCAGAGAGAGAGAGAGAGAGCGAGAGAGAGAGAGAGAGAGACAGGTCTGGCCTGGGTTGGTTTGGGTTGGGCAGGTCAGTGCAGCAGCATTTGATTGTAAATAAGAGAGGAGTCAGTTCACACGCCGATCAAGTGACTGCCGGGAACAAGCGAGCCATTTGAATCAGGTGGCTATCTCCCTATCTGAGAGATCAGAGCCCTGTCACCCCCCCACCGGCCTCCTCCCTCTGCTCTCGTCATTGTGTGTTGCGCAGTAAAGGGACACACACACATTCACACAAGTGAAATGACATGTCCCTCCCTGCTGGCTATAAGGGCAGGCAGAGTGGCTGGATGAGATTTCACTGTCTCACGTTAGGAGAGGTGAGGAAAGGAAGAGGAGAGGAGAGGAGGAAAGAGGAGAGGAATACCCCCTGCAGTAGTATAACATCCTGAAACCCCTCCTGTCATTGGCTCTGTTATCTGTCAGTGTATAATGCGGAGACATCAGATATGCATGCATTGCACTCCACTCAAATAGGGGTGTAAGAAAATATCTAGTATCGCGATGTAACGTTTTGTGATACTGTATTGATTCTCAAAAATGCTAAATTAATAGTTCACATGCAAAGATGAGCTCAGTCAATAATTTATTTCATTTGCAAAGAGATGCACAAAGTGAACTTTTTTTACTCTGATTTTATGCATATAGTGGTGTGTTCTTCATACTCTGATGCTGATAGTTTTTCCTAAAATTAGATTTAAAAAATCGCAATATATCGCCTTGCTTACAGTATCGCAATATATGGCAATATTTTGAATCGTAACCCCTGTATCATGATACGTATCTTGCCAATACACAGCCCTACATTCAAAGCCATACTTTATTTACTGTTTTTCCTGAGGTTTGAACATTGTTGCTCAACATACTCCAGCTCCGATTTATTTATCTTAAACCTTCAATTTTATCTTTAAACGGCAGGAAAAGTTAGCTGATTCATCTGTCAGTTGTGTTTTCAATTAATTGATTAATCTATAAAATGTCTATGAAAGTCCCAAATAGTCCCAAAATGTCTTGAAATTGCTTGTTTTGTCAAACCAACTGTCCAAACCCTGAAGATACAAGATATAAAACACAGAAAAAAACAGCAGATGCTCACATTTGAGACGCTGGAATTTTTTTGACTTCTTTGCTTGATAAGTGACTTAAATTACTAATTGATTATCAAAAAAATTGGCAATTAATATTATGTCTTTTGACTAATTGATTAATCAACTAATCATTCCTGCACTCAACAAAATAAGTGGTGTCTTTAAATATATAACTAATTGTCCCCTCTGCTTTGACCAGAGTCTGCTCTTCATTTAGTCTGCTTGTCACAATAAAGGCCGATGAAAAATGGATCAGATAAAGCATGAAAGAAGACACACACACACACATTCACACACACACACACACACACACACACTCATTTTTTAATGTTGCGTCTTGACAACGACCCCCGGGGGAGACGATGATGTGTGACAGCTGCTGCCTGTTCATATTGATTAAATGACAGCCCGGATCATTTACCGATTTACCGACTGACGGAGCTCAAACGTGAGACGCAGCCCTGAGGGAGAGCTCAGCACTGTTAGCCTGGACAGTTATCATCTCTGTCCCACTGTGACAGCACAGGACGCACGTTATTACACTCTTCATGTAAGTGACAAATGCGCATTAAGTCACCATGACACACAAGTCTAGCAGCAAATAAAGACATTAAAGATTTAAAGGAGTATTACTAACCAATTTGTATACCAAGTAAATGAGAGATCAATATTTAGATTTTTGTATTTTAGGCCATCATTCCTGTATACCAAAGTTAATCTTAGTCCATCACTGCAGAGTTTAGCGATAAAGTTTGTGAGTAAAATTGTATCGTAATGGTCAGGAATGATGGCCAAAACTACCAAATAAGACCAAGGTTTTTAAGACAGTAGTTTCCTTTAAATATGTATTTGAATATAAACGGTAAACTTGTTAAAAACCTGATTTACAGAGCATTTGGCAGGCTAAAAAAAGGATATATGAATATGTCAGAACAGACCACAGCAGAAAAAATAGATCAAGCAAGCAAGAGCAAAATGAAAATGACAAAAATATCAAAACATCAAAATGATAAGAAAGCTCAGCACAGGATGTAAAATGGACTGAATATAGCAGCGTAGATATGCAAAAACAAGAGGCAGATGTTTTAATGAGACCTACTCACATAAAGGATTTTATCATTGTCCTTTAAGTGTTCACAAAGAATGTGCTGTTCGAGTGTGAGAAGCTCTGCATATTAAAAGCTGCAAACTTTTTGAATAATTTGAGCGAGGTGACGAGAAGGTTAATGTGGAAGAAGAAGTTTTATTTGAAGCTTTTTAGCGGCCTGTCGGGTCTCGGCTTCTTGTTGAAGGAGAAAAGTTTTTTTTATAAAAGATTCTGTTCGCATCCTTGACCTTAAAATCACAATTTATTCTATTGCGAGTTAATTGCTTTGTACATTGTCAGTGCAAACATAACATACAGTAAAGGGACAGGAATATACATATTGGACAGATCGGGAGAGGTCGAGAGGTCCAGTGGACTGGACTCGACAGGAAAGGAACAAGCTGGACAAGTCAGGACATGGCTTTACAAAATAGGACAGAAAAGCATATTATATGATAGAAGAAGACAGTATAGATCATAGAGGACAGGACATGAAATGGATGGTTATGATAGGACGGAACAAGACAGGATAAAACTGGTGTGAACTGGAGAGGAAAGGACAGGACAAGAGGCACGAAAAGAGCAAGCAGGACAGGACAGACAGGACATACAGAGCAGGACATTCACAGGGAAGGGGAGGACTAGTTATGATAGGACAGGGCAAAAAAGGACAGGACTAGACAGGATATATGGCATAATGGGGCAAATTAGGACTATAGGATAAGACAGAATGGGACACTGCAGGATAGGAAAAAGCAGGACAAAATGGGCTTATAGGACAGGACTGGACATAAAAAAAAACAGGACAGCAAAGGGCAGGATGTGATAGGACGAGACAGGAGAGGACAACAAAGACAGTCCAGGCCTGAGTAGGCCAGGACACACTGCTGTCTCAATTCCATCTTTTAATATTATGTCCCTGTGTGTGTGTGTGTGTGTGTGTGTGTGGGTGGTGATACTGGGACATAGGCGGGGCATTTACTGTCCCAGTACTGAGAGTTTTTTTGTCTCGCTGTGTGCACGTAGAGCGTGTGGCCTTGGGAACGAGCCAGGTGAGGCGGTCGAGCTCAGAATAAAGCAGAGATGGATCAATCACGTCAGTCTCCGGGCCGGTGAGTGACGGCTAGCCTGGGGACACAAACATGGACACTATTGATTTTGAGTCTCCTTCCATCAGATCTCTCTGAGTTGCTCTTCTGAAGGCTCATGCACGCAGTCAAACATTTACAATTGCACACACACACACACACAATGAGGATAGACCTTGTTTCTTTAACTCTGTCACTCCGTGTCTCACACACTCACATGGTGTAGTTAGGACTCTTGCTGTGTGTGAATCTCTGTTAGCAGGAATGGCCCTCTGGCCATGTTTTCTAACGGGCCTACAGGATATTAAGCAGCATGGAGGGAGCTCTCTATGGCACTTTAAGGAAGCTATTAGCAATAAAATGTCATATACCGAGTAGTTTACAGCTCGTGAAGAAGTGCAGCCTGAAAAAAAGGCTCAAAGTTGTTGGTTCAAAAACAAGAAATCACGCGGAGCTGCAAATGATCCAACAAACGTCACTTCTATAAATGACAGAAGTTGAAATGTACATTCAAGGAAAACTGTAACATAAAGTTTGACTGGATCTTTAACGATATTCTCAGTGTTCCTCAGCATAGAAGCTCTGGAGTCTTCCGGATAATAACAGTACAGTAGGTTCGTTGTGGCCATCAGTTGTAAATATTTCAACTTTGTTTCGGAGAAATAGTTTTTTTCCCGTCAGTTTGATGTCCGATCAGCTCTAAATACTACAATACCCTTTAGCCTTGGATGTGGTTGCTATGGAGGAGAAGCAAGAAACAGAGCTGTTTGAATTCAAAACACTTTGACATTACAGTTGTGACCCAAAAACTGCAGCATAGTTGCCGAAATGGGACTGTCGTCCCAAGTTGATTCAGCAGATACCTCAGGCTGTTGTCATACAACGTTCGTAGCTATACCTACGAAAAAGTAATGCACTGTAATATATTCATATATATCGACAAAATAAATTCGTATGTAATCCACGTAATTGTGAACCAGGAAGTAAACTGATTTAAACTGTAAGCATACTTTTTAGTTTCAGCTCACCATTGGCAGAATTTTAAAGTTCTTACTGAATTGCTTTTCGGGAGTCACAGTTGATTTCTCTCCTTCAGTTTTTATGTGCACACAGTTGTACCCTTGACCTGACAATTAATCAAAGAAACAGAGATTTTCTTACACACTTGGCTCATCTTTCGTAGTGATGATTCAACCTAACGTTGAAAATTTTACTTCTGGATGCCTAAAAATAACTTTTCCCACATTGCAACAGCAGAAAGGACACAGTGTGTGTGTTGAATAAAAGTTTTATAGATACTGTATGAAGAGAAGAGGGAAAATGTAAAAAAAACAAACAAACAGAACAGCGTCAGTGTGGCCGGTGGATGATGGGAGGGGACGTCTGTATTGGGAGCAGTGGCCTAATAAGGCTAAATACCAGACTGTGAATAATCTCCCAGTAAACTGTCTACTCATGAAAAACACAGAGATGCAACAGCAGCAAGTCTCGCTTTCTGCCAGGCTACACCCTCCCCCCCTCCACCGGTGTGTGTGTGTGTGTGTGTGTGTGTCTCTCTCTCTCTCTCTCTCTCTCTGTCTACACCGTTCTCTATCTTTCTCTTCTTTCTTTACTTTCTCGCTCCTGCTCTCCTCCTCCTCCTCCTCCTCCTCCTCCTCCTCCTCGCTCCTCGTCTCGTCTCAGTAAGTAGGATAAGGCTTGGAGAGCTCTGTCGTCGTGGTAACTGCCAGAAGTATTCAGTTTGAAGTTTGAGGAGGTCAGTTTGCGGGTCACACACACACACACACACACACACACACACACACACGGAGGACCTGAGAGAGAGTAGTGGGCCCAGGCCCCCATATGGGCCCTGGTCCTTATACATGAGGGGAAGAGGAGGGGGATAGATGTTTTTGGAGGGGCCGCTGCAAAGCTCTGCATCTAAAACAGTTTTGGTACCAGAACCTTTTCAATCTGTGGGACTGAAATTAAGTTGATTATGAGTGTCTGAATATCTCATACTCTCATACTATCTCATACTCTGTTGTTTTTTGCAGTTCAGTTACCCTGATGTTCATTTCCATTCCTTTAGTATGATGATGCTTAGTGCTCATATTCATACTTAATGAGTGTTTCATCGTATAAATCTTTGAAAAATGTAAGAAAACCTGAGTATTCTTAAGAAAGTGGAAGTCAATGAGTCAATACCACAATGTAAAATACACTACTACAAGTTAAAGTAAGTTACTTTCATGAATCTGTCTTTACTTTTAATTGGATTTAACTGAGAAAGTACTTTACAGTTGGTTTTACTTTCTTAAAAAGCAGTGATTGATTTGATTGAAGTATTTAGAAAGTAACAATAACACACTGTAAAAGCACAAGTAAAGTCTACAGTGCAACATTAAGCAAATGTAGTGGCATTATTGACAAAATGTTGGCTCATTATTACGGAAGCATTTACATGCAGCATTTAATGTTGTAGCTAAGGTGAAGCTAATTTATACTCTTCTACTACTTTATAGACCTTTGGATAGTTTAATTATTATTTCTAAGCTGATCGTGTGTTTTAATGGGTAAATCTTAATCTACAAAGAAGCCATGAAAACAAGCTGTCAAATAAATGTTGTATGGTATTATATTTGCCTCAGAAATGATGATGAAGTACAAATATAAAGGCACGGTCACACATGCCCAAAATTAACATTCGCCTCCCGTTCACTTCCATTCTATGCGAGCGAATGGGCGAAAGTGTAAATATGGAAATAAGTAGAACACATGACTAAATATGCACACAAAAAATTCAAGCTGGAGAATGAATCCACATCCTTGTGTCTGTGAGCGGACAGTTCAAACCATCCAGAGTGACGTACAGTTATGTTTTCAGGAATAATATGACACAGAAGTCAGTACAGGACCAGCGCTGACCCAAAAAACTAAAACATAAATTCTGGCCCAGCCGAGGTCCAACGGTCACCAAAGTTTTTTATACTGTTGTCAAAGAAACTTTGTTGTTGCCTCTCTTGACTGTGGGCCAAACTCTCTCCATGCATAGAAACAGCTCTGGCTGTGTTTAGACTCACATGGACACCTTGAACACATTGGGAAGTAGTTTCACCCCATGAAACACACACACGTCCTCCACTGCAGGTGCAGCGATTTCTGAGGGGTGAATGATGTGGGCGTTGGATCATAAATGAAGTTTCTATTCTTCTGGCACCACAGCATGAATTATTTGTGTTTAAAGGCCAGTGAGGCTGCGTCAATACCATTGAATTTCTGGCACTATAGAGGTAACTGAGGTTATCAGAGCAGTTTACAGCAGTGATGAAAAATATTTAGTACAAACTTTCTTAATTTCCTTTTCCCCCCTCTGTGTCTCTCTCTGTCTCTATCCTGGGTGGTTTCTGATGTAAATGTTTTCAGTCAGTTGGCGGCTGAGTCTCAGCAGGTGGTCCACCAAATCCACCGTCACCCCCGGCAACCCCTGTCCAGCCAATCCAAACGCTGCCCTGCCCGCCACTCCGCTTAGTTAGCCCTGACAGGACCCTGTGTGTGTGTGTGTGTGTGTGTGTGTGTGTGTGTGTGTGTGTGTGTGTGTGTGTGTGTGTGTGTGTGTGTGTGTGTGTTTGCTTGCTTGTGTGTGTGTGTGTGTGTGTGTGTGTGTGTGTGTGTGTGTGTGTGTGTGTGTGTGTGTGTGTGTGTGTGTGTGTGTTTGTGTGTGTGAGGGAGAGGAGCAGTACTCAGAGGATGGGGCGTGTTCTTGGAGTGGTCATTAAAAGTTTATTAAAAAGTCTTCAGCCGTTGGGAAAATGTGTTTGAGTATCAGTGAGCATGGAAGCAATTGTGCATAATGTGTGTGTGGCTAAGCTCACTACAGCTACTTCCTTACCTCAGAAACACAATAACTTTCTCACCTCTGTGAGGACACTTCTCACTTCCATCCATCCAGAATTTTCTGAAAAACTTATTCTCTTTCTCTTTTTAACCCAAACCATGATCTTTTCCTAAACCTAACTAAGTAGTTTTGTTGCCTAAACCTATAACAAAGTCAATATTTTCCTAAACCAACTTGTTTCCTGTGAAGACAGAAGTTTATTTTGAAAAGACTGGAGCGGAAATTGACACGTGCGTCACGTGTTGCTGGACATTCGTAGGAAAATGCACAAAAAATGAGGAAAAACTTATCGTAAGAAATCATATAACCGTTGTATGAGGATATGTTGCATCATTGACGACCTTGAATCATCAGGCATCTCTATTAGACTTTAAAAACACAAATTATGAAATTATTGGGAGAAACAAAACGGCTCCTTAAGTTAAGGAGTGTGTTAATTAGATTCTAGCTGATTGATGACACTCATGTTTAGTTTCACTCATTTAGCTAAACTTCTTCTTCTTTGTGCCTCAGAGTCATTTGGAGCACAGTGTCAGAGGAAAGTTAAAGACATCAGTGTTAATCTGATGCTGCGTGCGTCATTTCCAGGGAATGCCACCCTCCGCTTCTATCAGATATTGATTGGAAACTGTTTTAAAGCTGTATTGGTTTACGTTTTCGAGCCCGTTCTGGGTCAAATACCGAGGCTTTGTCACGGGCGTCGGCGTTTCATACGTCGCACAAGGCACCCTTTAGCGCCAGTATGAGATGCACCGGGCTGTCCATTAACTACGATGTAAACCCAACAGTAAACGCTCAGAGAAAGTGAATGTGGTGATGTAGTTTAAAGAGCGAAAAAGACACACAAAGGGCGCTGTTTGTTTGTGTCCCGTGTTCACAACGTTCAGTTTCATTTTCACTTTACACACAACCATGTAGTTTTGATGCCTAAACATAAGGTGATGCCAAGGGGCCTGACAAAGCGGCAGTTTGTAGTATCCCTAGTTGGGGGTTGGGAGAATGTGTTGACATTTTCACCTTCATAATATAAAATTGTAAAAATGATGTGCTTGTTTGAGCTGATGTTAAACTTAAAAGCTTAAAGCTTCCTGCACATCAGATGAAGGAGCAGAGAGATGCAAACCCCGATGAAACGTTTTTACCTCAAATTCTATGAATCAGCATCAACAACTTCACCTGCCAGACAGAATCTCATTAGAACAGGTGTATGTTTCTCTTGTACATCTGTCAAATTGTTCTTTCACCTCATCAGTACTTCAAATATGGGCCCCGGCCAATTGTTCCTTACAGAGCTCAGTGCGTATATCTCTTTCATTTTTCCCACCCTTTACTGTCTGTATGCCCTCCCACTCTCTATTTTTGTCTTTCCCCTCTGTGAGTGATGTGGTAACGATGATGGCGATCACCTGAAGACTTTTTTTTTCTCCCAGTGTGTGAGAGTGAGAGAGGCAGTGGATGGATGGTGTAAATGTCTGAGCTATCATCAGCTTTGATTGGCTTTGAGTGGCTCTGAGTGCTGGGTCCATCCCAACCGCTTCCCGGGGTCCTCAGGAGCAGCGGGTTGTGTGTTTGTGTATGTGTGCATGCTGCCGTGCCATTTGTGTCTCTCTGCTTCTTTGTGTGTGTCTCGGGATTTCTGCGTGCAGATATGTGTCTGTATGACCGTATTAATTTAAGTCCCTGTATGCCCTATAAACTACAAAACCGTACCAGGGCATCAGGCACGCCGAGTGGTTTTAGAGGCTGCAATTCAACTAAAGGATGCAGGTTGAAACTGTGTCACCAAGAAGTTGCCCTGCTGAAGTGTCCTTGAGCAAGACACTGAGACCTTGTGTTAAAAAAAGAAAGACAATTTCCACACAATGATCACTGAGATCTAGTAAGTCCAATTCAACAGTTAAATGGAGGAAAAGGACGACCAAGACATTGACTACTATTACGTGCACAAATATTCCGTTTTTTGCCCTTATTCCAAAAAAGACACAGAGCTGGTCGCAAACAGGCAAGAGGCCGTGTGTCGCAAACTGCCGTAAAAACCCCAATTCAGATGCAAATTCCTAATGTGCTGTATTAATGTCCAAAGAAAAATATCAGCATATCAATAATGCATACTTGCCAACCTTGAGACCTCAAAAATAGGGAGGATTTCAAAACCAAAGAGTGAAAAAATTGAGTTTCAGAAACTTTTTTTCCTGCATTCTGGCGACTTTTAAAGAATGAAGATAACAAAATTAGAAGTGCACCTCAACAGTATTTTTGTGCTAAATAGGCCTATTTTAAATTTTACTTTTAATTCTCAGGAAAGAAAACTGAATAATTCAGCCCCTCTGGGGTGAACTAATATTCATCAGTTTTTATTCATTCTTTCATTTGTTGCCCTGCTTGAGTATTTATTTCTCTCTTTCTCACTCACTGAAGGCCCTTTCAGACACAACGAAACAACGGTACCACTGCGCTCTGAAACCTGTTATTTCCAGTGGTTTGCACCGTGCCGTGACGGCTTTTCATTGCGTCGAGCAAAGCCCAACTCGGGCGCTGCAGGCTGCGATGTGCGGCGAGCAGCTTTCTTCCTCTGGGAACCGACATTTGGTGAAGCTCTATCGGCCTCCGAGTGGAAACAGTAGAGCTTATACACGCTGTACAACGAAAAGGAGAAAAACAGGAAACCGGGAGAGGACAATGAAAAACGTGAGTCTCCCGGGAAAATCGGGAGTGTTGGAAAGTATGCACATGTCTTAATTGGAAAATGTTCCATTCGGAAGAAGGCCTCATTTAGAATATCCAAACAGAATATGCTGTCTACATGACCCGTATCAAATTCAGTATATTGTCATAGTCTGAATAACAGTGGAATATTAGTGTGCATGTAAACGTAGTCTCTGTACGTAACAAACACATGCAACCAATAAACAACTCAATAACAAAGAAAAAATGGCGACCCGTTTCCTCCAGGCTCGAGAGGAAGTGTCATCAACCTCATTACCTGACTCGTCCCGCCCTCCTCTGAGCTCCATACATACCAAAGACACCACTGGAGGGAAGAGAAAGGCTCCCAGTTAATGTTTAACCAGGCTATGTAAAGACAGAGTCAGATAGCTGAGCTTAGGAGCAAATACGCTGTGTGTGTGTGTGTGTGTGTGTGTGTGTGTGTGTGTGTGTGTGTGTGTGTGTGTGTGTCTTAACTAATCTGACTCGATGTATTGCTATTACATTTATATATGATCAACATCACGACTATACACAGGGGAAGGCTTCAGGAATTTTCTAAGCTTATCTCAAAACTGAAATGAAATCTCAATTTAGTGATTAATTGAGCGTCTAGCTGTTGATATTGATAAGACAAGGCGTAACTGGGGTCATAAAACTTTATCAACAGGTGGAAGACGATGTCGAATGTGTATTTAAAACTGCACATTTGTCAACTGGAGTTCCTGCAAGGCGCCTAATATAGCTACAAATATGATTATCACAATGCACCCCCTGTTAGGCGTGTGTGTGTGTGTGTGTGTGTGTGTGTGTTTGTGTGTGTGTGTGAGAGAGTGTGGCGCATCCATATATGCATACATGGACGTCTGCATGTGTGTTAAAAAGAGAAAGAGCTCTTTTTTTTGGCCAAGTTGGCATTACTTGCACCATGTGTGTGTGTGTGTGTTAGTGTGTGTGTGTTGGTGTTTTGTATAGAAAGTGCTGTGTGCAGTAGAACGGGGGATTTGGTGCCATCAGCACAGTGATGTCAGCACACAGAGACAAACAAAGCCAGAATCCAAACCCTCTCCCAACTACCCACAATCCCCCTGGACACTGTGGGGGCCCTGCCTGGGGGCCCGCTGCCGTTAACACACACACTCACACATTAACACAAGCTCACACACAGAAATAAACACACACATGCAGATGGGTTCACAAGGTCGGTAAACACACACATACATGCATACATGTAGTGTAAGCGGCGTCAACTCAAGCACACTGATACTGTATATGCATACATGTGCTGAGTTACTCATACAAGTCCACTCAAATGTATAATAGTATCAGTACACTCATACATACATGTAGAAATACACGTATAACTGGTCATCATCGGTCTTTCCTTATGTTCATTTACACCGGGATAAATCTGGGTTATTGGGTTTATACACACTGTTTCATTCTGGAAAGTAAACCAACACAAAAGTGCTTTTTAGGAAAATTAAACCAACTATACAGTACTTTTAGGGAACTAAAACCAACTGTAAAGCGAAGTACTTTTGTTTTGGAACGTTAAAGCTACTCTAAAAAGTGCTTTTTGGAAACTAATTCCAAGTGTAGGAAAGTAAACCCACCTGTAAAAAACATTTAGAAAACTTAAACCAAATCTAAAGTGTAGTACTGTTTCAGGAAGTCAAATCTACTCTAAAAGTATATTGTGCCAAGTAAAATCAACTGTAAGACAAAGTATATTTTGGGAAGTAAAATGAACCAACTATGAACTACCTGTAAGGAAATAGCTGTTAAATACTTCAAAAGTTCGACGCTGTTTTAGAAAAGTAGAGCCGACACAAACTATGCACCGTGTCTCTGTATTAACTCTGTAACAGCAGCGAGTGAGCAGTCAAATGAGAAACACACCTCTGTTTGCTTTGGGCTGGCCCTCTGCCACTCAGCGCCAGCCTCAGCCGCATGCCTTGCAAATGGGGAATGACATTACTGTTATTGTATTCGTGGTGGAGTTCATATGAATATACTGTGACTGTATTGAGGCAGACGTTAATGTAGATGTGATAACGGGTTTAGATAACACAGCGCAGGCTGTTTGATGGAAATGCTTATCTTAAGGACCCAGGAAGTCGGGTCAAACTGATATGGCGGACTACCTAGAGATGCTGAAAACTGCAGCTACAAAATATCGACAGCTTCAATTCATAAATATCAATATTTGATTTGTTTACAGCGGCAGCGCTGTTCCCTACTGGTTTTCTATTACCAGCTGTACCCTTTATATGTTCTCGTCCAGTGACTTGGCAGTAATGGTACCTACCTTGCTCTACCCATTAAGCTATATGGGAATTCAACCCCTAAACGTCACTGGCTACTCGTACAGTATATCCATACCTCATCATACCTATGCTACCTATGTTAAACACTATTTTTAATTCTAGCCAAACCTACCCCACAAGCTATATAACAAAACCTGCTAAGTCTCCAAAGGAATTATGTTCATATTAAAAACTCTGCAGCACTTCATTTACATGCAATGCCAACATTTATTATAGATAAATTATATAGTTAGTATTATACATAGTTAAATAATAAAAAAAAAAATGGTCTTTTACCCCGAGAGATTTACAACAAAGAAACTGTTATTTTCATAACGTTAGGGACTTTTGGATCGCTTGGTTGCATTAAAAAGAGTTTAGTGTGTGAATAACTCTTATATATTGTCTTAAGAAGTTTCTGTCAGCTGGATGGTGTGGCTGTCGAATTGTAAGGCTTTCTGTTTTAATGCTGCTATCTCCTCGTCGAACTGTTACACAACAATTAGCAACTGTTGCTGTTTGTCTCTGCTCTTTAAATGCCCTTCTGTCCAAAACAGTAGGAGACAGACTGGGGCTGATAGTGTGTTTGTGTGTGTTTGTGTTGCTGTTTTGGGCAGTGGGATTGGGGTAACTTGGCATACTGGACCCAAACAGGTCCTCATTGTGCTGCAGGAGGAAGAGCCGGGTCGTGCTGCACCCTATTCAGCCAAGTTTGGAGTGGGAGTAGGAGTGTGTGTGTGTGCACATTTTCGACCCATATAATGAGGGAGTTCTTCATATTCAGATGGCTGCTAGTAGATTTGCTGATACATTTGTTTTAACCAAAGCTTCGCATCAGTTTAACACCAAAGAGTCCGCTTTAACTTTGCACTAAACTTTCCTGCAGTGCATTAAAGCTGAAGTAGGCGAGATTGGAGCAAATATGATTAAAAAAAGTTATTTTTATAAAACTGTCACTATATCCTGACAGTAGTAAATGAAACAGGTAACCTGAAAAAAAATCATGTTCCAAGCAGTCAGAGCTGATCTGAGGTCTGCTGTCCATCTGCCGTCTATGAGAGCCAGCTGTCAATCACTCGCGAACTCTGACTAAACGGTCAAACTAGGCCGCGCTGATCAAATATGATAAATATTCTGTTACGTTAATGCCTATTTCTCGCCTCAAATGTTTTCAGAATCATCTTGTAGTGTACGGTTTAGCTGTAAAATGAGAAAGTTTGTGACACGGCAGCCATTGTGAAATCTCTTGAAGGAACGGCAAGTTCCGGTCACACGACCGGAGCACAGCCAATAGGAACGCTCTCTCTCTCTGAAATGACCTGCGATTGGTCAAAGTCTCCCGTCACGGGCTAGATTTTTTAAAGCCTGGAAAGAGAGTCATGATGAGGTGCAGAAGTCTAGTTTTCTCTCAGAACACTTGAATTACAATATGCTGAAAGGTTATTATTATAATTTTTGCCCAATGATGCCAAAAATATACTGCCTACTGCCACTTTAAGGGAAGAAAGTCAGCAAGTTATTAGCCTGAGCGGTACTTGTTGCCTGGTAACACAACTTCGTATCAGGAAGCAGTGCGAGCTGTTGTGGGTGTGCACGGATTCAATGTGGACTTTTAGTCTCTGCAGTTTTTCACCAAGGCTGAGTGAAATCTTCAAACACATCCGCTCTACTAAATACATTGAATATATTAGTTTGTGGTACTTTTTATGGTGTTTCAATACAGCGCTGATCACCTGTCAAACTAGTAGTCTGAGCTTCTATAGGTGGCAATCTTCCTTTTCCGTTTGGCCATCACTGCACGCCCTGCTTCTGCCCTGATCCTCCCCTAAATACTGCAAACAAAGCAGACAAACACAATTTCCTTTATGCACGAGGATTTCCCCAACGACAACCTGCAACACTGTGCTGTGAAGAACCAGATCTTTTAAATATAAAAATGTCACTGGTCATCACTTAACATTTTTTTTTTTTCATTTTGTTTTGTTTCTCCAGTGACGTAACAAGAGAGTGGAGACACGATCAAGAGACCTGGACAATACGTGAACCGGATGGGAAAATGGGAACTGGTAGGTTTAGGAAACACACACCCAAACACACACACACACACACACACACACACATACTCACACACACACACACACACACACACACACACACACACACACACACACACACACACACACACACACACACACACAATGAGTCCCATAGAGAGACACAGCAATGCCCTGGAGGGTGCCAGTCATGCCCAGCTTCCGCTGCGCTCCAAATTGAGCGTGGCACAGAGTGTATGAAGTCAGCCGTCTGGAAGAGAGCCAAGCATTGTTCCTCTGAGCAGCTGGATGGTAATTACTAGAAAGAAAGAGAGAGAGAGTGAGAGAGAGAGAGAGGGGAGCCCTGCCACCTCACTACTGTTGCTTCTGCTTTCCCCTCCTGGTGCATGTATCATATTGGAATATACATTATACTGTATATATATATATATAGTAAAGCATAGCTGGGAGTCCTGTGAATCTACAGACAACAGAGAACATTCTCCTTACATGTACACAAGTATCAGTGGAGTAATCGTGCAGCAAAAGGACATGAAACTATGGCTCCAGTCAATAATTGTCATAATATACGACATTGAGGGTTGTTTTCACAAGTTAAACACATGCACAAGACACAAACATTAAAAAATATCATGAAATATTGTGCAGGGAGATGGAAAAAAAAAACCCAAGGTGAGCTTATTTATTACCTAAATCTATTACCTAAATACTATAAAGCAATATCAATATTAGCAATAGCAATAAAGCGAAACTTTATTTATAACATTTTATGACAGGGGAGATACAATAAGGCCTCATAAAAGAAAACAATATAGTATACAAACAAACAACTAAAACAATCAGATGTGGTTTGACTAAAAAAAAAGCAGCGGTGGGATGTAACCAAGTACATTTACTCAAGTACTGTACTTAAGTACTCTTACTTTACTTGAGTATTTCCATTTCCTGCTACTTTGTACTTCTACATCTCAGAGGGAAATATTGTACTTTTTACTCCACTACATTTATTTGACACTTTAGCTACTAGTTACTTTTCACATAAAAATCATATGATATGCTTTTGTGATATGATGCAGTAATGTATTACTAATCTACTCAGTAGTATATAAAGTATTTAAATTGACTCCAAATTGAAGAACTACAACATTAAAATGTGATAGCGATGAAAACAAAATAATATTATATTCTATAAGAATATAACACGTTAAAAGAAGCCGTTCTGCATAATAGAGCTTATAGAGTATACGGTTTAGACCTGCTCTATGTGAAAAGCATCTTGAGATAACTTCTGTTATGATTTGACGCTATATAAATATAAATTGAATAATAAATAAATACTTTTACTTTTGATACTTTAAGTACATTTTGCTGATAATAATTCTACTTTTACTTTAGTAACATTCTGAATTCAGGACTTGTAATGGAGTAATTTTAGACTGTGATATTTATACTTTTACTTAAGTAAAAGATCTGGGTACTTCATCCACCACTGAAAAAAAAAAAAAAAAGTTTGAACAGTTGTCATGGAGATACACTGTAGTCCAGTTCTCATCACATGACTGTGGAGTACAAAACTAAGCTTTCTCCATGACAATGGAGCAAACTGCTGAAGGAGACTGTGATGTGTTTTTTTTTTTTGTTAAAGTACTGTTTACAAGGTCAAGATGCCGTTTAAATTACAAACAAATCCAATGTGCAGGAAATTTGTTTTTCATTTTGCTTTAATGTTAATGTAAGAGCACATTTAATATAATCTAGCAAGTTACTGGACCATTAAACTAATAAAAGAAGCTTCACCAACATTTGATTTAACCCTTGGAACAACCCATAGGCCTTTGCTAGGTGACTAAAACGTACAATAGGCTCACAGTTGGTGAGCAGGTAAGAGATGACTAAGATGTATAGACAAAAAGTAAAATGTTATAATCAATTCTGAAACTAACCAGAAGCCAATGCAGAGATCTGAGAACAGGTACGATGTGATTAAATCTGTTGTTTCTTGTCAGGACTCTGACGGCGGCGTTTTGACTTAGCTGTGCCTACAGTCTTATTTGGTCAACAAGAGACACTCACAAAAAAAAAAAAAAATTAAGAAGATGTATTAAAATTATATACACGTAAAAAACATGAACAAACAAAACCAGCTGTTGCTGATTCTAACATGTTTTGTCATCCACCATTACAGACTAAAATATATTTTCAAAGATATTTACTTAAAGAGCTCCACCCTAAACTACAATACATTTACGATGAACATACAACTGAATCCTCAACTTTTTCTCTACATAATTACCTCAGTGTTTTCCACAACTCTGAGCATATGTGTTGTGTACATTTATCTGATTGAAAAAGAAGGAGATAGACATAAAGTGGGTCATATGATGCTGGAGGAAGATAGAAGAGAGAGAGAGAGAGAGAGAGAGAGAGAGAGAGGGTGGAGGGAGCTTTGCAACCGTCCAGGCCTGAGGAATGTGTCAACTCGCTGTCAACTATGTGCTGCTTTGTCATGAGACCGCAGTGCACTGGAAACACGTAAAGTTGCCTTTTTCACACCTTCGACTCCTTCCTCCCTCCTTCCTCACTCCCTCCTCCTCCTCCCCCCTCTCTTCCTCACACTCACACACAGTGGCAGCAGTAGCCAGGCCAGCGCTGGTGCAGCTGTGACCAGAACAATAGCATTCCTCAGGTTTTAAACGCCTGGCACTTAGATTCCTAACAGTCAAATTCCTGGCGGGGAGAAGCTGGGGGTTGCTATAGGACGCCGAGAGCTGCGAGACGCCTTGTAAGGAGGCGTACAGCTGTAAAGCGCTGTGTGATTTGTGTTTTTTATGAGGAGGATGGATGGGTTCATGGGGACGGGGGGTGGGGGGGGGGAGCTCTGTTGTTCCACCTCACGTCCTCTTGTCCTCAGATGTGACATTTCCAACACTCCAATTTTAGCAGTTTAGGTCGAGAGGCGTCCTGCTGCTTTTGTCGGGGCCTCATGTGTCGGTAGAGGCACCTGTTAAGTCAACATGTGTGTCTTGTAATGCGTTTTTGGCACATGTGGTGCCGAAAACGACACAGATGTGTTGAAGGCGACACATTAGTTTTAAGAGTGTTAAATTAGGTGTTAGCAATGGAAACAAACAAGGATATGTTGTATGACAGTCGGGTAGATTTCATGTTGCATAATCCACATAAGATGCAGAAAACGTTCACATTTTATCTTCTAACCAGTGAAGAATTTGATCTTTCAACGTAGACAGAAAAACAAACCTATAGTACATTAAATGGGTCACACTGAAACTGTTAAAAAAAAACTCCCCTATTTCCAATTTTGTTTGTTTGTTTCTTACATTTTTAAACATTTTACATGTGTTTATAGAGAACTTTTGTAAAATCTCACCAGTTCCTTATCAGCTCTTCTTTTTTTTGCTACTTTAAACAGTGCTCGTGCTGCTAAAAATGACCTCACTGACAATTAATCCATCTTTTTCCACCGCTTTTATTCTGAAATCCTGTGGATAAGTGATTTTAGTGATGTTAGTCAGAGAGAATGAAAAGCCCGAACTCTGTGCTTCTCACATCATGTGTGCATCCTCTGGTGGCTCCACTTCACACAGCACCGAGCTGCACTGCAACTATCAGCCCATCTGAAATAACCCCAAAAATAATGATTCTCTCATTAACCACGCCTGTTTCACAATTTAAATATAAATGAATCTAATTTAGAAAACCTCGGCCGCGATGAAGGAGACTCATTTAGAGCCAATCTAAAATTAATGAGGGCATCTGGAGAGAGGGAGAGAGTGGAGAGGGGCCCTGCGTGGCTTAACAGATACCGGAGTTAACAAGCTACTGTACTTTAAACACTGGAAAATCCCCATTAATTTTAAAGTTAACGCACTACTGTACTCTGAAGGGTGGCAAAAGAGCTTTAATGTTGGTGCAGACACATTACAGCGACATCTTCAGACTGACTCTTGGCCTCTAGCTGTCAAACCTCCTTCATGTTAGCGTATAAGCCCACATTTATCAGACTCTGCCTGGTCATGCGGAATTATAACTTTCTGGACATTTTTTAATACAATGGCACATGAATCCGTTTTTGCATGTGTGCAGGATTCAACCCTGAGACCATAATGCTGTCAGATTTACCATCAAAGCTATGTCCTGTATAGAATTACAGACAGAGGTAGTAATAGAGCCCTACAGGAATGAGTCCTAAAACACGGAAATGAGTTAGCATTAACTTCAGGTTCCCTTGTCTGGAAGTCAGTGGGTATTTTGAATGGTTAGATGCCTGAAATAAAGTCTGTATTTAACAAAAGCTTAAGAGATCTTAATGTTTGTTCTACGATATAAAATACATCAGTAAATATCCCCCTCGTGAATTTTGAAGCTATAATGTGTCTTAAAAAAGGCGGTTGCTAACAAGAGGCTAAATGAGACTACTAAACGTCATCACGCCGATGACGTTTAGTAGTCTCATTTAGCCTCGTCCTCCTTCACAGCCTCGTTCTTCATACTCACGCTCATGTAGTTCGTTTATAGCCTAATGTTAGCTTTTAACTTCTGGCGACTGCATTTCCGCTTCAAAAATCATAAAAGTTGTGTTCATTTGTGGAGATTATCTTGCTGAACAAAACTTGTAAATATCATAAACGTTTGTTTGTCACAGAGATTATCCAACGGAAAAATCCCATTGGCTTTTTGTTGAGGGAACCAGGGCGATGCTAACTTCCTGGTTTGCCTACAAAAAATACGTCTTCCCTGGAGCAATCTATTGCAGAAGATGCAGAAGTTCCCCATGATGGATTATGCTTCAGTAAAATAATTTAATAATTTGCAATATATTGGACTATTTCCATTTACACGTGGCAGGAAAAGTAACACAAACCATCAAATAATGCACACATTTCCTAATTTTCAGGCTTTCCAATACTCTAATTTGTTAGGAAAAGCTATACATTTTTTAAAAAATAAATAAAAGTTATGCCTCCCACCTAATTGTTCACGCTGCAGGTTTGCACATAAATCTGCTTATTTTGTTTTCTTTAAAAGACACATTTTCACCAACATGCAGCGTGCAATGTCCTTTCCCCCTCAGCAGCCACAGGAGTGGCCGCAGCAGATGCCAGCCAGCTCCCACAGTGACTGTTTGGTTTTGCAGGTTTAATTCCCGATGGGTTTGGGTCCAGAGTGACTAGGCTGAGCCCTAAAGGCCAGCGGGCTTGTCAGGTGTCTCCACACATTAACGTTGTTCTGCTCACACCCGGAGCCGACAGCACAGCGAGGCAGAGGGGGGAAGAGAAACACTGATCTAGCGTGGTGGGAGGCACAGACGGATGAAGGGAAACTGTATTGTTCGCATATTAAATAAGACTTAAAAATAAGTTTTCTTTGAATGTTTATTAAGATTAAGGGGACTTGTAATGAAAAATTCAGCAGGTTATCAGTGGTGTTTAAAAGATTAAATTGACAGTGTTGTAGCTTGTTTCTTTTGTCTTGGAGGACAGAAACCAACATGGCTAGCATCAAATTTTGACTCAAGAACTGCATTGTCATTGTATCTTTCCACCATAATTCAAAGTACAATAGGACATTAGAGTTGGGACATACTGTAACAAAAGAAGTGTTAAACGTTGTGCAAACGTTAGAAAACACTGGTGTGCAAAAGTTAGAAAACACTGGTCAAAAATTGTATTTTCTAAATAAAGTAACCGTCTAGGATTCAAACTTTTCTCTCAGAAAGAAAACTAAAATTTTTAGTTGTAAAAATCTGCGGTGGTATTGTTGGTTTGAGTTTTTATTAATCATTAAAACTATGCTGTCTTCCAGGAAGTAAAACAAGAACATGAAAAACTTTTAAGTGGAAGTTTAGATATGTTTATCTTTCTGATGACTTGATGACCTGATCTTTTCTGCCAGTAAAAGCAACACACTGATGGATGCTACCTCAACATTTTCTTTAGCCTTTAACCCTAAAACCAGCTGAGTGACAACACAGCCGACTTTTCCCTGCTGGATTCAAATAAACTTGCATTGTGTCTGTGCACAAACAACTTCCTGCATGCAGTTTGTTAACGGGGGCGGGCGACCCGAAAAAAAAAAAAACTCTTCCTGCTTCTGACCTCCAACCCCATCCTACCCCACCCACACCCGCCGCTCACACAGCATGGTGCAGCTATAGGGGGGAAGGAGGTCGTGGAGGGATGGCGTTAGGCTTTAGTGTGTGTGTGTGTGTGTAGGCAGAGGAGATGATGGTAGGTTTTTGAGTAGGGGGGAAACTTCTGTCCTGGTCTGAGGGAGTTGAGGAATAAAGTGGTGGAGGAGGAGGTGGAGGTAGGAGGGGAGATGAGGAGACCTGCTGAGAGGGCAGCCTATATACACTCCTCCTCCTTCCTGCTATACCTCTCCCTCCATCCCTCGCCTCTTTTCACCCTCCCCCCCCCCGTCTCCATCCGTGGGGGTAAAGTACATTACATGCTTGCTAATCAAACCGCCATTACAAGTTTGGAGGGAATGAAGCAAGAGACTCGAGTCTTCTCCTTTTTTCCTCTTTCTACTCACTTCAGTGTGTCTCCTTCACCTTCCTCCTTCCCCTCCATCTTCACCAAAACTCCATGTGTGTAACGTGAGAAAGTGTTAAGATGCTGGAGATATACCAGTGACTTGTTAACATGTAATGCCAGGATCATTTCAAAAACAAAATACCATTAATATCCTGAATAATTATTAAAAAAAAAATACAAGAAGCTAGAATCTCTTTTTATGTCTCAGCACTTTGATCACAACTAATATAAAACACAGAAGACAAACAGGATATTAAAAATGATGGATTTACAGCCTTAGTTATTGCAGAAGCTTTTACTGTGGTCCCTGTGATGTTACTTTGCAGCAACAAGTCTGACAGTTGCATGAACTGTCATAGAAGTTTGAACAACTTGACATGTTCATGGAAGGTGTGGCAGCTGGTCACGTTTAAAATGTGCTAGATTTGCCCTCAAAGTCAGAATTCAAAGTAGGATGTATGCATGTAACAAGCGGGCACCAAAAGTGTAAAATATACCTGCACATTACTTTCTTGTTGCTGTGCAGTCTAAATGTCCATATGACATACTAATAGAATTGGGAACAAAAAAGCAGTGCATGTTCCCAAGCACCTGCAAAGCATTCATGGTGTAGAGGTGTGCGTACCCCTTGGACCCGAAGCAAATTAGCCGCAAATTAGCCGCAAATTAGGATATGAGATACAGTATGTTGTGTGCAAGATGCAATATATTTTGTATTGAGGGTGTCGGAACTTGAAAGATTATGTTTTTTTTTGGCATGGTCACCAAAATCATTAGGACTAACCAGCGCTCATCAAGTGGCAGCAAAGTCACATATCAGCTGAATCATTATAGTCAAACACGGGCATGAAGTGCATGAAGCCTTTGATTCTACTCTTTCATACTAGATCTTCACTTACAATCCAATACAAGCTAAACTAACAGAAGCTCACATGTTATACTGGGCCGACTTGAATAAGCTGCAAAAGCCCCTTCAGAGCTCTGTGATCTGCTAACCATACAGGGGATCAGAGGACGAGGTCTGCACAATACCACAGTGACACATACTGGATCTACTGTACACAATATCTGGACTTACATATTGAAACCGATACACACACGGATACAAAAGACATAGCAGAGACAGTCTTACAGGGGTAATTAGCCATGAAAGTGAACCAAAGCTCAATTACCATTTCTAGGAGCGTGGGCTGTCCTGGCATAAACAGGCGGCTTTTGAAATATAATGTCATTTTTTTTGAGAGCAGCAAGTCCACCATGTTATCAATTATTGTTTTGCATAAGCTACAAGATGGTAGTGCTGTTTAACTTACTCTATAAAACACCAATGAAGCAGTCGTTTATGTAAAGGACGCACTCTAAACTCTGATTGAAGTGTAGATGTACTGCTTATATTTAAATTTTATTTTCATGTGTTAAAGGAAACACTTCGTCCATCGAAGGCTGTAATAGACAAATGTATTATTTACCAACCGGAAAAAGAGGTTTAACTGTTATTAGATACTAATAATAATTTAGTACCCTCCTCTCTTCGTCTTCTGTTGATAATTGGTTTTAGTGAAGACCTGGGTGTAGATTGTTCAGGGGATTATGGTCAGGGAAGCCTTGAGTCACCACTAATTATCATCTATTTCTACACACACACACAGAGTTCCCATATTGCCCTCCCTGCACCAA
This sequence comes from Sebastolobus alascanus, assembly GCA_916701645.2. NCBI lineage: Eukaryota > Metazoa > Chordata > Actinopteri > Perciformes > Sebastidae > Sebastolobus > Sebastolobus alascanus. Next base: position 7,024,233 of record CAKAOJ020000002.1, read on the forward strand.
ACTCAAGAGATTTATGTTTTAGTAGCAGTCGTTTATGGGTAAGGTAGGTATTATTACTTTCTCTCGGGTCCATGCTGGGTTTTCAGTGCAGATATTCCCGTGAAAGCAATTTGTATTTTCAAGTATTTCACATATAATTTAGAAACTTGTATTTTGCTCCAGTTATTGCTGCAGTTTTGGGTAATCACTGTTCTGTCTTCTTGGTGAAGTTAATGCAAGAGTGCTTGAGAGGAGACTGTACTCCTTCAAGCACGCTGGTGGGGTCAGGGGAGTTTAACTACTCTCAAGAACTAAACTAGGAAAGTTTTTCAAGGAACAACAGCAGCGTTTAAAACACAACTTGCTCATTTGTGAATGAAGCAGTACAGAAATTATAGCAGCCGAGAAGTCTGTATTTGATCAGTCAATGATGTTAAGTCATGCATTTCCTGAACCACTGTAAAGTACTACCCCCAGATCAGGGACTGTTTACCTTGAACTTGTTTAGAGGAACTAAATTTAGTTCCTAGTTCCTCCAGCTGAAGTTCCTCAAAAGGTTCTTGGTAGTCTGGGAAAGTCCCTGCAGTGATATTGCCCTTTGCTTTTAGGCCTTGGAGAGGCGTACGACAATGTCCCATGGGGTGCCAGGACCGCTGCTCTGAGTCACTCGGCTCTATCATAGGTAATAAAGTATGTTCTAGGTGGGTGTTGGGCTGTACCCAGGCTATTACTTGTTGTTGATTCTTTTGCATCTCTACCTTTTGCAGATGATGCAGTTCTGTTGGCTTC
>CAKAOJ020000002.1:7630000-8042500 GCA_916701645.2 Sebastolobus alascanus
GGCAGACTTTATTACTACTTTAAACCTTGATAAAGGCAGCGCACACCAGATCCGCTCCTTCCGTTCTCACCTTTCACAATAAAAACCCTGAAGATATAATATTTGCAGGCGAGTATTTCGCATTTTCGTGTCGTTTATTCGTCACGCCCCCAGTGTGTAAAGATCTTTAGAAAGGTAGGAGTGAGCAGAGGGGTATTCAGGGGTATTCCTACACGCTCTACCTTTAAATATACTGTAATCTTCTCTGTAAGTATCCAACACATGTTTACATATTTGTTCTGAAGCCTGCTTATACATCCTCATTCATTCATAATTAACACCAGTATTTACAACGGCAATGGCCTCAAACTTACACGTCATAGTAAATTCCATTGTGATGTACAGTCATCATAGAATAACTCATTCCCACATATTTTAGTAACTTGGACTTCTGCCTCAACTTGTTTTCATAGTTAATGTGACCAACGGTTACATTTGTTTCGATTTACATCATGTTGAAGTGAAGCCTTCTTCGCTACATGCTATTAGCCGTATGACTAATGGTTATACCATGTTTCATCATGAAGATGGATTTTGAGTTTTGCAATACATCACCGCTCTTTTATATCGCCCTCTGGAGTATTGTGGCTTTATAATAGCTCCTATTCTGATCACCTCTTCCCTCCCTCTTTCTCTTTATCTCTCTCTCCCTGTCTCTTGTCTTTTCAGGAGTTGCAAATGGCTTCTAGGAGCGGGGCTCTGTCCCTTGCAGCCCTCGTTGATGGGTACTTCAGGCTGACAGTTGATGCCCACCACTTCCTGTGCAAGGAGGTGGCCCCTGCTTCAGTGGTGCACAACATCAACAACGGCTGCCACGGACCCATCTGGTTTGTACTGGCAGTTTTATTAGTGTAAATGTGTGTATACGCATTTGCCTGTTCCCTCACAAAAACACAGTGTCACTGGACACAGGCAGTCATTTTATTACACATATTCATCATAAACCATCGGTTACTGAATTTAGTTTGCATTTGCCCCCTACCCTCTCAGCCTCCTACCTGCACAGAGATCAAACACTGCTTTTAAAGTCAACGTAAATTAAGGTTTTGTAAGAAAGGCGGTTGTCTCCCTAATTGCTAACCTACATCTTCTTTACCAATCTTTCTATTATAGCAAATAGCAATACAAAGTTTGTCAAAATGTAGATTTTGTTACTGCTCCTGACAAATGAGTACAGTTTGTTGTTCTGTATTTCTATTGTTTTAATTTTCAAAAGGTTTTAGTCTCACAAAATGGACCAATAATAGGTAGACGTATCACTTTATACAAGGAAAAACAAAATAGAAAAAACAAGTAAGAGGCCACAACGAACCACATACAGTATAAAAGACATACTAACTATGTAATAGTAATACTAACAAACATACTATCTTTCATCAAAGCTTGTATTAAAATATTTTATATAACTTAAAACCTTCAATCTACTTTTGATAGAACCCCATTACTGCCCCCATTAATTGCGTTTTCCCCTCCCCAGCACGGAGTATGCCGTCCACAAGCTGCGTCAGGAGGGCAACGAGGAGGGCACCTACATCCTGCGCTGGAGCTGCACTGACTACCAGTACATCATCATCACTGTGGTCTGCACTGAGGTAGTGTAGATTTATTCAACTTTGGGAAATGATATGTATCATTACTCCATTATAGTATAATAATTAGTAAATTATAGTGGTTACATGTGTTTATTATTATGTTATTATAAGTATTTTTAGAGTACAAACAAATAGAAACATTTCCACTGGTCACTGGGATAGCCAAAAGCTTGGGGACTGTGGTCTCACTATTGATTTGAAAAGTATAAACTGAAAATATATTTGAAAAATAAAATACAATTGAACTAAAATATTATTTCCGTAATGGGAGGAAACCTAAAATTGATAAGGCGGTGTGGCTGTGGAGAAACTAAAATAAAATGACAGAAAACCCTAGTTCCAGTGTAATCACTTAAATAGGATATTTTATTCCTATTTAGAACAAAAACTCGTCAAGTTGCGTAAACCAAAACTGGAATGAAAGCCACACCCGTCTTTGTTGTTGTGTCTGTTACATTTCTACAGGCCTCTCTGCTTTAAAAAAAGTTATAGGGAAAAGCTGATGTATGCTGAGATCCTCTTGTACAATCTGTCCATGTTATCATAGTGTCAGGTAACGCCTGGCATCCCAGTGATGTACTGGAAAGATCTGGTGTTGGTTAATCACCACCCAGAGGGCATGATATACACACACCGACGCACAGAAGCACCAATCCAAATATTTTGGTTCATATTGGATTACGGGATGCTTCAGACAGGTCACGACAGTGCACTTCAGTTTTATGAGTCAGTATGGGAGGAAACGCACACACACTAACTTCAATTCACCAAGCTGACTCACTGGTTCATCTTAGCCACTGTTGACAGTCACGGTTTATATTAGGACTGAATAAATGTTAACGTATTGTAGTAGTGACACATTTCTGTAGTGCTTGCACGTGTCTGTAGATCTTTAACATAACTAGATGCACCTTTTTTTTTGTAAAAAAAGAAATAGAAGCAAACTATATCTAGATATAATTTCTAAAAAAGGGCCTCACACAGAACGGCCTCTGTTTTGTTTATTTTCTAAGATATTGACATTAGCTTTCTTGAGTTCATTACACTTTTACATTTTTCCTTACACAGTCCCACTCCCTGTTTTTCCCAGCTCCTCCTCATTTAATGTAATGTTCAAATTTCTAATTGTTTTCTCTCCAAATCTAAAATTGTCCTCTTCACTTCTGTTGCTCATTCTCCTTCAGTCCCTCCATGTTTGTCATTTTTTCTTGTTCCAGTTAAAATCTCTTCTCTTTCTGCATCCAGATTGACCTGAAGGAGTCTCGTCCTGTGCGTCAGTATAAGAACTTCCAGATTGAGGTGTCCCGCGATGGGTGCCGCCTGTACGGCACTGAGACGTTTCGGGCCAATCTTGTCGAGCTGCTGGAGCACCTGGAGGGCCAAAGCCTTCGCACCGACAACCTACAGTTCCAGCTGCTGCGCTGCTGCCCTCCACAGCCTAGAGGTAAGCTTAATCCCGCCACAGACATAGAAAGATTTAATGTGAAAGGGCTGACTGTAAAAATTACACCAAATACTATACCAACACCATAAAAACCAAATTGTAGAAAGCCCTGCTGTGTTTCAAATAAATAATCTATCAAACAATTTACAATGCACGTATTACAGGATACTGCAGAGCAACCGCGATTAATGGAGTTTATGGAAGATAAGACTAATAGAAATCAGTCTGAAGTGTTGACGACTCAAGTGGAGTATGAAAGAGCATTTTGAATCCAAAGAGAAAACAGTTTATATGACTCCAGTTTGTCATTTTTTTTGCAACATATTGAGAAAACATTTAAAGCTATTTTAAGCGGTTGTGGTAAAGAGTGTGATAGATGTGATAAAAACTGGTGAGATGTGTGCATGTGGGGCAAAAGAAAACAAACCAGAATGATTGAGAACCTGTGATGATAAACAGCAAGAATTTCACATGTGCCAATGTTACACTAGACATGCAGTAAAAAAATTAAAATTGGAAACGCGAGGACGAGTGCACTTTTAAGTAATTTTACTGGTTTACAGCAATTTACTCCATTAATAAATGCTGAAAATGTCCATATGAAAGCTATTGGTGTGGCAACATGTTTTCTACCCCTCTGCAGCACACGTGCACCCTTGATTTATTCTAATTGAGAAATCTGTCTATTATGATGGTTGTGAAAAGAACGTATTCCCGAAACCATTTTTCCAAACGCTTTGACTCGTCTGCAGTGTTCACACATAAATGCTACAGCAGGCTGAAAATCCTTTGCTCTGGCAGCTAGCTACCTCGGCATCCTCAGTCCACACCCTGTGCAGCACAACATTTCTATGTGCACTATTTTGTGCAATGCTACATCACAACTGGGTGTGGTAACACGTACAACGGACCACACCTGACTGTGATGTTGGGTGGGGTCAGAAGTGCAACAGACTTGAACCTTTCAACCCAGAGAAGTCAGTGAAGCAAAGCTTTCCCTCCATACAAGATTTAGAGTGGAGTTGCCCTTTACAGAAAGTGTATGTGTATTAGGGCTGTGTGGCAAGAATCTGGTGATACAATACGTATCATAATACAGGGGTTACGATTCAATAAATTGCAATACTGTAAGCAATATAGGCGATATATTGCGATTTTTAAATCTAATTTTAGGAAATTTAGAGTTAGAAAAAAGTATATGTAAGAACACACCACCATATGCATAAAATCTGAGTTAAATTTTTTTTTTTTATGCAATCAGATCAGTGGGATCTGAATTTGTATTTATCACAGTTCCTGTAAAATCCAACATCATAGCACTACTTTGAGAGGGCACATACACTGAGAGGGTGCCTGTCTTTGCAAGTGAAATAAAGTATTGACTGAGTTCATCTTTGCATGCAAATTATTAATTAAAAATTGATTCAGTGTTTTGGAGACTTGATACAGTATCACAAAACATAATATCGCGATATTTGATTTGTTCGATATTTTTTTACACCCCTAATGTGTGAGTGTTTGTGTTTTTTGCTAACTGAGGTTAACAGAAGTTAGCATGAACAGTGTGTGTATGTGAAACGGTGTCAGGGAGGAAGAGAGTTGTAAAGTGTGGGTTTCCGGAGCCAAGCTAGCACTCTTGTGTTTACTTCACTCAGGGAAAGGTGGAGCCATGTGTGCATGGATGTTTTGAGCTGTTTATGTTTGTTGGGGTTGTGTGGTGTTGATTATTATCATAAGGCACGACTGTTTCGGGTTAGAGTTTAGGCTGTTTCTGCTTTAGAGGAAGATAAAAGACTGAAGTGCTGTGTTGTTGTCCCTGTTAAAATATTTATTATGTGTTATACAACATCCTTGCTCTGACAATAACACAATGCTATCCCCACATCCCGGGAATATGACAGAAGCAATTAACTTTTACTAGTGTTGTTTTGGGTCTAGGTATGGTTTTAACTGTTGTGAAAATACGTAAGTATTTAATGGCAGATGGGTGAAAGAAGGACTACATATTTTGGGCAAGTGTGTATCTGGATTTTTCACATGAGTAAGTTTGAAAAAGGCCATGCTGGCTTAGTGTTAGACTCAAGGTAAATGGTAAAGGTTAGGCCTGGATTAGGTCAAGGGGTTAAAGAGTGTTGTATTTGGTTTGGTATTTGTATAATGTTGTATTTGGGTTTTGCATAAAACCCAGATTGCATGTTACAGAACAGTGCTCTTAACACTCTGTGTCGGTGAATGTAGGGTGATGCTGATGGAGTGCAGATACTTTTTCTCCCATTAAACCACAGTGCGCTGGTTTTGGCACAACATTAGACACCCACAGACACACACATGCAGAATCGCACGCACGCATGCACATATAGTACGGCAACAGGCACAAAGACACTTTTTCACTTCATCCTCCCACACACTGTAGATACAAAAAATATACTGAATCAGTATTGCAACCAGACCTGAATAGCTGTTCGCATCATTGCCAGATTGACGTAATTGTTGAGTGCTTGTTTTACCACATGTAAACACAGTTTTGCTTTCACGCTGAATACCAGTGCATATATGAGCGTCTATGCATTCGTAGCATTCCTGGGTGCCGCGAAAGACACTTCAACCCCAAGTTTACCTCACTGTGAACATCACTTTTGCTTTCATAGTTTTCAGAGTTCATTGTTGTTGTTCTCTGAATGCGGTGCAGACTTTTTAAAGCAATCTAAACTTTCGACAGTGTTACAATAACACGACCTTGACAACAATAGAAGCAGACATGACGTTCTCTGTGAGGGAACACAAACAGTTGTCAAGTCTGTGCTACTGGATTTTGACAAAAAAGAATCCAAATACTTTTGAAAATGGCCATAGAGCAAACCCTGGTATGGCCCTTTAAATGTCTGTTTGTGCTGCAGAGATTTCCAACCTGCTGGTGGTCACTAAAGAGAGAGCACCGACCCCTCAGACACCCATGCAGGAGAGCCAGCTGAGCTTCCATCGCATTCTCAAGGAGGAGATTGAACAGGTACACCTTCTCATCTTCATGTCTGTCTCCCATGTTACGAAGGTAATGCAGTTCTTATGGATGTCTATAGATGTAAAGATGTCAGATGTAAAACTCTTCAAATAAATAATGCAAATGTATGTCCATATACCTCTTTAATATAATGCCGTCTTAAGTCCCAGACAAACCTACCCGATATCAGAGAATAAGCAGTGACGAAGGCCGACAGTTGCGTCGCATCACGTAGCCTTTGTCTTGGCCAAAAAATTGCATTCAAACACACCGCAAAGACTACAGCCAACGGCGAACTACCACGTACATTCTGCAACTGCGTGAGAGAAATTAACTCTCTCTTTTAATTTGCATGCACATTTTTCTCCCTCGTATTTGCATCATTACACACAGTTGAACTTAAACCCTTTAACAATTCATTCAATCTTCTTTTTCCATATCATTTACAGTTAAAAGTATGTAAGAGAAAAGGGATTCCTTGAATATGAAGACACACACTGGTGTCTGGACAAAAAATGTATTTAACAAACGTTTCAGAAACCCTGTTGTTTTAGTAGCCATAGTTTGGATACTAAATCTAACTGTTTTTTTCTCTGTTGTGGTAACCAGGATGAGCACCTTGGACGGGGCACAAGAACCAACATCCACTCGGGCACACTGAAGGTGAAGAGTGAGGAGGACGAGGATGCAGGTTACTCTTCCTTCCAGGAGGTCAAGGTGGTCCTGAAGGTGCTGGGTTCTGGACACAGGGACATCTCCCTGGTGAGTCACACTCACAGATCCTGTACATGTACTGTTCTTATGAGGACTTTGTCTACTTCCGTTCTGTAACATCTAACCATACTGAAGCTAATACTTATTAGCAGGACGCTTTTTCAACATCTAGTCTTTGTCTTTGACAGGCCTTCTTCGAAACAGCCAGCATGATGCGACAGGTGTCCCATAAACACATAGTGCTGCTGTATGGAGTGTGTGTTCGCCACCAGGAGAGTAAGTGCATTTTAAGAGCTTTGTGTGCATATTTATGATTGTGTGGCTGTTTCTAACACCATTGCCTCTTTGTGTTTGTGTGGAACAGATATCATGGTTGAAGAGTTTGTCCAGCAAGGACCACTGGACTTATTTATGAGGAGACAGAAGAGCCCACTCAGCACACCATGGAAGTTCCAGGTGGCCAAGCAGCTGGCCTCAGCTCTCAGCTACTTGGTGAGACAGGAAAAAACCCCACACACACACACACACACACACACACACACACACACACACACACACATACACACAAACTATAGGAATGTAAGCATGTAAGTGCTGTATGCATCCATGGGATTAGATCCATTTAATCAACATAATCTTTAGAGTTGCTTCTTGTTTTTAGACTAATAGATTTGTTGTATTTCGTGTTTGTGTTTGTAGGAGGACAAAAAGCTGGTCCATGGCTTTGTGTGTGCTAAAAACATCCTGCTGGCCAGAGAAGGATTGGGCACCGATGAAGGAGGGCCCTTCATCAAGCTCAGCGACCCAGGAATACCAATCACAGTACTCACCAGAGAGGGTGAGAACAAAGTGTACACACACGCGCACACACACGCGCACACACACGCGCACACGCATGCACGCACGCACGCACGCACACAAGCACACACACACACACACACACACACACACACACACACACACACACACACACACACACACACTCTCTTGATCTCTCTCTCTCTCAGGGTTACTAAAAGTGAAACCAAAATAGCTGCCATGGAAAATTTCACAATAACTTCCACTTTCAAAGATACCTCAAAGATACAAACAGTAATGTCAATAAAAACCTAAAACTATTTATTACACAGCTTTGTTGAATACTCGATTCTGATTGGTCAATCACTGCGTTCTATGGTCTGTTTTTTCTTTATAACAGACCGTTGCTATGGATGCAGTTCTGATGTCGGACTCTCGCAGACTATTTTTGTGTGAAATGATTGATTTCTTAAGTAAGTAGCTGTGTAATAAGCGGGATAGTGTATTGTTGTGAAATTAGGGCGACAAAAGACCCCTCCACTCCGCGTCGGGGTGCCGCATCGCCCTGTCGGGGTTTATTTCGCAACAATGACCAACTCGCTGTACATTATCCCTTACTTAGACCGTGACACAGACTTTATTCAAACAAATTGACGTTGGTCTGCCAGGTTGAGAGTCTGATGATGATGTAGCTTCTTCTACGCACTGCCCTGTCTGAGTTGGATTTTTGCTTTTGACTTGTCTTGTTTTGTCGTCCTCTGTAACCTTATCTCTTCCCACAAAATACAGAAATAATAAATAAAATAACATTTCCGATCAAGCAGAGTTTGTCAGCAATAGGACTCATATTTGTCACATAATCAATACACATTGCATCGGGCACATTTCCCTCTCAGACCGCACTGTGTTTTGTAAAAGCTAGATGTGGGTTCAGGGAAGATGGCACAATAATTCAGACATTTCTCAGATTGCACAGTTCCCCTCAAATGGCCGCCTCATGTTTCTGTTTGTCTATTAGAGCTGGTGTTGTGTGATAAAACACAGTGTGGCTGCACAGATGGAACTGCAGACCACAGGACAGACTGGAAATGTTTCTCTGCAAATGTCCATCGCAGGGTGCCCCTGGGAATGCTCCTCCCTCCCTCTTTGTTCCCAGAACTCTTTACATTTCTTCTTCTGCCTCCATCACTTTGCAGAACCATCAGTCTTCCAGTTACACATCGATGTCCTTGTATATAGATTTGATTGAACACATAGTGGGTAAAGTGCTGAGAAACCCACTGGGAGCGCCCTTCCCTTCTTCCCAGCAATCTCTGATCGCTCTCAAATCCATTCATCACTTTCTGTCTTTTTTTCTCTCTTTTTCCCCAACACTTGATTATCTCCTTTCCCGCTCCCATTTCTGTCTCCATCTTCCCCTTTCGCTCCATTCAGCCCCTCCACTGCTACTTCCCCTCTTTACTCCTCCCCCTCTTTCCCTCCTGTCAGTCCTCCTGTGTTCCAGTCTGAGCTGCATGCATTCACCAACGTACACCCCTCATCTGATGTTATGGATTTATGGAGCCAGAAAACCAGCTATGGAGTTAAGCCAATCAGTCTTCCAGTCAGAGTATATTTCAGCCAGCCGAAGCCAAGGCTTTTTAGATTCAGCGGATGCAGTCGGTCAGCATTTTAAGCCGGATACCCGTCCAGTCAGCCTGTCACAGCTGTACTGTGTTGAGCAGAGTTCGTAGAGTAGAGTATGTTGGCTCAGAACCATGAGGTCACACCCTAATTATTACATCCAAATAGTGTTTTTAGTGTTAAGCATAGATATTTTGGTTGCCATTTGGTCCAAGTGATCATATTGATCATATATAGTGTCAATAATATACATTCCCCTCTATCCTGAGACTAGAGATGTTCCGATACAATTTTTTCCTTCCCGATACTGATTCCAATACCTATACTTGCGGTATTGGCCGAAACCGAGTACCAATCTGATGCCAGCGTAATAAAATAAATATAAAGTTATTATTATTTAACAGTTTACTTCTGACCATGTATGGATGTGATATGATTTCTATCTTTGTTGTATGGCCTGGCTCAGGTTAAACCCTTTGTAAAACATGAACAAATACATACAGAAAATGAATGCAATAGAACTTTCTTTTATTATTCAGTTTGTCAGTTACATGGAATATAAATAAATGAAGCCAGGAATAAATAACAATTCTGTATTCTCTTAGCTGTCTCCTCAGTGGACAGCCTGTGTGCTAATTTGTCCTGCAGGGTGCAATATTCACACACCCCACTCAAAACGGAAGCCTTACATACTGTACATATCGTCGTTTTACTTATCGAATTTTCCACTGTTAAATATTGCCAAATGGCTGACATTTTCCTTGCTCTGACTACCGTTACACCCTCCACTAGCATCACACTGTTGTTGTTTGCTATCGTCACGTTACAAACTACCTGCAATCAGTTCTTCTTCGCTGCTCTAAAACAGTAGTTGCCAGCGGTAGCTATGATACATCCACGGCGACAGCACAATGAAGGCTACTGTTTTGGTGCAGCAAAGAAGAATTGATATCTGGTTAAAAAAAATGTCCACCCGATACCGAATTTTTGGCGGTATCGGACGCATTTCCGATACTGGTATCGGTATCTGAACAACTCTAACAGAGACCAATGATGTGGACAAATCAGAGAAAAGGAAAAAAAATACACAAAAAACCCTCCAACAGGAAAAAGAGCAACATACAGACATGCAATTAATGCCATACATAAAGAGAAATAATATTACAAAACAAAATTACATTGAAATATGAATGTTACAGCCTGATGAGGACAGGACGGTATGATTATAATGTTATTCAGTTATTATGATATTTCAGTCTGTTGAAGGCGTTTAAGATGATCAGCGATTCCATGTTTTCTTCGCTTGTTAAAAAGGTTAAGTCAGTATTTCACACATTGTAATATCTGAGGAAAAGTTCTCATTATCACATCTTAAAGGGCAATGGTTGCCTTGTCATCGCTCATCATTACAATTCAGAATTCCCATGTTCTGTACTTCATGCATCTCCAATAACCATATTTTGTTTTTGCGAAGACACCAGGGGACTGAAACAAAGTTGTCCCTACCAGTAATTGATCCACTGGTAGCTAAAGCTGACTTTGTTTGCCTCTGCAGAGTGTGTGCATCGTATCCCATGGATCGCTCCGGAGTGTGTGAAGAGCGTGTCTTCTCTGAGCGTCGCAGCTGACAAATGGGCCTTTGGTACCACCCTGTGGGAGATCTGCTACGATGGAGAGGTCCCCCTCAAAGACAAGAAACTCACAGAGGTAGGGGGCACACACAAGAGCTTCGTATGACGATGTACTGAATATAATCATACATACATCTAAACTAATCTTTTATTCCAAATCTGATGGATTTTTATTCCTGTTCATTTTCGTACTCCTTTTTCATTTTCTCTGTCCACCATCACACATCAATGATCGCGTTGTGTGTGTTTTTATGCACCTCCTCATTCATATGTATGTCTTTGTCCTGAGCAGAGGGAGAGGTTTTATGAAACAGAGTGCCAACTGGCCACCCCAGACTGCAAAGAGCTGGCTGAACTGATGACGCACTGCATGAACTACGACCCCAAGAAGAGACCTTTCTTCAGGGCTATCGTCAGAGACATAGACATGCTAGAGGAGAAGAGTAAGTATGAGGGCATTGTGTGTACTGTACATTATATGTTAGATATTTTCATATAATGCAGTGGGTGCAAATACTGAGTAAAACCTTTGTTTCTGCAGTTTTATTACCTTTAGGTGTCTCCAAAAACATGTTAGACCTGAATAGAATTGAGTGTACACTGTAGGCACAGGTTAAAAAGGCAGTTGTCTGCAGTTGTCATATGATCTGATTCTGAATATTTTGAATGTTTTGTATCTCACCTAGCAGCAGCCCAGTAAGCAGTGCAAAGAGAGAAAGAGAGAGAGAGTTGTTTACTCAGCTCAGATGTTCATGAGGAAGTTCACTGGGTGCATTATCACTGATCTGCCCCTCAGCTGGGCCCCATGGCAACATAATAGACTCTGTTCTTCCACCTGCTGGCCAGAATTGGATACTGCAGTCAGTCATACTAAAGCTTAAAGTTTATTACCCCATTGACCTTCTTATAGTAAAATCCCAAGACAACAACAAAATCACCTAAACTATAATATCAATCTACTACAAATTGCACCCAAAATGGCTTGAAAATTACTGTAGATTAAAAACAGTTTTTATTATATAAACTCTTTTATAATTATTGTTAAAGGTGATACAGAATGAATCTTGCTTGAGTAATTAATTATTTTCTGACTAAAAGTAGCCATTTGTGTGGAAACCAGAGCGTGCGAACAGTTACATAACCACCGAAAATTCTGGTGAAAACTTTGACACTGTCAACCATAGTACACTTCCTATGACGCAAGTGTGCTTATGTTGAAGAAAAAAAACATGTTTTACCCCGCACGTTTAACGTCTCTTTTTCCATCTCTCAGATCCGTCTATCGAACCACAGCCTACACCAGAGGTGGACCCAACTATGTTTGAAAAGAGATTCCTGAAGAAGATCAGAGATCTGGGAGAGGTAAACTGATCCTGCTGTATTTATGTTTGTGTGTTAATCTCTGTATTGCAGATTTATTTATTTGTTATATTTATAAAAAATGAGCAAACTTTCAATTTCCAAATGCGTAAATATAATGACTTGGCCATTTAGTTGACAAGCATTGGTAAATATTTTGCATTAAATCTATATAATTACCTAGTAGTAGTGTGGTGAGTATGGGATTTTTTACGGTTCACCTCAGCTTACTACTATTAGAAGAAAACTGAAGGACTTGAGGTAATGATGAGAAACAACTGGTCCCACACAGGAAGTAGACTAGAACTTGTTCATGATCGTCTGAATAACACACATGTTCTTCATGCAGGGCCACTTTGGTAAGGTGGAGCTGTGTCGCTATGACCCCCGGGGAGATAAAACAGGTGAGATGGTGGCAGTGAAATCCCTAAAGCCTGAGAACCGAGAGGAGCAGAGCAACAACCTCTCGACTGAGATCGACATCCTGAAGGCACTCTACCATGAAAACATTGTCAAATACAAAGGCATCTGCCAAGAGGAAGGTAAGATGAAAAGAGTGCACGCACAAAAATAAACACCAACAAACGTATATTCAGTTGCAGACAAATAGAAACCCACATGTATTGTTAGGTCTGTGCTCTACTCAACACAACTCAAACATTTTAGACTGCATTAAGATGTTTTCCACAGATTACAGTTTACTGGTAGGTTATTTATTTTTAAGTCCGGTGAAGCAGACATGTAATGTTGACATGATGTGCTCTTAGTGTGTAAAAGGCACATGAGTACAGATGGTTGGTGTTTAACCACTTCGCATTAAACCAGAAATTAAGCTTTGGTGGTTTAATTTTCAAAATAAAAGCATGTTAAATAAATGTCTGTAAAAAAAGCGGCGTAAAAATCTTTGGTGCCTCTAGATTCTAGCTGCAAACAGTAGTATCTCACTTGTAATGATCCCATCTCATACTATTCCCCCTTCATTGGTCATAAAAACTACAAATATTCATTCTAGAGAGGCTACAGATGTGTGGCCTTTAAGGGCAGGTGTCAGGAGCGTATTTTTAACCAGGGATCCAACGTTATACACACAGACCCAAATAAGCACACAGGTATATAGATCTTCTCATTGCTATTCTGTTGCTAGGGCAACAGCTTTGGTCCAAATTTACTTCCTGTCAGCTACTGCATTAACAAACATTGCAACAGGAAATACAAAGGGGTCCATTTAAAATGTTTATGTTAAGTTTGAAAATGTCTATAGGCCCAGTTTGTGCCTCTCAAGCACTACCATTACATCAGAGTCACAGACTTCAGCATCCAATTTTCATTTCATTTAAACACTTACTGCTGTTATGGAGGTATTTCCAGAATAGTTAGTCTCACAGAAACATTTGAACAATAAAATCTTCCATCAGGTGTGTAGTATAGCCATACTTTTGAACGTTTTGGTGGCATCTCCATCAAATACACCATGTTAGACTTCACCACACCACGCCACACCACATCACAGACAGTATGGGTTGTAGTAGCTGCTGTGGTACACGTCGCATTAAACTGAAGAAAGCTTGCGGTGATTGGCAAACCCATACTAATAGTCCTTTATTTTGATATTCATATTATCATTTTATTTATATATTTTTATTTTTATTTTATCTGGGAACAAAAAGGATTGAATGCAGGTATCGTTTGACTGGAGAAGTTTTGATACTACCTGGTACTGGGTTATTTTGGTTGATACCTTAAAGGTATCGAGTACCGACATCCAATTGGTAATACATGAGAGGTACAAACCGGGGTTAGCATGCATACACAGACGCAGACACACACAAATACGCACAACTTCTCTATATATTAAAGCACAATTTCTGCTGATGAATTTGTGTCTGCCTCTGATTGCATTTATGTGTAAATCTGTTTGTAGGTGGTCAGGCCATTAAGCTGATCATGGAGTACCTTCCACTGGGCAGTTTGAAGGAGTATCTACCCAGAAACAAATGCAAGACCAGCCTCAGCACCCTGCTCAGCTACTCTGTCCAGATATGCAAGGTAACACAGGTTCTTTCCACACAGCGGTTTCCTCAGACCAGCTGGCACTTGACCACTATGTAGTTAATTAAGATGGTAATCCTAGCACACCAAATGTTTTGAAATGTTTCAACACTTCCTGTATAGATAGTCATGTGATAATCACATGATTTGATAAGGGTATGAACAGATAAAATTGAACAGGAACCTTCAAATGGTTACTATTAAATATATTTTGCTTATTGGCCAAAAACACCTCATAAATGAGCTAATTTCAAAATAAAATGTACTGATGAGGGAGTGCCGTTGATGTAAATGTTTATTGTTGCAACAAATACAAACAGTGCAGCTGTCAGACAAACATTTAACCAACATGGCTGGCAGTGCATCAAGTGTTTCAATTAATAGATAATGCATCAGGTATGTGTCATTGTTTTTGTTTTTTTAGGGAATGGACTATCTGGGATCTCGAAATTACATACACCGGGACCTGGCTGCCCGAAATGTGTTGGTGGAGAACGACAGGACAGTGAAGATTGGAGATTTCGGCCTCACCAAGAGCATCAAGGACAACGAGGGATATTACACCGTCAAAGACGAAAATGACAGCCCTGTTTTCTGGTGAGTCAAGAGGAGATGGATGTTAGAAAAGCTCAAACTCTAACACTCGACTAGCTGAGATCATATTGTTAATACAGAGACTTTGTAAAGGAAGGAGAGAATAAAACGGGGAGGGGATACTAAATGAAATAGGAAGGACCAGAAAGGAGTGCAGACAGTTTGTGAATTGAGGAGAAAGATACTGTGTAGGAGAAACTTGGAAAAATTGGAATCCATTTAAGCAAAGAGTGCAGGGATTTCATTCATCATTCAAGTCCTTTTCATCCAGCAGGTTGACTGCTATCAGCTGAGATTTTGCTTTGAGTGTATAGATAAGGAACTAAGCCTAAAGGACCAGGTAGCATTGAGATGACAGAGAAAAGAGTGGAGTAGTTTGCAGCAGGCGGTTCACATACGAGGGACTGGGTCTGTATTAACTGAGCTGAAATACTTAGAATCATTATATTATAATTACAATATACAGTAAATATTTAGAATAAATTGTAACCCTGGTTCAGTGACCCTTGGTTGGTTTGGAGAGAGTCTCTGGTTTCCTAAAATCACTTCGGTGTTTTTAGAAATTAGCATTTAGTAAAACTTGACAAAGACACTTGTATGAATTTATTTGTCATGTCTCTATGAGTAAATACTCTGCACAAAAACATTAAAAATACCAGCAAACTCCTATTTCAATCACAATTCTTCTTTTATTCTCTGGACATACCTTTTCAACTTTTCAACCACAAATGGTCTTCGGCCTAATATTTCTTTAAGCAAGTATAAATTTCAAAAAAGTAAACATTATACTATGACTTTTTTATGACACACTATACAATGACTTTACCATACCATACTATGATATTTGTATGACTCTTTTTTCGACATACTATATGGTTCCTTTTGTAGAATTAAATCTGTAAGCGAGCATCTGAAATTTGTTGCAGTTACCTTTTCTCTCTGAAGGTGTGTAATACTGTATAAAAACATTATTAAAGCAGCATATTTAAGTAAAAATATAGCCTACTGTTACTGCTGATAGACACACAGGGAAGGCATGGTCACATCAACACAAACACTTACAGTGTAACTACAGTAGATGTTGAAAAAGTATTCATGCTCTTACACTTTGTTTTGTGTTTTTCAGGTATGCTCCAGAGTGTCTGACTCTCTGCAAGTTCTACCTTGCCTCAGACGTTTGGTCCTTTGGGGTGACGATGTACGAACTCATCACCTACTGTGACTCCTCCAAGAGCCCGATGACGGTCAGTATGCAGCGATCTCCTTATTATCTTCACTCTCACACAGGCGTTCAAGAAATACTTTTTGTGTATTTTTGGAAGCTTGGATGATTATTCCACATTAAATACATATCACACATACTGTACCAGCCTTGCAGAGATTCATTTGTATGTGGCAGATGGTGTCGGTTTTTGGCCAAAGTGGCAGATGACAGACTCCACCAGGGGCTGTGTCTGTGCCAGCGCTAAGAGCTTAGATTATCATGAAGATCTTCCATTTACATCGGGCTTTTAAAGCTGAATTAGGCGAGATTGGAGCAAATATGATTAAAAAACGTTCTTTTTATAAACGGTCGCTATATCGTGACAGTAGTACATGAAACGGGTAACCTGAAAAAAAATCATGTTCCTCTGTGTCCTCCGGTGCTCCTAACGGCATCTGAAAGATTTCACTTACCAGAGGAAAACAACCAGTCAGAGCTGATCTGAGGTCCGCTGTCAAGCTGCCGTCTATGAGAGCCGGCTGTCAATCACTCGCGAACTCCGACCAAACGGTCAAACTAGGCAGCGCTGATCAAATATGAATCAATATTCTGTTACTGTAATGACTATTTCTCACCTCAAACGTTTTCAGAATCATCTTGTAGTGTACTGTTTAGCTGTAAAATGAGAAAGTTTGTGACGCCGCCGCCATTGTAAAATCTGGTAAAGGAAGCCAAGTTCCGCTCACATGACCGGAGCACTGCCAATGGAAACGCTCTCGCTCTCTGAAATGACCTGTGATTTGTCAAAGTCTGCCATCACGGGCTAGATTTTCTAAAGCCTGAAAACAGAGCCATGATGAGGTGCAGAAGTCTAGTTTTCTCTCAGACCACTTGAATTACAATATGCTGAAAGATTATTATGGAATTTTTGCCCAATGATGCCAAAAATATACTGCCTACTGCCACTTTAACTGGCACCGATATATCAGTTAGTAATAAAGACCTGCACAGGTCAAGTGAATGTTGAAAAGGAGACATGTTATAAGGACATGATGTGACAGAAGCTAAAAAGTAAAACCACAAAGACTGAATTACTTTTTTTGTATCGGTCTTAAGCACATTTTCACTTAATTGTATTTTAATGTTTCACGTCGAAATGATAGAGCCAGTATTGAATAGTATTGTACGTTCTTTCTTTTGTAACCCGTACTTGTTTTCACCCACACAGCTCTTCCTTGGCATGATTGGTAAAACTCACGGTCAGATGACTATCATCCGATTGGTGAAGGTGTTGGCTGATGGAAAGAGATTGCCACGTCCGGAGGGCTGTCCTGAACCTGTAAGTCTTCTCTTTAACAACACAACAATTACATGGACACAGGCTTTTTTTTTAGACGTGTTCTGAAGTTTTTATTTACAAAACGAATGCAAACAAAGCAATATCAATATAACAATTAGGGATGTCATGATTTTGATTCTAAGTCAGAAATCGATCGAAATTAGCTTCCAAAAGCAGCAATCAAAAGCGAGTGTGATTCTCCCAGTATTTTTCTTTCTTTCTCTCTCTCTTTCTCTACTTGCGTGCCTCAGGAGGAAAAAAAACGACACTCTAAAGGCGACACAGTGTTAAAATAGAAAGTCAAATCGAATCGTGGATTTGGAGAATCATGACACCCCTAATAACAATAATTAAAATGTTTGGCCTCAGGTTAGGAGCAATAGTTCGAAGGAGTAACAGCAGCTTTTGTACACTAGGTCTCAATGGTAAAACCAACATCCTGTCAGGGAGGAAACAGGGAAGAAGGAGATGAGAGCACCCAAATTACAAATAAAACAATCACCACCATCACTGGTTTCAGTAGGGACATCTGAAGATACTGTGTGACAACATTATTATAAATCAAGGCCACAATGTCACTTCTATGAGACCCTGAATGACCCAAGAGTCACAATTTCATTTTGAGTTATTTACCTTATTACATGGAGCAGCTAGATTCTATCTTAACTACTGATACTCTGTGAAGTGCGCATGAAATTTTACTAGTAATACTGGCAATCTTGCTGTGGTTTTAGAGTGTGAGTGTATCTTGAAGATCTTGATTTTTTGACATGCTATATTATGAGTTTTTTGACTTTATTCAACATGTTATTCTAATTTTCGACATACTATAATGACTTTTTTTCACAAAATTTTCGACATACATAATATGACTTTTTTTTCACAAAATGTTCGACATAATATATATACTATGACTTTCTTTTCAAAAAATTTTCGACAAACAATACTGACTTTTTTTCATAACATTTTCGACATACCATATATACTATGACTTTTTTTCATAAAATTTTCGACATGCTATACATGCCTTTTCACAAAATTTTCAACATACTACTGTATATTATGACCTTTTTTTCCATAAAATTTCAACATTCCATACTATGACTTTTTTTCACAATTTTCGACATACTATAATATAACTTTTTTCCCCAAGAAATTTGACATACTATAATATGACTTTTATTTCACAAAATTTTCGACATACTATAATATGACTTTTTTTCCCAAGAAATTTGACATACTAAACTGATTTTTTTCATAAAATTTTCGACAAACAATACTGACTTTTTTCATAACATTTTCGACATACTATATATATACTATGACTTTTTTTCCCAAGAAATTTTCGACAAACAATACTGACTTTTTTTTCATAAAATTTTCGACATATAATACTGACTTTTTTTCATAACATTTTTAACATACTATGACTTTTTTTTCACGAAATTTTCAACAAACAATACTAACTTTTTTTCATAACATTTTCGACATACTATACTATGACTTTCTTTCACAAAATTTTCAACATACTATACTTTGACTATTTTTTCCATAAAATTTCGACATTCCATACTATGACTTTTTTTCACAAAATTTTCGACATATACTATGTCTTTTTTCCATAAAATTTCGACATACTAATCCTATACTATGACTTTTTTTTCACAAAATTTTCAACATACTATACATGACTTTTTTTTTTACAAAATTTTCGACATACTATACTTTGAATTTTCTTTTCATAAAATTTTCGACATACTATGACTTTTTTTTCACAAAATTTTCAACAAACAATACTGACTTTTTTTCATAAAATTTTCGACAAACAATACTGACTTTTTTTCAAAAAATTTTCGACAAACAATACTGACTTTTTTTCATAAAATTTTCGACATACTATATATACTATGACTTTTTTTTCCTAAAATGTTCGACATAATGTACTGACTTTTTTTTATAAAATGTTCGACATAATGTACTGACTTTTTTTTCACAAAATTTTCGACATACTATACTGACTTTTTTCATAACATTTTCGACATACTATATAGTTTGACTTTTTTCCATAAAATTTTCGACATACCATACTATGACTTTTAATTTCATAAAATGTTCGACATTATATACTGACTTTTTCTTTACAAAATTTTCGACATACTATTCTATGAATTTTTCTTTATAACATTTTCGACATACAATACTATGACTTTTCCATACAATTTTAGACATACTTTACTATGACTTTTTTTTTCATAAAATGTCCGACATAATGTACTGACTTTTTTTTATAAAATGTTCGACATACTATACCGACTTTTTTTCACAACATTTTCGACATACTATAGTATGACTTTTTTCTTCATAAAATTTTCGACATACTATAGTGATTTTTTTTTCACAAAATTTTCGACTTACTATACTATGACTTTTTTTTTCATAAAATGTTCGACATAATGTACTGACTTTTTTTATAAAATGTTCGACATACTATACCGACTTTTTTTCACAAAATTTTCGACATTCTATAGTATGACTTTTTTCTTCATAAAATTTTCGACATACTATAGTGATTTTTTTTTCACAAAATTTTCGACATACTATACTATGACTTTTTTTTTCATAAAATGTTCGACATAATGTACTGACTTTTTTTTATAAAATGTTCGACATACTATACCGACTTTTTTTCACAAAATTTTCGACATTCTATAGTATGACTTTTTTCTTCATAAAATTTTCGACATACTATAGTGATTTTTTTTTCACAAAATTTTCGACTTACTATACTATGACTTTTTTTTCATAACATTTTAGACATACTATACTATGACTTTTTTTTCACAAAATTTTCGACATACTATATAACTATGACTTTCTTTCCCAAGAAATTTTCAACATACTATACTGACTTTCTTTTCACAAAATTTTCGACCAACAATACTGACTTTCTTTCATAACATTTTCGACATATTACTATGACTTTTTTTTTCATAAAATTTCGACATGCTATACATGCCTTTTCACAAAATTTTCAACATACTATACTTTGACTTTTTTTTCACAAAATTTTCGACATTCCATACTATGACTTTTTTTCACAAAATTTTCGACATACTGTAATATAACTTTTTTCCCCAAGAAATTTTCGACATACTATGACTTTTTTTTCACAAAATTTTCGACATGGTACTATAACTTTTTTTTCACAAAAGTTTCGACATACATATGACTTTTTTCCCAAGAATTTTCGACATACTATATATACTATGACTTTTTTTCCATATAATTTTCGACATATTATACTATGACTTTTTTTCCACGAAATTTTTGACATGCTATACTATGACTTTTTATTTCATAAAATTTTCGACATACTATATATACTATGACTTTTTTTTTTCATAAAATTTTCGACATACTATACTATGACTTTTTTTCATAAAATTTTCGACATACTATTGTTTGACTTTTTTCCATAATATTTTCGACATACTAATACTATACCATTACTTTTTTTTTAATAACATTTTCGACATACTATACTATGACTTTTTTTTTCATAAAATGTTCGACATAATATACTGACTTCTTTTTATAAAATTTTCGACATACAATACTATGACTTTTTTTTTCATAAAAGTTTCGATCTATTATACTATGTCTTTTTTTCGACATACTATACTATGACTTTTTTTTCACAAAATCTTCGACATACTACACCGACTTTTTTTATTTCTTTCAAAATACTATGACTTATTTTTCGACATAGTATACTACGACTTTTTAAAACATTTTCGACATGCTTTCACTAGTATGGCATTTTTTGACATACTACTATGACTTTTTTTGACATACCTGACTTTTTTTCAACATACTTTACTATGACATTTTTTATTTTTTTTTAGATACTATACTATGATTTTTAAAACATTTTTTGACATATTATACTGTGACTTTTTTCCGACATACTTTACTATGACTTTTTTTAATTTTGTCATCATCCTATACAATGACTAGTATGGCTTTTTTCGACATACTATATTATGACATTTTTTTTTATTTTTTCGACAGACTGTACTATGACTTTTTTTACTTTAACAAAATATGCAAAACACCCCATTGATCTACTTTTGACCTAACACACACTAACCTGTGTAACCTATAGGAAAGGAAAGCTATAGCAACAGCAATTTAACTTGTCGGTGTTGCCTGCTACAGTCAAATAAAGTAAAAGCTACTGCAGTTTTAACACTGCAGGCAATACATGTTACAGCTGCAGTTTATTTCTTTATTAGGTTTTCACATTTCTACCACCTGTCGTCTAACACAATTCATGTTTGACAGGTGTACGAGCTCATGCGCAGGTGCTGGGAGAACACTCCTGAGAGGAGAATCACCTTTAAGCGCCTGGTGGAGGAGCTGACCAACATGCAGCAGCAGCTCCAACCACAAAACGACCTTTAAACCTCCTCAAAATGTTTGAGGCTCTGGGAGTGATGTGGATTTTTGCGTGCAGACTCGGGACCAGATGTGAACGGTAACACTGACCCCTGATCAGCATCTGCCTGTACAGCTTCATTGTACTGAGAGACAGTCCTGAAGGATCAGAGCTTCACACAAAGCTGTGCTCCTTCATAATCATATATAAACCTTCCACAACCATGAAAAGACTTTAAGTCCTATCAGTCATTTTAGTCTGCTATATTTTTTAAGTTTTTATTTCTCATGTTTGTTTAATTACTCCAATATTTCCTAATTCGAATTGAGTATTGGATGAAACAAGTAAATCCTCCCAAATCTTGTAGCCTTAGCCCATGTTTAATGTGACCTTATATCTTACAAAGGACTTCCAAATGTATCTAAGGGATTTAACGGTCTGCATTGCCAGAAATGTCAAACTCACGTGGACTCGTCGCTCTTATAATGTGCGCCGAAGGCTTTTATAATCGTGTGGACTCGAGGCTGATATCGCTCTCACTGATGAACGCTTGAAAGATGGAGACCGAGCAGAGAAAGGAACTGTTTAACACCCACTTTCACACAGTTAAACGGTCGTGTGGTGGCCTTCTTTGTGAGGGACACCGACTGGATCACTGATGAATCATGTTGAGAATTTCTTGGATGGATGGACAAAGGCATTAACACAGATACTGAAGATGTGGTTCTTCAACGTTTTGTCTTGGACTCCTGTTCGCCTGATTTGTATGTCTTTTAGCCATGGAGTAATCTGTGATAGATTTTCTTTCATGATGTGCAGATGCAGTCACAAAGATCTGGCTTTAAATTACAGCCAGCAATCAGTAAGCAATGATGCTTTCACTGTGTTGTTATTGTCATTTTTTTCCAGCTAAAATGCCACACATTCATTGGCTCTAGAAGACATCATATTTAAGTTTTAGTAAACTGTGAAAGGCATTTTTCACTATTTTCAGACATTTTATAGACTAATTAATCGAGAACACAATCCAAAGATGAATTGTTTTCAGGCTGCATTGTTTAAATGTGTAATAAATGCTTGTCTCCCCCAAAGTGACCTGCATCTGCACAGAAACAGGAAATCTACCCTTTTTTATTCTTTTTTTTTTTACATGTTATGCTCTCTAATCATCTTCTATGTTGTTTCAGGAATCACATCTTTTGCACTGTGTTAAGGTCCTATGATTGTTTGTTCAGTTTATAATCTCTAATCGAGTTTGGTTTGTTAAATGTAGCAAATCTTAAATTGAGAACTGTATGCATCCGATTAGTTGCCTAAATCAAATATAGAGCACTTGGTAACTTGTTAGTTGAGGAGTGAGACATTAAGACAAGTACCTGTGAGAGACACTTGAGGGCAGTATCACTTCACTTTCTCCTCTTTTGTTTTGTAGCTTTCCACAAATACTTTATGAAATGTCTATATACTAAACAGAATATTGCAAAAAAAAAGAGCCAATTGCCATTATTGCAGATTGTATATGAAAGGACTTCAGATGGTACACAGTATTTGAAGTGAGAGAGAATAATCATTGATTATTCATGTGGCATTTTATTTTCATTTCTTGTTTCAGTTAACATTTAGTGACATTGATGATTATGTATGTGCATTTTATTTGTACCGTTTTCTTTTTAATTCTTCAATATGCCAGAACATTTGTAAAAGTGTATTTTATCTGTGAGTATGTGAAATTTGAGCAGAGGGTTTTTTCTGTTGAAAATCCATCAGTAGATGCGAGCCGTAAAATCTCACTCAATGATAGATTATCATGACTTCAAGAAAGTTAGTTATTCATCTAATGTATGGCTTTTACTGTGAACCTATGGCAGAAAGGCAGAAAAAAAGGACTATCAAGAAGAAAAAGTTGCGCTTCAGTCCACATTATATTTAGGAATGTAAAAGACAATTCCTTCTGCTCAAAATAAGAGAAAAGAAATATATATTTTTCAAAAAAAATAAGATGAAAGTATGAATAATGGGAAGTACAAGTATCCATAAATACAAAATGAAAAAATGAATGAAATAAATTTGTTGTGTTCTGTATGAGTCAGTCCAAATGCAATATATTATTTAACTTCTGACTTTTTTATGACGTACTATACTATGACTTTTGACATACTATACTGACATTTCTAGACATGCTATACCATGACGTTTTAATACTTTTTTTTCGATATACTATTGACTTTTTTTATTTTTTCGACATACTATACTATGACTTTTTTTCATGAAAAAAAATTCATAGTATAGTATGTCGAAAAAAAGTCAGTGTAGTATGTCGAAAAGAAGTCATATTTTTCATGAGAAAAAAGTCATAGTATAGTATAGTATAGTTTGTCGAAATTTTTATGAAAAAAAGTCAGTTTAGCATGACGAAAAAAAGGCATAGTATAATTTGTCGAAACTTTCATGAAAAAAATCATAGTATAGCATATCGAAATTTTCATGAAAAAAAAAATCATAGTATAGTATGTCAATTTTAATGTAAAAAAAGTCATAGTATAGTATGTCGAAAAAAGTCAGTGTAGTGTGCTAATTTTTCATGTAAAAAAAGTCATTGTGTATGACGAAATTTTCATGAAAAAAAAGTCAAAGCATATATGTCGAAAAAAAGTCATAGTATAGTTTGTCGAAACTTTCATGAAAAAAATCATAGTATAGCATATCGAAATTTTCATGAAAAAAAAAATCATGGTATAGTATGTCGAAATTTTCATGAAAAAAATCATAATATAGTATGTCGAAAAAAAGTCATAGTGTACTATGCCAAATTTTTCATGTAAAAAGAGTCATAGTATTTTTATGTCGGAAAAAAGTCATAGTATAATTTGTCAATTTTCATGTAAAAAAAAGTCATAGTATAGTATGTCGAAAAAAAGTCAGTGTAGTATGTCGAAAAAAAGTCATAGTGTAGTATGTCGAAAAAAATCATAGTATAGTATGTCGAAAAAAATCATAGTATAGTATGTCGAAATTTTCATGAAAAAAAGGTCATAGCATAGTATGTCGAAAAAAGTCATACTATAGCATGTCGAAATTTTTATTAAAAAAAGTCATAGTTTAGTATGTCGAAAAAAAGTCATAGTATGTCGAAAAAAAGTCATAGTATAGTTTGTCGAAATTTTCATGAAAAAAAGTCACAGTATAGTATGTCGAAAAAAAGTCATAGTGTAGTATGTCGGAAAGTCATAGTGTAGTATGTCGGGAAGTCATAGTGTAGTATGTCGGGAAGTCATAGTGTAGGATGTCAATTTTCATGTAAAAAAAGTCATAGTATAGCATGTCGGAAAAAAGTCAGTGTAGTATGTCAACATTTTCATGTAAAAAAAGTCATAGTATAGTATGTCGAAAAAAAGTCATAGTATAATTTGTCAATTTTCATGTAAAAAAAGTCATAGCATAGTATTTTGAAATTTTCATAAAAAAAGTCATACTATAGTATGTCGAAAAAAGTCAGTGTAGTATGCCAAATTTTTCATGTAAAAAAAGTCAAAGCATAGAATGTCGAAAAAAAGCCATAGTATGTCGAAATTTTCGAAAGGATTTTTCGACATACTATACTATGACTTTTTTTTCAAGGATTTTTCGACATACTATACTATGACTTTTTTACATGAAATTTTTCGACATACTATACTATGACTTTTTTTTCAAAATGTTTCGACATACTATACTATGACTTTTTTTTCAAAAAAAGTTCGACATACTATACTATGACTTTTTTTTCAAAGATTTTTCGACATACCATACTATGACTTTTTTACATGAAATTTTTCGACATAGCATACCATGACTTTTTTCCCAACATTTTTCGACATACTATATTATGACTCTTTTTTCAAAGATTTTTCGACATACTATACTATGACTTTTTTTTCAAAGATTTTTCGACATACTATACTATGACTTTTTTACATGAAATTTTTCGACATACTATACTATTCCTTTTTTCATAAAGATTTTTTTACATACTATACTATGACTTTTTGTCATGAAATATTTTGACATACTATACTATGACTTTTTTTTCAAAAAAAGTTCGGCATACTATACTATGACTTTTTTTTCAAAGATTTTTCGACATACTATACTAGGACATTTTTTCAAAAAAATTTCAACATACTATACTATGACTTTTTTTTCAAAGATTTTTCGACATACTATATGACTTTTTTACATGAAATTTTTCGACATACTATACTATTACTTTTTTTTCATGAATATTTCGACATGCTATACTATGACTTTTTTTCATGAAAATTGACATACTATACTAGGACTTTTTTTCAAAGATTTTTCGACATGCTATACTATGACTTTTTTTCATGAAATTTTTCGTCATACTATACTATGACTTTTTTTCAAAGATTTTTCGACATACTATACTATGACTTTTTTTTCAAGGATTTTTCGACAGACTATACTATGACTTTTTTTCAAGAATTTTTCGACATACTATACTACGACTTTTTCACAAAATTTTTCAACATACTATACTATGATTTTTTTTCAAATATTTTTCGACATACCATACTATGACTTTATTTTCCAAAAAAAATTTCGACATACTTTACTGTCTTTTTTTCAAAAAAGTTTCGACATTATATACTATGACTTTTTTTCATGAAATTTTTCGACATACTATACTATGACTTTTTTTTCCAAAAAAATTTCGTCATACTATACTATGACTTTTTTTCAAAAAATTTCGACATACTATACTATGACTTTTTTCATGAAATTCTTCTACATACTATACTATGACTTTTTTCATGAAATTTTTCTGCATACTAAACTGTCTTTTTCATTCAATTTTTCGACATACTATACTATGACTTTTTTTCATTCAATTTTTCGGCATACTATACTATGACTATTTTTCCAAAATTTTCGACATACTATACTATG
The DNA here is from genome assembly GCA_916701645.2 of Sebastolobus alascanus. NCBI lineage: Eukaryota > Metazoa > Chordata > Actinopteri > Perciformes > Sebastidae > Sebastolobus > Sebastolobus alascanus. Next base: position 7,656,770 of record CAKAOJ020000002.1, read on the forward strand.
ACTTTTTTTTCAAAGATTTTTTTCGACACACTATACTATGACTTTTTTTTATTGAAATTTTTTGACATACTATACTATGACTTTTTTTCAAAATCTTCGACATACTATACTATGACTTTTTTTCATGAAAATTTCGACAAACTATACTATGCCTTTTTTTCGACATACTATACTATGACTTTTTTTCAAAATCTTCGACATACTATACTATGACTTTTTTTCATGAAAATTTCGACAAACTATACTATGCCTTTTTTTCGACATACTATACTATGACTTTTTTTCGACATATGCAATGACTTTTTTTTCATGAAAAGTTTGACATACTATACTATGACTTTTTTCTCATGAAAATATTGACATACTATACTATGACTTTTTTTCGACATACTGTACTATGACTCTTTTTTCAGAGATTTTTCTACATACTATACTATGACTTTTTTCCATGAAATATTTCTACATACTATACTATGACTTTTTTCATGAAATTTTTCGACATACTATACTATGACTTTTTTTTCAAAACTTTTTCGACAAACTATACTATGACTTTTTCATGAAATTTTACGACATACTATACTATGACTTTTTTTTCAAAAAATTTCGACATACTATACTATGACTTTTTCATGAAATTTTACGACATACTATACTACGACTTTTTTTTTATAAAATTTTCGACATACTATACTATGACTTTTTTTCAAAACATTTTCGACATAATATACCATCACTTTTTTTTCAAAAAAATTTGACATACTATAGTATGACTTTTTCTTCAGAAAAAATTTCGACATACTATACCATGACTTTTTTTTCAAAAAAAATATCGACATTCTATACTATGACTTTTTTCCATGAAATTTTTCGACATACTATACTATTACTTTTTTCCATGAAATTTTTCGTCATACTATACTATGACTTTTTTTCATGAAATCTTTCGACATACTATACTATGACTTTTTTTACAAAGATTTTTTTACATACTATACTATATCTTTTTTTTCAAAGATTTTTTTACATACTATACTATGACTTTATTTTCAAAAAAATTTCAACATACTATACAATGACTTTTTTTCAAAAAGTTTCGACATACTATACTATGACTTTTTTTCATGAAATTTTACGACATACTACACTATGACTTTTTTTTTTAAATATTTGACATAATATACTATGACTTTTTTTCAAACGTTTTCGACACACTATACTATGACATTTTTTCAAAACAATTTCAACATACTATACTATTACTCTTTTTCATGAAATTTTTCGACATACTATACTATTACTTTTTTCCATGAAATCTTTCGAAATACTATACTATGACTTTTTTTTTAAACATTTTCAAAATACTATACTATGACATTTTTTTTCAGCGATTTTTCTACATACTATACTATGACTTTTTTCCATGAAATTTTTCGACATACTATACTATGACATTTTTTCAAAACAATTTCAACATACTATACTATTTCTCTTTTTCATGAAATTTTTTCGACATACTATAGTATTACTTTTTTCATGAAATCTTTCGAAATACTATACTATGACTTTTTTTTTAAACATTTTCAAAATACTATACTATGACATTTTTTTCAGCGATTTTTCTACACACTATACGATGACTTTTTTCCATGAAATTTTTCGACATACTATATTATGACTTTTTTTTCAAAGATTTTTCGACACACTATCCTATGACTTTTTTTTATTGAAATTTTTTGACATAGTATACTATGACTTTTTTTCAAAATCTTCGACGTGCTATACTATGACATTTTTTTCATGAAAATGTCGACAAACTATACTATTACTTTTTTCGACATACTATACTATGACTTTTTTTCATGAAAATTACGACAAACTATACTATGACTTTTTCTCGACATACTATACTATGACTTTTTTTTTCATGAAAATTTTGACATACTACACTATGACTTTTTTTCGACATACTATACTATGACTTTTTTTTCATGAAAATTTCAACAAACTATACTATGACTTTTTTTCGACATATTATACTATGACTTTTTTTTCAATAAAAGTTTGACATACTATACTATGAATTTTTTCTCATGAAAATATTGACATACTATACTATTACATTTTTTCGACATACTGTACTATGACTTTTTTTCATGAAAACTTCGACATGCTATACTATGAAATTTTTTTCATGAAAATTTTGACGTACTATACTATGACTTTTTTTCATGAAAATTTCGACGAACTATACCATGACTTTTTTTCGACATACTATACTATGACTTTTTTTCGACATACTATACTATGACTTTTTTTCAACATAATTTTTTTTCATGAAAATTTCGACATACTATACTATGACTTTTTTTCGACATACTATACTATGACTTGTTTTTCATGAAAATTTCGACATACTAAACTATGACTTTTTTCATGAAAATTTCGACATTCTATGACTTTTTTTTCAAGAAAATTTCGAAAAACTATACTATGACTTTTTTTCGACAAACAGTACTATGACTTTTTTTCGACATACTATACTATGACTCTTTTTCGACATACTGTACTATGACTTTTTTCTCATGAAAATATTGACATACTATACTATGATATTTTTTCAACATACTGTACTATGACTTTTTTTCATGAAAACTTTGACAAACTATACTATGCCTTTTTTTCGACATATTATACTATGACTTTTTTTTCATGGAAAGTTTGACATACTATACTATGACTTTTTTCTCATGAAAATATTGACATACTATACTATGACTTTTTTTCGACATACTGTACTATGACTTTTTCATGAAAACTTCGTCATATTATACTATTACATTTTTTTCATGAAAACTTCGACATACTATACTATGACTTTTTTTCGATACTATACTATGACTTTTTTTCATGAAAATTACGACATACTAATTGACTTTTTTCATGAAAATTTCGACAAACTATACCATGATTTTTTTTCGACATACTATACTATGACTTTTTTTTCATGAAAATTTCGACATACTATACTATGACTTTTTTTCAACATACTAGACATGACTTTCTTTTCAAGAAAATTTCGACAAACTATACTATTACTTTTTTTTGACAAACTATACTATGACTTTTTCTCGACATACTATACTATGACTTTTTTTTTCATGAAAATTTCGACATACTATACTATCACTTTTTTTCGACATACTATACTTTGACTTTTTTTTCATGAAAATTTCAACAAACTATACTATGACTTTTTTTCGACATACTGTACTATGACTTTTTTTCATGAAAACTTCGACATGCTATACTATGAAATTTTTTTCATGAAAATTTCGACATACTATACTGACTTTTTTTCATGAAAATTTCGACGAACTATACCATGACTTTTTTTCGACATACTATACTATGACTTTTTTTTCATGAAAATTTCGACATACTATACTATGACTTTTTTTCGACATACTATACTGACTTTTTTTCAACATAATTTTTTTTCATGAAAATTTCGACATACTATACTATGACTTTTTTTCGACATACTATACTATGACTTTTTTTTCATGAAAATTTCGACATACTATACTATGACTTTTTTTCAACATACTATACTATTACTTTTTTTCGACAAACTATACTATGACTTTTTTTTCATGAAAATTTCAACAAACTATACTATGACTTTTTTTCGACATATTATACTATGACTTTTTTTTCAATAAATGTTTGACATACTATACTATGAATTTTTTCTCATGAAAATATTGACATACTATACTATTACATTTTTTCGACATACTGTACTATGACTTTTTTTCATGAAAATATTGACATGCTATACTATGAAATTTTTTTCATGAAAATTTTGACGTACTATACTATGACTTTTTTTCATGAAAATTTCGACGAACTATACCATGACTTTTTTTCGACATACTATACTATGACTTTTTTTCGACATACTATACTATGACTTTTTTTCAACATAATTTTTTTTCATGAAAATTTCGACATAGTATACTATGACTTTTTTTCGACATACTATACTATGACTTGTTTTTCATGAAAATTTCGACATACTAAACTATGACTTTTTTCATGAAAATTTCGACATTCTATGACTTTTTTTTCAAGAAAATTTCGAAAAACTATACTATGACTTTTTTTCGACAAACTGTACTATGACTTTTTTTCGACATACTATACTATGACTTTTTTTCGACATACTGTACTATGACTTTTTTCTCATGAAAATATTGACATACTATACTATGATATTTTTTCGACATACTGTACTATGACTTTTTTTCATGAAAACTTTGACAAACTATACTATGCCTTTTTTTCGACATATTATACTATGACTTTTTTTTCATGAAAAGTTTGACATACTATACTATGACTTTTTTCTCATGAAAATATTGACATACTATACTATGACCTTTTTTCGACATACTGTACTATGACTTTTTTTCATGAAAACTTCGTCATATTATACTATGACATTTTTTTCATGAAAACTTCAAGATACTATACTATGACTTTTTTTTCATGAAAATTTCGACATACTTTTCATGAAAATTACGACATACTAACTGTTTTTTCATGAAAATTTCGACAAACTATACTATGACTTTTTTTCGACATACTATACTATGACTTTTTTTTCATGAAAATTTCGACATACTATACTATGACTTTTTTTCAACATACTAGACATGACTTTCTTTTTAAGAAAATTTCGACAAACTATACTATTACTTTTTTTCGACAAACTATACTATGACTTTTTCTCGACATACTATACTATGACTTTTTTTTTCATTAAAATTTCGACATACTATACTATGAATTTTTTTCGACATACTATACTGTGAATTTTTTTTAATGAAAATTTCAACAAACTATACTATGACTTTTTTTCGACATACTGTACTATGACTTTTTTTCATGAAAACTTCGACATGCTATACTATGAAATTTTTTTCATGAAAATTTCGACATACTATACTGACTTTTTTTCATGAAAATTTCGACGAACTATACCATGACTTTTTTTCGACATACTATACTATGACTTTTTTTTCATGAAAATTTCGACATACTATACTATGACTTTTTTTCGACATACTATACTGACTTTTTTTCAACATAATTTTTTTTCATGAAAATTTCGACATACTATACTATGACTTTTTTTCGACATACTATACTATGACTTTTTTTTCATGAAAATTTCGACATACTATACTATGACTTTTTTTCAACATACTATACTATTACTTTTTTTCGACAAACTATACTATGACTTTTTTTTCATGAAAATTTCGACATACTATACTATGACTTTTTTTTCGACATTAATTTTTTTTCATGAAAATTTCGACATACTATACTATGACTTTTTTTCGACATACTATACTATGACTTTTTATTCATGAAAATTTCGACATTCTATGACTTTTTTTTCAAGAAAATTTCGAAAAACTAAACTATGACTTTTTTTCGACAAACTATACTATGACTTTTTTTTCGACATACTATACTATGACTTTTTTCTCATGAAAATATTGACATAATATACTATGACTTTTTTTTGACATACTGTACTATGACTTTTTTCTCGTGAAAATATTGACATACTATACTATGACTTTTTTTCGACATACTTTACTATGACTTTTTTTTCATGAAAATTGACATACCATACTGACTTTTTTTTTTCAAAAAATTTTCAACATACTAAACTATGACTTTTTTCCATGAAATTTTTCGACATACTATACTATGACTTTTTTTCATGAAATTTTTCGACATACTATACTATGACTTTTTTTCATGAATTTTTCGACATACTATACTATGACTTTTTTTCATTCAATTTTTCGACATACTATACTATGACTTTTTTTCATTCAATTTTTCGACATGCTATACTATGACTATTTTTCAAAAATTCTCGACATACTATACTATGACTTTTTTTTCAAAACTTTTTTGACATACTTTACTATGACTTTTTTCCAATGAAATTTTTCCACATACTAAACTATGACTTTTATCATGAAAATTTCGTCATACTATACTATGACTTTTTGACATACTATACTATCACTTTTTTTTTAAAACATTTTCGACATACTATACTATGACTTTTTTCCAATGAAATTTTTCGACATACTGAACTATGACTTTTATCATGAAAATTTCGGCATACTATACTATGACTTTTTTTCATGAAAATTTCGACAAACTATACTATGACTTTTTTTCAAACATTTTCGACATACTATACTATGACTTTTTTTTCCAAAAAAATTTCGTCATACTATACTATGACTTTTTTTCAAAAAATTTCGACATACTATACTATGAATTTTTTCATGAAATTCTTCTACATACTATACTATGACTTTTTTCATGAAATTCTTCTACATACTATACTATGACATTTTTTTCAGCGATTTTTCTACATACTATAATATGACTTTTTTTCATGAAAATTTCGACAAACTATACTATGACTTTTTTTTCAGTGATTTTTCTACATACTATACGATGACTTTTTTCATGAAATTTTTCGACATACTATACTATGACTTTTTTTCATGAAATTTTTCGACATAATATACTATGACATTTTTTCAAAAATGTTCAACATACTACACTATGACTTTTTTTTCAAAACTTTTTCGACATACTATACTATGACTTTTTTCCAATGAAATTTTTCGACATACTAAACTGACTTTTATCATGAAAATTTCGACATACTAGACTGACTTTTTTCGACATACTATACTATGACTTTTTTTCATGAAAATTTCGACAAACTATACTATGACATTTTTTTCATGAAAATGTCGACAAACTATACTATTACTTTTTTCGACATACTATACTATGACTTTTTTTCATGAAAATTACGACAAACTATACTATGACTTTTTCTCGACATACTATACTATGACTTTTTTTTTCATGAAAATTTCGACATACTATACTATGACATTTTTTCGACATACTATACTATGACTTTTTTTTCATGAAAATTTCAACAAACTATACTATGACTTTTTTTCGACATATTATACTATGACTTTTTTTTCAATAAATGTTTGACATACTATACTATGAATTTTTTCTCATGAAAATATTGACATACTATACTATTACATTTTTTCGACATACTGTACTATGACTTTTTTTCATGAAAATATTGACATGCTATACTATGAAATTTTTTTCATGAAAATTTTGACGTACTATACTATGACTTCTTTTCATGAAAATTTCGACGAACTATACCATGACTTTTTTTCGACATACTATACTATGACTTTTTTTCGACATACTATACTATGACTTGTTTTTCATGAAAATTTCGACATACTAAACTATGACTTTTTTCATGAAAATTTCGACATTCTATGACTTTTTTTTCAAGAAAATTTCGAAAAACTATACTATGACTTTTTTTCGACAAACTGTACTATGACTTTTTTTCGACATACTATACTATGACTTTTTTTCGACATACTGTACTATGACTTTTTTCTCATGAAAATATTGACATACTATACTATGATATTTTTTCGACATACTGTACTATGACTTTTTTTCATGAAAACTTTGACAAACTATACTATGCCTTTTTTTCGACATATTATACTATGACTTTTTTTTCATGAAAAGTTTGACATACTATACTATGACTTTTTTCTCATGAAAATATTGACATACTATACTATGACTTTTTTTCGACATACTGTACTATGACTTTTTTTCATGAAAACTTCGTCATATTATACTATTACATTTTTTTCATGAAAACTTCGACATACTATACTATGACTTTTTTTCGATACTATACTATGACTTTTTTTCATGAAAATTACGACATACTAACTGACTTTTTTCATGAAAATTTCGACAAACTATACCATGATTTTTTTTCGACATACTATACTATGACTTTTTTTTCATGAAAATTTCGACATACTATACTATGACTTTTTTTCAACATACTAGACATGACTTTCTTTTTAAGAAAATTTCGACAAACTATACTATTACTTTTTTTCGACAAACTATACTATGACTTTTTCTCGACATACTATACTATGACTTTTTTTTTCATGAAAATTTCGACATACTATACTATGACTTTTTTTCGACATACTATACTGTGACTTTTTTTTTATGAAAATTTCAACAAACTATACTATGACTTTTTTTCGACATACTGTACTATGACTTTTTTTCATGAAAACTTCGACATGCTATACTATGAAATTTTTTTCATGAAAATTTCGACATACTATACTGACTTTTTTTCATGAAAATTTCGACGAACTATACCATGACTTTTTTTCGACATACTATACTATGACTTTTTTTTCATGAAAATTTCGACATACTATACTATGACTTTTTTTCGACATACTATACTGACTTTTTTTCAACATAATTTTTTTTCATGAAAATTTCGACATACTATACTATGACTTTTTTTCGACATACTATACTATGACTTTTTTTTCATGAAAATTTCGACATACTATACTATGACTTTTTTTCAACATACTATACTATTACTTTTTTTCGACAAACTATACTATGACTTTTTTTTCATGAAAATTTCAACAAACTATACTATGACTTTTTTTCGACATATTATACTATGACTTTTTTTTCAATAAATGTTTGACATACTATACTATGAATTTTTTCTCATGAAAATATTGACATACTATACTATTACATTTTTTCGACATACTGTACTATGACTTTTTTTCATGAAAATATTGACATGCTATACTATGAAATTTTTTTCATGAAAATTTTGACGTACTATACTATGACTTTTTTTCATGAAAATTTCGACGAACTATACCATGACTTTTTTTCGACATACTATACTATGACTTTTTTTCGACATACTATACTATGACTTTTTTTCAACATAATTTTTTTTCATGAAAATTTCGACATAGTATACTATGACTTTTTTTCGACATACTATACTATGACTTGTTTTTCATGAAAATTTCGACATACTAAACTATGACTTTTTTCATGAAAATTTCGACATTCTATGACTTTTTTTTCAAGAAAATTTCGAAAAACTATACTATGACTTTTTTTCGACAAACTGTACTATGACTTTTTTTCGACATACTATACTATGACTTTTTTTCGACATACTGTACTATGACTTTTTTCTCATGAAAATATTGACATACTATACTATGATATTTTTTCGACATACTGTACTATGACTTTTTTTCATGAAAACTTTGACAAACTATACTATGCCTTTTTTTCGACATATTATACTATGACTTTTTTTTCATGAAAAGTTTGACATACTATACTATGACTTTTTTCTCATGAAAATATTGACATACTATACTATGACTTTTTTTCGACATACTGTACTATGACTTTTTTTCATGAAAACTTCGTCATATTATACTATTACATTTTTTTCATGAAAACTTCGACATACTATACTATGACTTTTTTTCGATACTATACTATGACTTTTTTTCATGAAAATTACGACATACTAACTGACTTTTTTCATGAAAATTTCGACAAACTATACCATGATTTTTTTTCGACATACTATACTATGACTTTTTTTTCATGAAAATTTCGACATACTATACTATGACTTTTTTTCAACATACTAGACATGACTTTCTTTTTAAGAAAATTTCGACAAACTATACTATTACTTTTTTTCGACATACTATACTATGACTTTTTCTCGACATACTATACTATGACTTTTTTTTTCATGAAAATTTCGACATACTATACTATGACTTTTTTTCGACATACTATACTGTGACTTTTTTTTTATGAAAATTTCAACAAACTATACTATGACTTTTTTTCGACATACTGTACTATGACTTTTTTTCATGAAAACTTCGACATGCTATACTATGAAATTTTTTTCATGAAAATTTCGACATACTATACTGACTTTTTTTCATGAAAATTTCGACGAACTATACCATGACTTTTTTTCGACATACTATACTATGACTTTTTTTTCATGAAAATTTCGACATACTATACTATGACTTTTTTTCGACATACTATACTGACTTTTTTTCAACATAATTTTTTTTCATGAAAATTTCGACATACTATACTATGACTTTTTTTCGACATACTATACTATGACTTTTTTTTCATGAAAATTTCGACATACTATACTATGACTTTTTTTCAACATACTATACTATTACTTTTTTTCGACAAACTATACTATGACTTTTTTTTCATGAAAATTTCGACATACTATACTATGACTTTTTTTTCGACATTAATTTTTTTTCATGAAAATTTCGACATACTATACTATGACTTTTTTTCGACATACTATACTATGACTTTTTATTCATGAAAATTTCGACATTCTATGACTTTTTTTTCAAGAAAATTTCGAAAAACTAAACTATGACTTTTTTTCGACAAACTATACTATGACTTTTTTTTCGACATACTATACTATGACTTTTTTCTCATGAAAATATTGACATAATATACTATGACTTTTTTTTGACATACTGTACTATGACTTTTTTCTCGTGAAAATATTGACATACTATACTATGACTTTTTTTCGACATACTTTACTATGACTTTTTTTTCATGAAAATTGACATACCATACTGACTTTTTTTTTTCAAAAAATTTTCAACATACTAAACTATGACTTTTTTCCATGAAATTTTTCGACATACTATACTATGACTTTTTTTCATGAAATTTTTCGACATACTATACTATGACTTGTTTTTCATGAATATTTCGACATACTATACTATGACTTTTTTTCATTCAATTTTTCGACATACTATACTATGACTTTTTTTCATTCAATTTTTCGACATGCTATACTATGACTATTTTTCAAAAATTCTCGACATACTATACTATGACTTTTTTTTCAAAAATTTTTTGACATACTTTACTATGACTTTTTTCCAATGAAATTTTTCCACATACTAAACTATGACTTTTATCATGAAAATTTCGTCATACTATACTATGACTTTTTGACATACTATACTATCACTTTTTTTTTAAAACATTTTCGACATACTATACTATGACTTTTTTCCAATGAAATTTTTCGACATACTGAACTATGACTTTTATCATGAAAATTTCGGCATACTATACTATGACTTTTTTTCATGAAAATTTCGACAAACTATACTATGACTTTTTTTCAAACATTTTCGACATACTATACTATGACTTTTTTTTCCAAAAAAATTTCGTCATACTATACTATGACTTTTTTTCATGAAAATTACGACAAACTATACTATGACTTTTTCTCGACATACTATACTATGACTTTTTTTTTCATGAAAATTTCGACATACTATACTATGACATTTTTTCGACATACTATACTATGACTTTTTTTTCATGAAAATTTCAACAAACTATACTATGACTTTTTTTCGACATATTATACTATGACTTTTTTTTCAATAAATGTTTGACATACTATACTATGAATTTTTTCTCATGAAAATATTGACATACTATACTATTACATTTTTTCGACATACTGTACTATGACTTTTTTTCATGAAAATATTGACATGCTATACTATGAAATTTTTTTCATGAAAATTTTGACGTACTATACTATGACTTCTTTTCATGAAAATTTCGACGAACTATACCATGACTTTTTTTCGACATACTATACTATGACTTTTTTTCGACATACTATACTATGACTTGTTTTTCATGAAAATTTCGACATACTAAACTATGACTTTTTTCATGAAAATTTCGACATTCTATGACTTTTTTTTCAAGAAAATTTCGAAAAACTATACTATGACTTTTTTTCGACAAACTGTACTATGACTTTTTTTCGACATACTATACTATGACTTTTTTTCGACATACTGTACTATGACTTTTTTCTCAGGAAAATATTGACATACTATACTATGATATTTTTTCGACATACTGTACTATGACTTTTTTTCATGAAAACTTTGACAAACTATACTATGCCTTTTTTTCGACATATTATACTATGACTTTTTTTTCATGAAAAGTTTGACATACTATACTATGACTTTTTTCTCATGAAAATATTGACATGCTATACTATGACTTTTTTTCGACATACTGTACTATGACTTTTTTTCATGAAAACTTCGTCATATTATACTATTACATTTTTTTCATGAAAACTTCGACATACTATACTATGACTTTTTTTCGATACTATACTATGACTTTTTTTCATGAAAATTACGACATACTAACTGACTTTTTTCATGAAAATTTCGACAAACTATACCATGATTTTTTTTCGACATACTATACTATGACTTTTTTTTCATGAAAATTTCGACATACTATACTATGACTTTTTTTCAACATACTAGACATGACTTTCTTTTTAAGAAAATTTCGACAAACTATACTATTACTTTTTTTCGACAAACTATACTATGACTTTTTCTCGACATACTATACTATGACTTTTTTTTTTCATGAAAATTTCGACGTACTATACTATGACTTTTTTTCGACATACTATACTGTGACTTTTTTTTTATGAAAATTTCAACAAACTATACTATGGCTTTTTTTCGACATACTGTACTATGACTTTTTTTCATGAAAATTTCAACAAACTATACTATGACTTTTTTTCGACATATTATACTATGACTTTTTTTTCAATAAATGTTTGACATACTATACTATGAATTTTTTCTCATGAAAATATTGACATACTATACTATTACATTTTTTCGACATACTGTACTATGACTTTTTTTCATGAAAATATTGACATGCTATACTATGAAATTTTTTTCATGAAAATTTTGACGTACTATACTATGACTTCTTTTCATGAAAATTTCGACGAACTATACCATGACTTTTTTTCGACATACTATACTATGACTTTTTTTCGACATACTATACTATGACTTGTTTTTCATGAAAATTTCGACATACTAAACTATGACTTTTTTCATGAAAATTTCGACATTCTATGACTTTTTTTTCAAGAAAATTTCGAAAAACTATACTATGACTTTTTTTCGACAAACTGTACTATGACTTTTTTTCGACATACTATACTATGACTTTTTTTCGACATACTGTACTATGACTTTTTTCTCAGGAAAATATTGACATACTATACTATGATATTTTTTCGACATACTGTACTATGACTTTTTTTCATGAAAACTTTGACAAACTATACTATGCCTTTTTTTCGACATATTATACTATGACTTTTTTTTCATGAAAAGTTTGACATACTATACTATGACTTTTTTCTCATGAAAATATTGACATACTATACTATGACTTTTTTTCGACATACTGTACTATGACTTTTTTTCATGAAAACTTCGTCATATTATACTATTACATTTTTTTCATGAAAACTTCGACATACTATACTATGACTTTTTTTCGATACTATACTATGACTTTTTTTCATGAAAATTACGACATACTAACTGACTTTTTTCATGAAAATTTCGACAAACTATACCATGATTTTTTTTCGACATACTATACTATGACTTTTTTTTCATGAAAATTTCGACATACTATACTATGACTTTTTTTCAACATACTAGACATGACTTTCTTTTTAAGAAAATTTCGACAAACTATACTATTACTTTTTTTCGACAAACTATACTATGACTTTTTCTCGACATACTATACTATGACTTTTTTTTTTCATGAAAATTTCGACGTACTATACTATGACTTTTTTTCGACATACTATACTGTGACTTTTTTTTTATGAAAATTTCAACAAACTATACTATGGCTTTTTTTCGACATACTGTACTATGACTTTTTTTCATGAAAACTTCGACATGCTATACTATGAAATTTTTTTCATGAAAATTTCGACATACTATACTGACTTTTTTTCATGAAAATTTCGACGAACTATACCATGACTTTTTTTCGACATACTATACTATGACTTTTTTTTCATGAAAATTTCGACATACTATACTATGACTTTTTTTTCGACATACTATACAGACTTTTTTTCAACATAAATTTTTTTTCATGAAAATTTCGACATACTATACTATGACTTTTTTTCGACATACTATACTATGACTTTTTTTTCATGAAAATTTCGACATACTATACTATGACTTTTTTTCAACATACTATACTATTACTTTTTTTCGACAAACTATACTATGACTTTTTTTTCATGAAAATTTCGACATACTATACTATGACTTTTTTTTCGACATTAATTTTTTTTCATGAAAATTTCGACATACTATACTATGACTTTTTTTTCGACATACTATACTATGACTTTTTATTCATGAAAATTTCGACATTCTATGACTTTTTTTTCAAGAAAATTTCGAAAAACTAAACTATGACTTTTTTTCGACAAACTATACTATGACTTTTTTTTCGACATACTATACTATGACTTTTTTCTCATGAAAATATTGACATAATATACTATGACTTTTTTTTGACATACTGTACTATGACTTTTTTCTCGTGAAAATATTGACATACTATACTATGACTTTTTTTCGACATACTTTACTATGACTTTTTTTTCATGAAAATTGACATACCATACTGACTTTTTTTTTTCAAAAAATTTTCAACATACTAAACTATGACTTTTTTCCATGAAATTTTTCGACATACTATACTATGACTTTTTTTCATGAAATTTTTCGAAATACTATACTATGACTTGTTTTTCATGAATATTTCGACATACTATACTATGACTTTTTTTCATTCAATTTTTCGACATACTATACTATGACTTTTTTTCATTCAATTTTTCGACATGCTATACTATGACTATTTTTCAAAAATTCTCGACATACTATACTATGACTTTTTTTTCAAAACTTTTTTGACATACTTTACTATGACTTTTTTCCAATGAAATTTTTCCACATACTAAACTATGACTTTTATCATGAAAATTTCGTCATACTATACTATGACTTTTTGACATACTATACTATCACTTTTTTTTTAAAACATTTTCGACATACTATACTATGACTTTTTTCCAATGAAATTTTTCGACATACTGAACTATGACTTTTATCATGAAAATTTCGGCATACTATACTATGACTTTTTTTCATGAAAATTTCGACAAACTATACTATGACTTTTTTTCAAACATTTTCGACATACTATACTATGACTTTTTTTTCCAAAAAAATTTCGTCATACTATACTATGACTTTTTTTCAAAAAATTTCGACATACTATACTATGACTTTTTTCATGAAATTCTTCTACATACTATACTATGACTTTTTTCATGAAATTCTTCTACATACTATACTATGACATTTTTTTCAGCGATTTTTCTACATACTATAATATGACTTTTTTTCATGAAAATTTCGACAAACTATACTATGACTTTTTTTTCAGTGATTTTTCTACATACTATACGATGACTTTTTTCATGAAATTTTTCGACATACTATACTATGACTTTTTTTCATGAAATTTTTCGACATAATATACTATGACATTTTTTCAAAAATGTTCAACATACTACACTATGACTTTTTTTTCAAAACTTTTTCGACATACTATACTATGACTTTTTTCCAATGAAATTTTTCGACATACTAAACTGACTTATCATGAAAATTTCGACATACTAGACTGACTTTTTTCGACATACTATACTATGACTTTTTTTCATGAAAATTTCGACAAACTATACTATGACATTTTTTTCATGAAAATGTCGACAAACTATACTATTACTTTTTTCGACATACTATACTATGACTTTTTTTCATGAAAATTACGACAAACTATACTATGACTTTTTCTCGACATACTATACTATGACTTTTTTTTTCATGAAAATTTCGACATACTATACTATGACATTTTTTCGACATACTATACTATGACTTTTTTTTCAAAACTTTTTCAACAAACTATACTATGACTTTTTTTCGACATATTATACTATGACTTTTTTTTCAATAAATGTTTGACATACTATACTATGAATTTTTTCTCATGAAAATATTGACATACTATACTATTAAATTTTTTCGACATACTGTACTATGACTTTTTTTCATGAAAATATTGACATGCTATACTATGAAATTTTTTTCATGAAAATTTTGACGTACTATACTATGACTTTTTTTCATGAAAATTTCGACGAACTATACCATGACTTTTTTGCGACATACTATACTATGACTTTTTTTCGACATACTATACTATGACTTTTTTTCAACATAATTTTTTTTCATGAAAATTTCGACATAGTATACTATGACTTTTTTTCGACATACTATACTATGACTTGTTTTTCATGAAAATTTCGACATACTAAACTATGACTTTTTTCATGAAAATTTCGACATTCTATGACTTTTTTCATGAAAATTTCGACATTCTATGACTTTTTTTTCAAGAAAATTTCGAAAAACTATACTATGACTTTTTTTCGACAAACTGTACTATGACTTTTTTTCGACATACTATACTATGACTTTTTTTCGACATACTGTACTATGACTTTTTTCTCATGAAAATATTGACATACTATACTATGATATTTTTTCGACATACTGTACTATGACTTTTTTTCATGAAAACTTTGACAAACTATACTATGCCTTTTTTTCGACATATTATACTATGACTTTTTTTTCATGAAAAGTTTGACATACTATACTATGACTTTTTTCTCATGAAAATATTGACATACTATACTATGACTTTTTTTCGACATACTGTACTATGACTTTTTTTCATGAAAACTTCGTCATATTATACTATTACATTTTTTTCATGAAAACTTCGACATACTATACTATGACTTTTTTTCGATACTATACTATGACTTTTTTTCATGAAAATTACGACATACTAACTGACTTTTTTCATGAAAATTTCGACAAACTATACCATGATTTTTTTTCGACATACTATACTATGACTTTTTTTTCATGAAAATTTCGACATACTATACTATGACTTTTTTTCAACATACTAGACATGACTTTCTTTTTAAGAAAATTTCGACAAACTATACTATTACTTTTTTTCGACAAACTATACTATGACTTTTTCTCGACATACTATACTATGACTTTTTTTTTCATGAAAATTTCGACATACTATACTATGACTTTTTTTCGACATACTATACTGTGACTTTTTTTTTATGAAAATTTCAACAAACTATACTATGACTTTTTTTCGACATACTGTACTATGACTTTTTTTCATGAAAACTTCGACATGCTATACTATGAAATTTTTTTCATGAAAATTTCGACATACTATACTGACTTTTTTTCATGAAAATTTCGACGAACTATACCATGACTTTTTTTCGACATACTATACTATGACTTTTTTTTCATGAAAATTTCGACATACTATACTATGACTTTTTTTCGACATACTATACTGACTTTTTTTCAACATAATTTTTTTTCATGAAAATTTCGACATACTATACTATGACTTTTTTTCGACATACTATACTATGACTTTTTTTTCATGAAAATTTCGACATACTATACTATGACTTTTTTTCAACATACTATACTATTACTTTTTTTCGACAAACTATACTATGACTTTTTTTTCATGAAAATTTCGACATACTATACTATGACTTTTTTTTCGACATTAATTTTTTTTCATGAAAATTTCGACATACTATACTATGACTTTTTTTCGACATACTATACTATGACTTTTTATTCATGAAAATTTCGACATTCTATGACTTTTTTTCGACAAACTATACTATGACTTTTTTTTCGACATACTATACTATGACTTTTTTCTCATGAAAATATTGACATAATATACTATGACTTTTTTTTGACATACTGTACTATGACTTTTTTCTCGTGAAAATATTGACATACTATACTATGACTTTTTTTCGACATACTTTACTATGACTTTTTTTTCATGAAAATTGACATACTATACTATGACTTTTTTTTTTCAAAAAATTTTCAACATACTATACTATGACTTTTTTCCATGAAATTTTTCGACATACTATACTATGACTTTTTTTCATGAAATTTTTCGACATACTATACTATGACTTGTTTTTCATGAATATTTCGACATACTATACTATGACTTTTTTTCATTCAATTTTTCGACATACTATACTATGACTTTTTTTCATTCAATTTTTCGACATGCTATACTATGACTATTTTTCAAAAATTCTCGACATACTATACTATGACTTTTTTTTCAAAACTTTTTTGACATACTTTACTATGACTTTTTTCCAATGAAATTTTTCCACATACTAAACTATGACTTTTATCATGAAAATTTCGTCATACTATACTATGACTTTTTTTCATGAAAATTTCGACAAACTATACTATGACTTTTTTTCGACATACTATACTATGACTTTTTTCGACATATGCAATGACTTTTTTTTCATGAAAAGTTTGACATACTATACTATGACTTTTTTCTCATGAAAATATTGACATACTATACTATGACTTTTTTTCGACATACTGTACTATGACTCTTTTTTCAGAGATTTTTTCTACATACTATACTATGACTTTTTTCCATGAAATATTTCTACATACTATACTATGACTTTTTTCATGAAATTTTTCGACATACTATACTATGACTTTTTTTCAAAACTTTTTCGACAAACTATACTATGACTTTTTCATGAAATTTTACGACATACTATACTATGACTTTTTTTTCAAAAAATTTCATCATACTATACTATGACTTTTTTCATGAAATTTTACGACATACTATACTATGACTTTTTTTTCAAAAATTTTCGACATACTATACTATGAATTTTTTTCAAAACATTTTCGACATAATATACCATGACTTGTTTTTCAAAAAAATTTGACATACTATACTATGACTTTTTCTTCAGAAGAAATTTCGACATACGATACCATGACTTTTTTTTCAAAAACATTTCGACATTCTATACTATGACTTGTTTTCCAAAAAAAATTTCGACATACTATACTATGACTTTTTTTTCAAAAGAAATTCGACATACTATACTATGACTTTTTTTTCAAAACATTTTCAAAACACACTATACTGACTTTTTTTCATGAAATTTTTCTACATATTATACTGACTTTTTCCATGAAATTTTTCGACATACTATAATATGACTTTAATTTCCTGAAAATTTTGACAAACTATACTATGACTTTTTTTTCAGTGATTTTTCTACTTACTATACTATGACTTTTTTCAATAAAATTTTTCAACATACTATACTATGACTTTTTTCATGAAATTTTTCGAGATACTATAGTATGACTTTTTTTCATGAAATTTTTCGACATACTATACTATGACTTTTTCTCAAAAATTTTCGACATACTATACTATGACTTTCTTTTCAAAACTTTTTCGACATACTAAACTGACTTTTTTCATGAAATTTTACGACATACTATACCATGACTTTTTTTTCAAAAATTTTCGACATACTATACTATGACTTTTTTTCAAAACATTTTCGACATAATATACCATGACTTTTTTTTCAAAAAAATTTGACATACTATACTATGACTTTTTCTTCAGAAAAAATTTCGACATACTATACCATGACTTTAATTTCAAAAAAATATCGACATTCTATACTATGACTTTTTTCCATGAAATTTTTCGACATACAATACTATTACTTTTTTCCATGAAATTTTTCAACATACTATACTATGACATTTTTTTCAGCGATTTTTCTACATACTATACTATTTCTCTTTTTCATGAAATTTTTCGACATACTATACTATTACTTTTTTCATGAAATCTTTCGAAATACTATACTATGACTTTTTTTTTAAACATTTTCAAAATACTATACCATGACATTTTTTTCAGCGATTTTTCTACACACTATACGATGACTTTTTTCCATGAAATTTTTCGACATACTATATTATGACTTTTTTTTCAAAGATTTTTCGACACACTATACTATGACTTTTTTTTATTGAAATTTTTTGACATACTATACTATGACTTTTTTTCAAAATCTTCGACGTGCTATACTATGACTTTTTTTCAAACGTTTTCGACATACTATACTATGACTTTTTTTTCAGAGATTTTTCTACATACTATACTATGACTTTTTTTCGACATACTATACTATGACTTTTTTTCATGAAATTTTTCGACATACTATAATGTGACTTTTTTTTCAAAGATTTTTCGACATAATATACTATGACTTTTTTTCTGAAATTTTTCGACATACTATACTATGACTTTTTTCATGAAATTTTACGACATACTATACTATGACTTTTTTTCGAAACATTTTCGACATAATATACCATGACTTTTTTCCATGAAATTTTTCGACATACAATACTATTACTTTTTTCCATGAAATCTTTCGAAATACTATACTATAACATTTTTTTCAGCGATTTTTCTACATACTATACTATGACTTTTTTCCATGAAATTTTTCAACATACTATACTATGACATTTTTTCAAAACAATTTCAACATACTATACTATTTCTTTTTCATGAAATTTTTCGACATACTATACTATTACTTTTTTCATGAAATCTTTCGAAATACTATACTATGACTTTTTTTTTAAACATTTTCAAAATACTATACCATGACATTTTTTTCAGCGATTTTTCTACACACTATACGATGACTTTTTTCCATGAAATTTTTCGACATACTATATTATGACTTTTTTTTCAAAGATTTTTCGACACACTATACTATGACTTTTTTTTATTGAAATTTTTTGACATACTATACTATGACTTTTTTTCAAAATCTTCGACGTGCTATACTATGACTTTTTTTCAAACGTTTTCGACATACTATACTATGACTTTTTTTTCAGAGATTTTTCTACATACTATACTATTACTTTTTTTCGACATACTATACTATGACTTTTTTTCATGAAATTTTTCGACATACTATAATGTGACTTTTTTTTCAAAGATTTTTCGACATACTATACTATTTCTCTTTTTCATGAAATTTTTCGACATACTATACTATTACTTTTTTCATGAAATCTTTCGAAATACTATACTATGACTTTTTTTTTAAACATTTTCAAAATACTATACTATGACATTTTTTTCAGCGATTTTTCTACACACTATACGATGACTTTTTTCCATGAAATTTTTCGACATACTATATTATGACTTTTTTTTCAAAGATTTTTCGACACACTATACTATGACTTTTTTTTATTGAAATTTTTTGACATACTATACTATGACTTTTTTTCAAAATCTTCGAGGTGCTATACTATGACTTTTTTTCAAACGTTTTCGACATACTATACTATGACTTTTTTTTCAGAGATTTTTCTACATACTATACTATGACTTTTTTTCGACATACTATACTATGACTTTTTTTCATGAAATTTTTCGACATACTATAATGTGACTTTTTTTTCAAAGATTTTTCGACATACTATACTATGACTTTTTTTCTGAAATTTTTCGACATACTATACTATGACTTTTTTCATGAAATTTTACGACATACTATACTATGACTTTTTTTCGAAACATTTTCGACATAATATACCATGACTTTTTTCCATGAAATTTTTCGACATACAATACTATTACTTTTTTCCATGAAATCATTCGAAATACTATACTATAACATTTTTTTCAGCGATTTTTCTACATACTATACTATGACTTTTTTCCATGAAATTTTTCAACATACTATACTATGACATTTTTTCAAAACAATTTCAACATACTATACTATTTCTCTTTTTCATGAAATTTTTCGACATACTATACTATTACTTTTTTCATGAAATCTTTCGAAATACTATACTATGACTTTTTTTTTAAACATTTTCAAAATACTATACCATGACATTTTTTTCAGCGATTTTTCTACACACTATACGATTACTTTTTTCCATGAAATTTTTCGACATACTATATTATGACTTTTTTTTCAAAGATTTTTCGACACACTATACTATGACTTTTTTTTATTGAAATTTTTTGACATACTATACTATGACTTTTTTTCAAAATCTTCGACGTGCTATACTATGACTTTTTTTCAAACGTTTTCGACATACTATACTATGACTTTTTTTTCAGAGATTTTTCTACATACTATACTATTACTTTTTTTCGACATACTATACTATGACTTTTTTTCATGAAATTTTTCGACATACTATAATGTGACTTTTTTTTCAAAGATTTTTCGACATACTATACTATGACTTTTTTTCCTGAAATTTTTCGACATACTATACTATGACTTTTTTCATGAAATTTTACGACATACTATACTATGACTTTTTTTCCTGAAATTTTTCGACATACTATACTATGACTTTTTTCATGAAATTTTACGACATACTATACTATGACTTTTTTTCGAAACATTTTCGACATAATATACCATGACTTTTTTTTCAAAAAAATTTGACATACTATACTATGACTTTTTCTTCAGAAAAAATTTCGACACACTATACCATGACTTTTTTTTTTTTAAAAATTTCGACATTCTATACTATGACTTGTTTTCCCAAAAAATTTCGACATACTACACTATGCCTTTTTTTTCAAAAAAATTTCGACATACTATACTATGACTTTTTTTTCAAAACATTTTCAAAACACACTATACTGACTTTTTTTCATGAAATTTTTTGACATACTATACTATGACTTTTTTTTGACATACTGTACTATGACTTTTTTCTCGTGAAAATATTGACATACTATACTATGACTTTTTTTCGACATACTTTACTATGACTTTTTTTTCATGAAAATTTTGACATACTATACTATGACTTTGTTTTCATGAAAATTTCGACATACTATAGTATGACTTTTTTATTTTTCGAGATACTATACAATGACTTTTTTTCGAGATACTATACTATGACTACTTATATTTTTTCGACATACTATTGTATGACTTTTGACACAATATACTATGACTTTTTTTTCGACATATTATACTGTACTATGACTTTTTTCAACATACTATAATATGACTTTTTTATGACTTTGTTTAGACATACTATACTATGACTTTTGTTCGACATACTATACTATGACTTTTTTCGACATACTATACTTTACTATGACTTTTTTCAATATACTATGACTTTTTTATGACTTTTTTTTGACAAACTACACTGACTTTTTTATCGACATACTATACTATGACTTTTTTCAACATACTTTACTATTACATTTTTATTACTTTTTTCGACATACTATACTATGGGTTTTTTATTACAATACTTCTTCGACACACTATAAAATGGCTCTTTTTTTTTAATGACTTTTGAACATACTATGACTTTTTTTCAACATACTATATTGTCACTTTTTTATGACTCTTCGACATACTATACTTTGGCTTTTTATTACTTTTTCGACATCTATACTGTGGCTTTTTTGTGACTTTATTTGACATACTATACTCCCAACAATTTCACCGATTGGGTCCCTTGTTTCAAAACATCGCCGCGGTTGCAGAGTTTTTCAACTAATTTAGACTATTGGCTTCTAATTACCTAGATTTTTAAACACGCCCAGTAGAGATTCCAACACGCTTTCCACACCAAACTGCAAAAGGAACAATGGTTTGTTTTACTTACCGTGTTTGAAATGTTGCTTGTGGCAGATTGGCTCCAGTCGGACACCTGCGACGCCATCGTAGTTATCAAAATCAGTAGGTTGCTTCAAGGCTTCAAAGTAAGAGCACAAGGCTTCAAAATAAAAGCAGAAAAATATATGGGCTCAGTTATCAAACATTAATACAAATAATCATACTATACTATAACCTTTTAAGACATACTCTACTATGACTTTTTAATGACTTTCTTCGACATACTATACTATGACTTTTTTTGACATACTATGGCCTTTTTATGACTTTTCGACATGCTATACCATGACTTTATTTATGACCTTTTTCGGCATACTATACTATGGCTTTTTTATTACTTTTTTGACTAACTATACTATAGATATTTTTAAACGTGATACTGTGACTATATTCGAAAAAAATGGAAAAATACAAGAAAATTAAAAATGAAGTACAGAACTCTTCAAATTGTCAAAAGGAAATGACCAACACTAGGCCCCTGACTACAGGGCTCTTGCACTTGCTTACTTTTCAGGCCCACGCTGCACTCTTGAGCGGAGCTCCATGCCCCTGGCTTTATACTGGAAGCCCCTCTTATTAGAAGACATGGGGTAACCCCATTACTTATACTATGTGTTGTTTATTATGACTTTTTTCGACATACTATACAATGAATTTTATGATTTTTTTTTTGATTTTTTTTCCATATGTTATACTATGACTTTTTATTACTGTTTTCGACATACTATACTGTGACTTTTTTGACATACTATACAATGGCTTTTTTGTGACTTTTTTCAACATACTATACTATGGGTTTTTGTTACTATTCTGACTTACTACAGTCCCCTCCAAACCTATTGGAACAGCGAGGCCAATTCCTTTATTTTTGCTGTACACTGAAATCATTTGGGTTTGACATCAAAAGATGAATATGAGACAAGAGACACAGGATTTCAGCTTCTATTTCCAGGTATTTACATCTAGATCTGTTAAAAAACTTAGAAGATAGCACCTTTTGTTTGAACCCACCCATTTTTCAAGTGAGCAAAATTATTGGAACATGTGACTGACAGGTGTTTTTTGTTGCCCAGGTGTGTCCTATTACATTGATTATTCAAACAATAAATAGCGCTGAATGTCTACTCACAGTTTCAGCTTTGGCCTTTGCCTGTGCAGACTGCATTTATAATTAAAAAGGTGTAACCAACATAAACCAGAGAGCTGTTTATGGGAGAAAAGCAAGCCATTTTGAAGCTGAGAGAAGATGGAAAATCAATCGGAGCCATTGCACAATCATCGGTCATAGCCAGTACAACCATTCGGAATGTCCTGAAGAAGAAAGAAACCACTGGTGTACTGAGCAACTGACGTCGAACCGGTAGACCAAGGAAAACATCAGCAGTTGATGACAGAAACATTGTGAGAGCTGTAAAGAAAAACCCTAAAACAACTGTCAGTGACATCACCAGCAACCTCCAGGGGGCAGGAGTGAAGGTATCACAATCCACCGTTCGCAGAAGACTTCAGGAACAAAAGTACAGAGGCTACACCAGAAGATGCAAACCACTCATTAGCAAAAAGAATAGGAAGGCCAGATTGGAATTTGCCAAAAAGTACAGCGACGAGGCTCAAAAGTTGTGAGACAAAGTTTTATGGACTGATGAGACAAAGATTAACCTTTACCAAAGTGATGGAAAGGCTAATGTGTGGAGAAAGAAAGGATCTGCTAATGATCCTAAACACACAAGCTCATCTGTGAAACACGGTGGAGGTAATGTCATGGCTTGGGCTTGCATCGCTTCTTCTGGGATGGGCTCATTGATCTTCATTGATGATGTAACACATGATGGCAGCAACAAAATGAACTCAGAAGTCTACAGAAACATTTGGTCTGCCAGTTTAAAGAGAGATGCAACCAAACTGATCGGGAGATCCTTCATCATGCAGCAAGACAACGACCAAAACACACTGCCAAAACAACCGAGGAGTTCATCAGGGGAAAGAAGTGGAAGGTTTTAGACCGATTTATCGGTCGGCCGATTAATCGGGCCGATTTTTTGACATTTCTTCATAATCGGCATCGGCCGATTCCTGAGCATATTAAGCCGATTATTAAACAGGCACATCTGCGGGCAGCCCAATGTTGTTGTTGCTGTGGAACACGTGTGACAGCGCCCCCTGTGTGTCAATCAAATTGCCATTCTGCCGCCCGGTAGGCTTAACATCTTCTCTTTCAAAGCCCTATATATTTAATCGGTTAGATATGAAATGCTCCGACGTAATCTGTTCTGTTTTTGGTAACGGAGAATTTCTCTCCGTCGGTAACGTTAGCTGTGTGCGGGGCGGAGCAGCTCTCACATACACGCTGCTGCAGCGCATACACACACACACACAGCTTCTGCTCTTAGTAACTACGACGGAGAAAACTTAACTTATAAAGCGTGATTACAATTTACTTGAGTTGATGCTGACAATGCTTGTCATAAGTGCAAGTTTGCGTGTGAGGGCGGAAACACGAGCAATTTGTCGAAACATTTAGCAAATAGTTCACTTCCTCATTAAACGTCTCTACGGTCTATGGGTCCTACACAGCGTCTATGACGTCACCACTGGACTGTGTAGTCCGCAGCAGATATGAGCAGCAGGCTGTGTAATACGAGTGAACAAAGTTATTATTATTTTGTGATCACTTAGATTATGGCCATATAGCTTGTAACAGTGTCTGTCAACAAACATAAATAAAAAAACATGCTTTAGGACAGTTTTGGAAAGGTGTTTAAAAGGTTTTGAGCCCTGTACTATTACTACTATTAACCATCATGTACAAAATAAAATATGCACTGCAGTGCAGACACAAAATGCAGATTGGAGAGACAGACCATAAGTGTTGTTCAAGAAATGTTTACTTGAGTTAAGACATTTTGTGTATCATATGTTATTATTAAGCTGTTATATTTTATCAGATGGAGGAAAAAAAGAAAACCAGCCAAACAATATCGGCAAAAAAAAATCGGCATCATTTTTAGACTGGCCAAGTCAATCCCCAGACTTAAACCCTATTGAGCATGCATTTAACCTGCTGAAGAGGAGACTGAAGGGAGAACCCCCCCCCCCCCCAAAACAAACAACAAAGGAAAGAGGCTGCGGTGAAAGCCTGGAAAAGCATCACAAAAGAAGAATGCAAAAGTTAGGTGACGTCAATGGGTCGCAGGGTTGATGCAGGTATTGCAAGCAAAGGATTTGCAACTAAATATCAAGTATTCACTTTAATCTATTTTAAGTCTATCTGTTCCTATACTTTGCTCACCTAAAAATTTGGTGTTACGTTACAAAAGGTGCTATCTTCTAAGTTTTTTTAACAGATCTGGATGTAAATACCTGGAAACAGAAGCTGAAATCCTGATCTCTTGTCTCATATTCATCTTTTGATGTCGAACCCAAATGTGTTCAGTGTACAGCAAAAATAACGGATATTGGCCTCGCTGTTCCAATAGGTTTGGAGGGGACTGTATGCTCATGACTTTTCATGACTTTTTTCGACACCCTATACAATGACTTTCTTATGCCTTTTCTCAACATGCTATACTATGATTTTTAATGATTTTTTTCAACATACTATAGTATGGCATTTTTATGACTGGCATAATATACTATATCTTTCTTATGACTTTTTTTAATGACATACTACACTGACTTTTTTTAATGACATACTACACTATGACTTTTTTTAAATTACGTGCTATACTATTATAAGGTTTTTCATGAATTGTAATGACATACTATATACTATGACTTTTTTTGACAATTCTATCAACTAGACAGCTCCACCGTCAAACAGTGTTTTGCAACAAAATCCATATTCCAGACAGAGCATTAACCTGACATAGCGTCCAATTGTCAAGGTTCATTCACAATCCACGTCCACAACCCATTCCTAGTCCAACAATTTCACCGATTGGGTTCCTAGTTTCAAAACATCCCCGGTGTTGCAGAGTTTTTCAACTAATGTAGACTATTGGCTTCTAATTACCTAGATTCCTAAAGCTGAGATTCCAACACGCTTTCCACACCAAACGGTAAAAGAAACAGAGCAATGAGTTGTTTTACTTATCGTGTTTGAAATGTTGCTTGTGGCAGGTTGGCTCCAACAGCCGAGTCCGACGACATCAGTGATGATGATTAAATAATATTTACAGGTAACAAAAGAAACTTTAAACTAATGAAGCAGTTGAAGAACTGTGTTGGCGTCTTCGTGTGCTGAATGACTAAAAGACATACCTGCGACGCCATCGTAATTATCAAAGTCAGGTGAGTCAAGTCTTCAAAGTAAGAGCACAGGGCTTCAAAATAAAAACACAAAAATATATGGGCTCAGTTATCAAACATTAATACAAATAAAAATGGCTTCTACAATACTATACTATTACTTTTTATGACATTTAATGATATACTATACTATGACTATATGGTTCCTTTTGTAGAATTAAATCTGTAAGCGAGCATCTGAAATTTGTTGCAGTGACCCTTTCTCTCTGAAGGTGTGTAATACTGTATAAAAAAATTATTAAAGCAGCATATTTAAGTAAAAATATAGCCTACTGTTATTGCTGATAGACACACAGGGAATGCATGGTCACATCAACACAAAAACTTACAGTGTAACTACAGTAGATGTTGAAAAAGTATTCAAGCTCTTACACTTTGTTTTGTGTTTTTCAGGTATGATCCAGAGTCTCTGACTCTCTGCAAGTTCTACCTTGCCTCAGATGTTTGGTCCTTTGGGGTGACGATGTACGAACTCATCACCTACTGTGACTCCTCCAAGAGCCCTATGACGGTCAGTATGCAGCGATCTCCTTATTATCTTCACTCTCACACAGGCGTTCAAGAAATACTTCTAATCCTTGTTGTTTATTTTTGGAAGCTTGGATGATTATTCTACATTAAATACATATCACACATACTGTACCGGCCTTGCAGAGTTAAAGAACTGAATTTATCACAGCATTACACACACACACACACACACACACACACACACACACACACACACACACACAGAGTCATTTGTAAGTGGCAGATGGTGTCTGTGTTTGGCCAAAGTGGCAGATGACAGACTCCACCAGGGGCTGTGTCTGTGCCAGCGCTAAGAGCTTAGATTATCATGAAGATCTTTCATTTACATCCGGCTTTTAACTGGCACCGATATCCTGATTGATCAGTTAGTAATAAAGACCGGCACAGGTCAAGTGAATGTTGAAAAGAAGACATGTTATAAGGGCATGATGTGACAGAAGCTAAAAAGTAAAAGCTTTTAAATCTGTACCACAAAGACGGTCTTGAGCCAATTTTCACTGGATTGTATTTTAATGTTTCACGTCTGAATAATGAGGTTTGTCCTCATCTTCTCATTAACAACACAACACAATAATTACATGGACACAGTTTTCTTTTTAGATGTGTTCTGAAGTGTTTATTTACAAAACGAATGCAACTAAATCAAAAGGAGAGGAAAGCAATATCAATATAACAATAGTTAAAATGTTTGGCCTCAGGTTAGGAGCAATAGTTTGAAGAAGGAGTAGCAGCAGCTTTTGTACAGTAGGTCTCAATGTTAAAATCAACATCCTGTCAGAGAGGAAACAGGGAAGAAGGAGATGAGAGCACCCAATTTAGCCTACAAATGAAATCATGTTATCATTTACCTCTAGTGGTATCTAGAAATGCAAATAGTTTTGGTTTAACATGGAGAAGTTTTGAGATATCCATCTTTGAGATTTCTGTCGCCCTTCCAGTACGATGGAGGTGAATTTCATTTAGAAAAACTCAACAGGAACAATTCTTTCTAGAATCATGTAGTATCCTTCTTACTCTGGATAATCCTCACAGTTAAGAGTTTTCATCGGATTTACTCTTTACCAAAGAATAACTGTTGAAAACTGTCCAAAGTGAGCCTGCCTCATGTTCAGTGGCAAGAGAAGTAAACTCTGTGATAGCAGTAAACTTGGTGTCAACGGGTTCGTTTACCTAACCAACCTTTGTTGGTGAAGTAGGTGATGCTTGCTCTAACTGACATTTAGCAAAGTTCAGAGTCTTTATAAATATTCAGTCTCCTGCACAAGTGCTCTTTTAGTTAGATTTGCTTGATAATCGTGCTCTTTAAGGGAGGGCAATCACCACCATCAGTGGTTTCAGTAGGGACATCTGAAGATACTGTGTGACAAAGTTATTATAAATCAAGGTCACAATGTCACTTCTCTGAGACCCTGAATGACCCAAGAGTCACAATTTCATTTTGAGTTATTTACCGTATTACATGGAGGAGCTAGATTCTTAAAGTCTATCTTAAAATACTGATACTCTTTGTGAAGTGCACATGAAATATTGCTAGTAATACTTGCAATAGTACAGTGGTTTTAGAGTGTATGTGCACATTTATCTTGAAGACATAAAGTAGAATTTAAAGTAGGGATGCTTGTGTCTATACTGACCTTATTAAGTGTATCAGGTATCGGCCAAACCTGCCACATTACAGTTTTTAGTCAATGTCATTATAAAATCCAGTGTTTCTGATATCAGTTATATGTCAGACCACTGACTCAATTTTTGGCCACAATAATCTAAAAATGATCCACGCAATCAGGGCACATTTAAATTTGGGGGAATAAATACCTGTGAGATACACTTGAGGGCAGTATCACTTCACTTTTCCTCTCTCTACCGTTTTTTGTAGTCGTCCACAAATACTTTATGAAATTTCTATATACTACAGAATATTGCAAAAAAAAGCCAATTGCCATTGTTGCAGATTGCATATGGAAGGACTTCAGATGGTACACAGGGTTCATTTGTCATTTCAGTTAAAAATATATTTTTTCATAATTATGTTTTCTTTTTAATTCTCCAGTATGCCAGAACATTCATAAAACTGCAGAGTGTTTTTTCAGTTTTAAATCCATTAATAGACGTGAGCCGTAAAATCTCACTCAGTGATAGATTATCATGACTTCAAGAAATGGTCAGTTCTTCATGTAATTGTATGGCTTTTACTGTGTTCGTTGGCAGAAAGGCAGAAAAAAAGGACTATCCAGAAGACAAAGTTGCGCTTCAGTCCACATTTTATTTAGGAATGTAAAAGACAATTCCTTCTGCTCAAAATAAGAGAAAAGAAATATATATGTATATATTTTTCAAAAAAATAAGACGAAAGTACGAATTATGGGAGGTAAAAGTATCCATAAATGGACAATGAAAAAATAAATAAAATCAGTGTTTGTTGTGTTCTGTCTGTGCCAGTCCAAATGCAATATATTATTTAACTACTGAAAACAGTTTGTTCTATATATTACAGTTGTAAGTAGGCATGCTAAAATTGCTCTAGAAATACCTTATTCACAGTAAAACAATAGCAATGTCAGTGTGATATAAAATTTTTGCAAAATCTACAGTATATTCAGGTCAGAAAAAAATCCACATACTTAAAAAGCGAAAAACTGTTTACAAAGCAAGAAGCACGGCAAATCTAGATTTATCTACAGCCATTAAAATGTGTCAGAAAATCAGAAATACTTCAGTATTGCAAAGCTTTGTGATCGGCGCGCACACACACACACACACACACACACACACAGTCATTCACTATTGCAAAGTCTAGCCTCACTGCTGACCCTGTGTAATATGCAGAATACATACTGGTACAATGGCAACGCACTGAAGCTTAGAGGAGGCTCTGTTTACACAAGAACAGAAAAATCTGGATTTTAACCTGAAGTGATTCAGCTACAGTATATAAAAAAAAATCACAACTACTACACATGTGATTTTCTGTTCTGATGTAAATGAACACTTTCTAAAAAATAAAACCAACTGTATTTTCATGTCATCATATTTCTATTAACAACTAAAGACCAAAAATAAGCCGAGGCTGCATTTACACAGAAACAGAATTTATCCTGAACTGCAGCTGGCTCACTCACAGGTTAAGATTACCACCAGCGTTACAACAGAATCAAGAACATCCTCCGCCCCGGGTGTACAGTGTGCAGGCTTTGTTTGTGCTGTGTTAATTTCGGGGAACCGGGCCCCTTTGAGTACAATCATCATGAGGACGTCACGTCTAGTTGGTGGCACAGAGAGGCACAGAAAAATAATAGAGATATTCTCCATCAGTCCCAACACTCAACATTCAGAACGGAGCTGATATTCTACACAAGTAACAGATATAAAAACGTTATTTTATACTATCAAACTGTGGGAGGCAGTTTTAAAGATAATATTGCAACATCAGATAAGTTAAAGATATATCTATCATTTGATACATCCAAAGAAGTAGTCCTTTGTTGAAAAACAATGGAGACTCTATTCAAAGGCTTAGAGCCAGACATGCAAATGTGCATTAAGAAAAGCACAGCATAGGTACAGAATGACCTGTGAAACCAAACTAAGCAACTAAACACTTGTATTTCTGAAAAAAAAAACAGATTGTATGGCACAAGTTTGCCATGAGAAAAGATTAAAATTGTAGGTGATGTAATGAAACGACAAAAAGATCTTCTTCTCCTACAGCGTTAGCTGTGTCCCAACTCAGGGGCGGCGTCCCATGAGGGGTGCAGCCTATGACGGCATTTCCTTTTAAGACTGAAGACCAAAACTAATGGTGCTTTAGCTTTAGGCAGTCCTTGCTAACATATAAACCAACAAACTAATCCCAGCGTTAAACTCAGGTCCCAAACTTCACTTTGATACGATTCCAAGCATGGTTAAATTCATGGAAAATATTTTTAGATTAGATGTGAACACTTTAGCATCTCTGCTGGTACATACTAAAAACAAAAACACTCCTAAAGAGAGGAAGACTGCACTGGTGTACGACATCGCATGCAACAACTGGTGAAACAGCGGACGAGAGACTGAATGAACACCAGAATAAAGACAAAAGCCACTCACAACACCGACGGTGGACGACTGGAGGAAGACCGAGGAAGACATCCACATCTGACACCAGAGAGAATTTTAAATCAAACTGCTATTTTCAAGGTCAAGAATGAACACTAAAGCTCAACTATATATAACTTTTATCTACATGCCATTCTCTGTGTAGAGAACATGTCCAGGCTGCTAACAAGAAACCAAACCGTGGAATTTATTCCGGTTATTATTATGTACATCCCGCACTGGCATTTTTTTATTGATCCAGTTCATGTGATGTACCAAACAACTGCTCACCAGACAATTTCTCGAATTTATAAGTAAAAAACTGACTAGTCTGCAGAGAAAAGATCTAATTTCTCTTGGCAGTGTAAAGCCCTCTTGACTCCTTACTCAATGAAGTATTCAGTTTGAAATACAGACTCTGAATCAGGACAAAGCTAATGTTCAATCACTCAGCAGCTGTTTGGCAGATGTTGTGACCACACTGTCAGTTAACTTAAAGGATAAGATTGGGTAGCTTCTATATTTTTCTTACTGTCCATAAATCCCATGAAAAGACCAAAATTAACAATGAACTGATCACACACATCAACAAGTACTGTCTCTGTATGAAAAGTTCCATTTATATTATTCTTCTGTGCTATAGAGCTCCATTGTTTGTACAGAAATATTAAAGACACATCAATGAGCCACACTGTTGCACTGTGTTACATATACCTTCATTATGATACTTACTAGAGCACCAAATGTGTATAAATCTGCATCTGAAATAGTCCCAAACAAATGCACTATTAACTCCTGTTTGTGTGACTTTTGTTAAAAACTACAGAGACCAGCTGTATTAGGAGACTATTAAAGGGATAGTTCGGGTGTTTTGAAGTGGGGTTGAATGAGTATAGTAGGTGTAATACTTACAGTAGATGACGGTCGGCGTTCCCCCAGCATCGAGAAACAGACAGGAACACCGGCACCGGAGCAAATCAATATAGTGCTGTGGACGGGGACGGCAGAGTCTTTCTTTTAGGTGGCTAAAATATGTTTTTTTTGCCATCCCCGTCCACAGCACTGTATTGCTTTGCTCCGGTGCCGAAGCTCCTGTCTGATTCTCCAAGCTGGGGCTGTGCAGACCACCATCTACTGTAAGTAATACACCTAATATGGATAAGTACCTCATACATCCCCACTTCAAACACCCGAACTATCCCTTTAATTCTTTAAAAAAACAACAACTATATATTTGTGACCAGATTTAGTAGAAGCTACTGGGCTTGGGGTTGAAAACAGGCACAGACAGGTTATGGAAGTCAGAAAGAGACGGACTAACACATTGTTGGTTTTGGCCTTTTTTTTTTTACAGGATTTGTCGACACCAACAAAAATATACAATATCATCAGCCTTATCCTTTAAATGTGATTGGTGCAGATTTAGTGGGATTATTCTGCACTAAGCCGCCACATTTGCACATCCCGTGACTGACAGGTTTGGAGGCTCGATGCCAACAGTGACCTTATGTGAACGTCTGCAATCAGATATCTGTTCACCAGGGAGAGGGGGAATGATGCTCGTCAGTTGGCCTGCGGTATCAAAATGCAAACTGTGATTGTTTTCTCTGTTGATACCGAAAATGCTGGCCGATTTACTCCACAGGCGAGACGATAATAAGCACAAAAACATGAGGACAATAATGTATTCATATCGATTTGGATCACACTGGGAGAAGTCGCGTCAGAGTCCAGCTAATACAAATACCAGAGCAGAGAAGAGACGTTTCCAGTGTGTTGGTAGCGTGTGTGTGTGTGTGCGACAGGTACGTGCAACATGCAGGAGTCTGGCAGACATAACCAACACTCTTCACCGAGCGAGCAGACAGAAGAGGAGAACGCCACAAAAAAAAAGTTAAAAAAAGAAATCCCTAAAGGCTGAGCGGCTGACGGTAGCTCGAGTTGTTTTTCCAACCCTCTGTTTCTTTCTTTCTTTCTTTCAGCCTGTCTCTCCTTACCCCCATTACCTGCCAAGAGCTCATTTTTAGAGAACTACACCCACAGAGACACACACACACCTGCAATTACTGGTTCCAGCACACACAGATCACCAGTTGAAGTAAACACCACTTCGACTCTCATTAACCGCTTCAATCAATCTGCAAGTCAAGATGTGAGAGCAGACCGGGTCTGATTTTCAAAGCATAAACCATGTTCGGAGCACAAATTTTGTGTATAATCACAACTTAAACTGTTTGGCAGAATAAAAGAATTATATGAAAATGTGCTAACCAACAAATTCCTGGCAAACAGGCTTCAGCAGGTCACGCACATTACTGGCTGTCGCAATGTTCTCAAAGTTAAAAATATACAGGAAACTTGATTTAAAAACAAAAACATCAAATAGCAAGGTCAGACACCAGGACTACGTTTCTATTGGATGCGAATAAAATCAAGACTACTAGGAGAAATGCAAACAACCTCAAGGTCACACACACACACAACAAATCAACATGGCTTACTATAGGTTGTTATGGCAACGAATGTTGAACAGTACAACAAAAGATTCCTGCTATAGTTTGAGAGCCAGATGAACTTCAAACAACCTTAACTGAAAATACTACAGAGCAGCTTCGCCAGGTTCAACTCAACATGAAACCAAATGAAAGCTCCAGCAGTAACACTAAAGTATGGCAAACAAGATTTGCACTTACCACCCCAGTTTTTCTTGTGTATGCAGTTCTGGCTGAAATTCAACGCTACACACTAATATCCTTTTTCTTCCTCACTTTGAATAAGTTGCTTGGAGGTTTCATGGTGAAAAATCAGCACTTTTGTAATAACACTAACTCAACTCTTAAAGGGATAGTTCAGGTGTTTTGAAGTGGGGTTGCATGAGGTACTTATCCATAGTCAGTGTATTACCTACAGTAGATGATGGTGAGCATGCCCCAACTTTGGAGAAGCAGACAGGAGCACCGGAACAAAACAATACAGTGCTGTGGATGGGGACGGCAGAAAAACGTATTTTAGCCACCTAAAAAAATAGATATCCGTTTAAGTGTACGCTGTATTTAGAGTATTTTCCGACAGCGAACTGAACTGAAAGTGAAACTTATCTTTATTTTTTTTGTCTTCTGAGCCTGCTGGCTTTGGAGAGAGCATAGATAAGTTACACTTTCAGTTCAGTTCCTCACCGGAAAGGAGAAGGAAAGGGCTGTCTGACGGCAAGATAAAGTGGTGAAAATATTCTAGATATAGCGCACACTTAAAACTGATATTTATTTTTTTTAGGTGAGCCTTTCTTTTAGGTGGCGAAAATATGTTTTGCTGTCGGCCCCGTCCACAGCAGTACATTGCTTTGCTCCAGTGTCGGTACTCCTGTCTGTTTCTCCAAACTGGAGGCATGCCGACCGTCATCTACTGTAAGTAAAACACTGACTGGATAAGTACCTCATACAACCCCACTTCAAAACATCCAAACTATCCCTTTAACCTGCAAGTTAGATTAATGACCTGTCAATAACACCTCAAAGGGTGAAGAGCAATTAACAGTTAATTGGTGGCTTTCGAAGACTTTCAAACACAATTAACACCTGTTGAGTTACTGGTTTTGAGTTTCCTTTAACTTCAAATAATTTTGGGCAAGCAGGTGAGTACACTGGAAAAGTGGAAGACAGACTGACAGAGTGACACTTCACTTCTTTGTCAAGACCAACAGTTCTGTTCTCAGTCTGTTTTTGCATGTGAACGGCCAAAACTGAATGTGTGAAACCTTGAAATTGGCAAGTAATGGATGCCCTACATTCAAGTCAAGTGACATAATTATTTTTGGAGGTCTCAAAGCATCAGTTATACTCCTGAGTCTGTCACCATATTTTTAGGAATATGTCCCTTTGCACTATCAAATCTAGACTTGCAGGATTAGAGCTCAGATTTGTTCTGTCCTCAATAGTTTTGACATCCACACACCACTCTGTAGTATATACAGTCATGGCTTTAGAGCAAGTGACACGTAGGGCAGAGAAAAAGCTGACACCAATAAAATAATTCAGGCATGGACAGTCAGAGTGGAAAAGAGACAGTCAGGAAGACAGACGGGGAAAACAGACAAGCAGACGGTGCTTCTGCTGCCTCAGCTGTTCACATCCACAAACACAGAGGCCCCGTCTCTGGTCCGAATACACACACTCACACACACACAGACATTTCTATCCCGTCTTTTAGAGAGGTGGAGGTGAGAGCAGAGTCCAGCTGGCTGCTTTTAATCCACTCACACCAGGAAGCAAATCAAGCTGAGGCTCCGAGCCAGACAGCCAGAGGAACGCCATAAAATGTGTCTCAGTGGTTACAGTTGATTCAGGGGGATCAGGCTGATGAAAGAAAAAAAAATCAATTAAAAGAGCTGCTTCAGCGGGGAAAATGCAAAATGTCTTCTACAGTACAAACAGCCACAGATGGAGAGAGAGATGTCATGTGAAGTAGATTTGACTACAGAGACCGAATGAAGAAGAAGGGACAATGGGGCTTATTCTCCCCAACTTTAAATTGTAACACAACTGGAAAAACAACTGGATCTCTTGCCTTTCTTTCCACAAAATGAGTTTCATTTTCTGTTTCAAGAAAGAAAAATCAGCAAACAGACAGTTCAGGTGTTGGAGCAGCACAGCAGAGAAGGTGAGGAAAAGGGCTTCAACGATGTTTAAGTTACAGACCTGCACAACTACATATAGATATTTTTACTTTAAATTGCGGGGGTGCAAGATGACTGTGATAAATTAATCAAACAACAGAATTTAATCATGCAGATTATATTATGAATAAAAAAAAAACAGAGTTAAAGCATGAGGTGCATTTCAAATGTCTTATTTTTTATTTCTTTAATGTGAAGACAGTTACTGTATTCGTTTAATATACAGTGCTGAACCTAAGTGCAGCATTTTGAAGTCCATTATTGAAGGAAATCAGTTTCAAAGCCAGATGGAGAACAAATTTGAATGGAAAAACGTTGTAAGGTGTTCATTTGGAGTCATCTTTAGAAATATTGCACGACCTTGTGGTTATTTTAGTGCAGCAAAATGGTTAAATATATGTTGATCTGATTTTAATAGTACTGTGCAGGCCTGAAGAAAAATAAATCACCAAAATAAAAGCATTTTAAACTAGCACAGCCACCAGAAGTCACAGTCAGAATCATACAGAAAACATTCAGGACATACTGTCAGTCACAACAGTGCAAAGACGAGTTAGTGAAATTAGAATAAATGGAAATTAAAAGTATAAATGCATGCTAAATAGAAAGATTATGATATTTGCAAGAAAAAAGTGGGAAAGAAAAAGTAAACGATTAACTTTTAAAATGTTTACAAGCTAAATATAAGATTAATCTAATACGCGATACTCTTTAGGTTTTAAGATCAGTGCAGGAAACTATCAACGGTCTGAATTTAAATTCTGGGAAATGTCAGTGTATGAAAATGACTGTGAATGTAAAACAAGAAGAGTCTGTTGGTGTTAAATTGTAATTTATCCATATCCTCCATTAAAAGACTTCCCAAATGGGCAACACAAAAGAAAAAAGGAAGGGAGCCATTCAATTCATAAATTCATTATGTAAATATGTGCTCAAAGGAAACAAAGAACACATAACAGGCTTTGATCGGCAGCTACTCTCACTGATCCTCTTCCTGCCTGTATTTGTACAAATATTTAGCAGAATACATTTTCTCACTTTTTTTTACACTCTAATGCTCCTTTCCTTTTTTCTTTCTACTGTCCATATCCTCAATAAAACATTTTATGGATGCCTGCTTCAAAATGTGTCAGTTTCATGTTAAATATGATTCTCAAAGTGAAAGCGAGACGTGACACCATGAAAGACGTCACATTAAAATCAAGTTAGAAAACATGCAACTGGATGAAGAGCAGGCAGCAAGAGAGTCGACAAAGAATAGAGGGATATAAGTATTGCCCTTTAGTTTAATGTTAAGCCATTTTATTGGTACTTAATAAGCGTACGTGCACACTACATTACCACTGATACTCTTCCATTATTATTGTGTCTGCGCATGTAAACATCCTGTACATCCTGTTTACAGCGAGCTGTTATCCCACTGATGAGAAATTCGCGCCACATATCTGGTCCAAACCGACGTATCGTCATTATCTGATCTCACCTGCTATTGGTTTCACAGTGTGTGAGCGTGGTTGCCATGGCGATGTGTGTAATATTCTGCTCCGTGATATATAATCAGATATGAGTAGAATACAAAGAGACATACAAACAGGAAAAAACAAGCTTTTACCAAGCGAAAGAGTCCTTACGTAGGAGTATATATATATATATATATACAGTATATAACGCTGTGTGAATAATTTACTAGAAAATAAACATTTTACATTCAACTTTCTACAGTAGTGGGAGCCTTAGTTATTGCCGGGTTGTGCACATAAAAAAACCTAATGTCCACACTATAATATTAAAAACCAAGTCCTCTCCTCCTTAGTAATGAACATCAAACCTTCTGGACATGAAGTGTAATTCAGTTCACAGCCTTTGCTCTAATGACACAAACTACCTAAAGAAATCTTTTTTTATATCACAAAGAATACAAAATAATTTCTCTGTTCACTTGTAAAAACGGTTGGAAATAAATCAGCTCTACGAAGATCAACATTATAGTTTGCTTTTTTTCTGTTTCCCCTAAATACTTCA
The DNA here is from genome assembly GCA_916701645.2 of Sebastolobus alascanus. Lineage (NCBI taxonomy): Eukaryota > Metazoa > Chordata > Actinopteri > Perciformes > Sebastidae > Sebastolobus > Sebastolobus alascanus. The sequence continues at coordinate 7,696,156 of CAKAOJ020000002.1, forward strand.
AATTGAGGTGCATTAATTCTACCAGCGCCCATAAATGAACAACATAAATAATAACATGCACAGTGGCTTGTTATAGTAGCATCTGATGAGCAAAAAGATAAGAAAAATGGGAAACGTTTTTGATTCTGAGGATCGTAGCGACCCTCAAATGATAAAGACTGTGACCCAATCCCATACTACATACTAGGGCTGTTGAGATATATTGGTAACACAACTTAAAAAATGTAATATTGATACTGTATCATGTTAATAATACACATATAATAATATAGTGTAAATAATCCAGTGCCTCTTAAATAATTTTATATATACAGTTACAGTTATGGTTACAGACTCTCTCTCCTCCTCCACAAACTTTGAGTGTAAATCTTTGCCAAAATCTTTTCAAATTTTCTATAGATATCGCGATAATAGCATATTTGGGAATTCTTTTGGCCACGATAATCATGTAGTGATAATCTGATATCGTGACAGGCCTACTATACCAACTGTATAAACCGTATATACTAATATTTATAGTATACTGTTTTATGCAGTCAATATACAAAAACATTACTTTTATAGTAACAGGAAATGATGCAATATGTGCACCATGCATATAATCAAACTGCAACTTTAGAATATCTCTGCCAATTAAACTTCACAAAGAGAAAACTAAATGTTTCTGGTGCCAATTCATCAACATTAACCATTAGTTTTATTTCTCCTCCATGTAAGGTTTTTTTTGTACTGAGAGAGAACCTGCTTTGAGTCAGTATGTAGTATGGATTCGGGACAAACTTACAGTCTGAATCCTTTATGTTCTAATGGCAGCTGGCAATGGAAGTAAAGCTGCTGTTACAGTCCCAACAGATCTTCCCAAAAACACCCAAATGTGTCACAACAGAAAAAAGAGAGGAGAGAAGAGAAGAGAAAGGACTGTGCACTAAAATTTGACTTAAATGTTAAAAACCAAACCAGATAACTACATTTAAGTCAATACAATTTGATTCAATGTTAAGAAATTGCCTTGGAATATTATTATATTATATTACAAATATATAACAGTATAGATTGAAAAAAACAAAAAACAGACACGCTGTAAATAGGCTCGTTGGAGATGAACTGCGCCTCGCCTGGAAAGTAGACGAGATCAGGCGGCAGCAGCAGGGGGCGGTGACGAAAAGCTGCGGTCAAGTCAGACAGTTTCGAGCTGTTTCCAGCAGCCTTCAAAGAATTTACAGGAAGTCACAGGAAAAGTTACATCCTGTTAGATCCGATCTGTAGGCTACTTGTAGTTTACAGACCACATTCGGATTTATTTATATTTGTTTGTAAATATATGTGGAAATGTGTGTGTATCTGGCATTGTACTCTATCCTTTATTCTTTTTATGTCCGCCTTGTAAAGCTCGTTGTTATAAGTGCTTATAAATAACCATCATTATTATTATTACCAACCACACAAGATATGTTTGTTAACAGATTAAACTTTCATTGCACAACATGGGACTAATAGCCTACAATCTAGTGTTAAATATTACAATTAAACAGATAATTTTCAAAAAAAATGTGAGGTTTGTTGTCAAAACTAAGAGCCAATCAGCTCTTTGATCAGGCGACAGCCAGGCGTTTCCCATAATGCCCTGGGTCTTGCAGTCGGTGGAGCGCATCTACGGCGCCTGGCTCTAAAAACTGCGGCCGCCTCGATCTCGTGAGGTTATCATTGCCCACGTGTGCATGACGTCAGAGAAATTTGGGATCAAGTCGGACACAAATCTAACCGGCATGCATTGTGCGGCGATCGGCGGTGATCGATTCTACGCAGGCCTGGCTCATCTCGAACGAGCCTAATGTTTTCCTGTCATTCATGTAGTACAATACGCTCATAAACAGAGCTGGGGAACGTCCATTAAATGTGATATTGTCTGTTACGCATGGCTTTATATATTCTGTATTACACACTGTATTAACACCAGCCTTTTATCCTTCTTTATAAAGAAAGGTCCATTCATTGAGGGAAGCTTTTGTAAAGTCACCACAATTAAGGGCCCTTTTTTCCTGATATGCTCCCAAACGTTGGGATTGAAATGGCTGACACTTCCTACAGAAACAGCATATCAACACGCATAAACACACACGCATACACACACACTCTAATCCTCCGAAGGGGGAGATATAAAAGAGGAAACCTGGGCAACACCAGGAAAAGAGAAAAGACACTGCAGCGGGAACAAACAGATGTCAGTCCGACTGACTAATCGAAGCGTGAGTTTGAAAAGAGACACCTGACTGTAGACCAGTCCTAAGACAGTTTCAGCAGGCAGACAGACAGACAGACAGACAGACAGACAGACAGGCCGCCTGGCTGCAGATACAAAAGCAGCTTATACGTACAGATACAGTATATACTTTAGTTTACATTATATTAGAAAAAATGTACAAGATAATATTAGTTGAGTACGGTTGACACACTGACTGAGAAACAACAGTTTAAGTTAAAGAGTTAAGGCTTGAACAGGACAAAAGCAACACCGTGTTTGTGTCTATGTGTGTGTGTATGTATATATATATATATAAGTGCCAGGATCAAAGAGCACTATGGCTTGCTTTCACTTGAGCCATTTGCAACCCTGAATTCTATTAAACTCAATACCTACTTAGGGATGCAAAATGGCAGCCACAGAAAGGCCACTAGAGGGAGCTGTGACATCCAGCAGACGCTGTGTGTGTGTGTGTGTGTGTGTGTGCGTGTGTGTGTGTGTGTGTGTGTGTGCCTCCCTCCATAAGCTTTAGGCTTTAAGGTGGTTTGGTTCATACTAGAGCCTCTTCCTCTTAAAGTAGTCAGCGTACTGCCCTCCCAGGCCTTGGGAGTGCTGCCCGATGTAGGCGCCGTCTGATGATGTCACTTCCTGCACCGCCAGCTGAGGGTACTCCCTCTTGTGGCCCCTTGTCTGGTTCTGAGGAGACAGAAGTGAGAAGAGAGGTGAAGAAACAGTATAACACTTAAATATCTTACATGTTAAAGGAACAAGGTCAGCCACTACTGTTGCTGTTACTGATCAGATGTCTTGTTTTTAGAAAATAAAAGATGATTCCATCAAACTTCTTTTTTGAACACTTCCACACTCACAAGTCAAGAATAATTAACTCCAAGCCAAATAGTAAACATAAACCTTAACATTTCCAAGCAGAAAAAGCATCCACATCCATCCCTAATTTTGGATCAAATTAAAAGCAATGTTTATATCTCCACACTTGCATGTTGTTATTGTTGTAAGTTAAGTGTTTTGAATTGTTTCAATAAAGAGAGCAAGAAAGACTTCACTGTGTTGCAAACATTGTTTTTTTTAAATTGTCACAAATAAAAGTTTCAATTCAAATTTCATTTAATGTGAAAATGTTAACATATCCTGACAATGTTTCATTCTTAAGTTAAAGGGCCTTTCCACGGCTATTTTTCCAAGCAGATCTCTATTTGTTTTTTATGTGATATTTAATTCATTGTAGGGATTGTTCTTATTTTTGGGCCTTTTCTTCTTTTTGCTTTTGCTGACTTGGCTTTCTCTTGATTCTTGTGTGGATTGCCTGCATCTCTGTTTATCACTACTGCGTGCTTACTTACTGCAAGTATCAAATGATACATGAAACTCATGAGACTTTTAATGTATATAGTGTGTTTTCATCACGACATTGATCCACCCTTAAACTGAAGAGAAACTAAAAGAATAGATTGGAAAAAGTGAAAAAATGTGTTGTTGTGGAATCTGACAACAATGCAAACATCCTGTGTTTGTGTCTGAAGGTGGCTCTCGAGGGCCGCGGAGGCTATCTGTACAAACAAATGTAAATCTTTTCTAGAGACGAGGCTTAGCTCAAGCGTCTGGATCCTGTCTGCTCTCCGTCTCTCTCTCTCTCTCTCTCTTTCCCCCTCTTCTTCTTCTCTTAATAGTTTTCACAATCTTAAATGACGAGGACAAAGTTAAGGCTGTACTGTAGCTCTATTGCCACATCTCAGAAAATTGCCACACATGTAATAGAACACATTGATCTACTATCTCCATAGTCATCGGCAGTCATTCCCAAACTTTGTGGCTTGTAACAACTCAAAACAAAGCAATGAGTACTTTGAGGTTGAGAGCAGTTCAATCTAGAGATGTCAGTTTCAGTTCATTTTGCTTTCAATAGCCTGACACCCATTAACCGGTAACTAACCGGTTCATTTTTCAGAAAAAAAACGCGCGAAATGACGTGAAATATAAGAAGGGCTTTCCTTTTACTCCGGCGCTCCATTGACTCAATGAGCTTTGGCACCACATTTCGAAGCACCATATCCATCCAATTTAATGTTTTGTGTTGTGAATGTCTTGCATTTTATAATATTTTCTGTTGGCTTTGCTGAAGTTTATTGCCGCATTTGATCAGGTCATTAAGGTGCTCCGATCGATCAGCCACCAATCGTTATCATCTGGTCTCTGTAAAGTCTGATCAGAAGAGCCGATCAGATGACGCATCGATTCTGAATTGAAACATTTTCAATACCCATTTGTCTGCTTTCTCGTCTGCTCTTTAATTCGCTTTAACACAGCTTGACATGCACACGCTCCGTCTGAACAGCTCAATTGGTTAACATGGGTGCCGAAGTTTCCTTTCTGTGCGCATGTTAAATTAACATATAGACTGAAATAAACCGATAGACCGACATGCGTAACCAGTCAAAAATGTTCTCGGTGGTTAACCGATTAAAGGTTAACCGTTGACATCCCTAGTTCAACCAAAGAGTAACTAAGGAAGTCTTATTTTTAGACACCAGAATAGGTCACATTATCCAGTAATTCACAACAAAACAAGAAAATATTAGTGGAAAGACTGAAAAAATAAACAGTATTTTGTGTGGCAGATTTTTTGTTTGTTTCTACTTTCTTCTTATCCTGTTCATCATCTCACCAGAGTGGGTAAACAGCATCAACAGCAAATGAAAATGGAGGCATATCAGAAAACAATTACGACGTACACAGCAAGACGTGTTATTAAAATATGATCATATGTACTTATAAAAACAGGAATCACCAGACATCAGGGCCTGTCTCTGATATATGCTTTTTTAAATGAAGACTCGCTTCTATCATCAATCACTATTTCATGAATTATGGTAGTAATGCATTTACAGCAGCTAGTAATACAATGAACACTTCCTGTTGCTGCTTCACGTGAAAATCCTTTCATTGACTTTTCTGTCTGCTTTTATCGTCAAGCAGCTACAGTAAAATAAAGAGTGATCCTAACACTCTCACCGAGTTTCAATAACCCCTTTTTTAATGCAAACAACAGTGTTATGACCACGGCTGACCACTCATACACTACAGAATTGCAGAAAATAATAGTCTGTGCTAATATTTATTATATTGTTTTGGCCTTTGTATAAGGATTATCTCATTACACATAAATCCACCCAGTAGTGGTTATTCTGAATTATTACTTTGAATTCATCGAGCTGAACAGTGATCCTTCAGCTCCCCACTGTCAACAGATAGCCGCCCACTAATATCAGAAGTCAGAGGGGAAACACTGAAGTAGTTACCTGCAATATGAAATGTTTGGATTTTGTCACCTGAGCTGAGCGCGCTCTCAATGATCACTTCAAAATGGAAAAATAAATTGGGAAAAAAAGTGCAATGAAAAAGGTGTTTTCTCCAGCTTCACTCTCACATGTAATAATAGTGTCACATCCTGTATTATGATGGTGGAAAAAGTATTAAGGACCTTTTACTTGAGTAAAAGTAGCAATACCACAGTGTATAAATACTATGTTACAAGTCTTGCATTCAAAATCTTCCTTTAAGTTAGTTGTTAAATATATTTTAAGTGCCAAAAGTTAAAGTACTCATTATGAACATTTCAGAAATATACATATTATATTACTGGATTATAATTAATGTGTTCATCACTTTAATATTACAGCTGATAAAGGTGAGGCTGATTTGAACTACTTAATATACTGCAGAGTAGCTTAATCTATAATAATATATCATCATTTATCAGTTGATTAATATATTGTATTAAAGGTACAGTGTGTAGGATTTGGTGGCATCTAGTGGTGAGGTTGCAGATTGCAACCAACTGAGTACTCCTCCGCTAACTCCTCCCTTCCCAGGACTGCGGTAATGTGAGCCGTTGAGTGCAGAACTGTGGTAACGCCGCTCACCTCCCTCAGAGGTCATCCTTACCGTAATAACTCTACTTTAGAAGCAACAAAAGTCAGACGGCGGCTGGCGGTACCACAGTTTTACACTCGGCGGCTCACGTTACTGCCGTTTCACAAGCGTGTCGGAGAACTACGGTGGCCTTGAGCTAAAAACGTGAAAGTCTCTCTCTAGAGTCAGTGTTTGGTTTGTCCGTTCTGGGCTACTGTAGAAACATAGCGGAGCAACATGGCGGACTCCATGACCCGAAGACCCGCTCCCTACGAAGATATCAAGGGCTCATTGTAAGCCAACAAAAACACGATTCTCAGTTTCAGGTGATTATACACTAATGAAAACATAGTTATGAATATTATATTCCATTTCTGCCAATAGATACCCTGAAATGTTACACTGTTCCTTTGAACTAACTAAAGTTATCAAATAAATGTGGTGGAGTCAATGGTATATATTCCATCACTGCTCACAGATGTACTAAAGGTGTCACATCCTGTATCACAGTGTACATTTTCTCTACTCACATAGTAGTAGGTGTTCCAGTCGGTGGCGGCAGTGTGTGGGTGCGTGACGGGGCTTGGCGTGGCTGCCGCCGGGTGTGGCGCCCCGAGGAAGCCGGGCATTAAAGGCAAGGTGCTGTAGGCTGGGAGCACGGCAGCAGCTGGTAGGACGGCCGGTGGAGGGGCGGCGCCGTTACTGACTGCGTGCAGAGAGACTCCTAGAGGCTTACACACATCTACCTCCTAGAAGAAACAGAGAACGACAGGTGGTTGACTGTCTGAAGACTGCAAATCAGGAAACACACAATAAAGGAAATATTCCCCAAAGCCATTTTACATTTTAGGGTCCATTTTGTTGACTGACTCACACTCTTTTATTCATTTATTTCTGCCCCCTAGTGGCTATTATGAGACATACTGATGTCTGATGACGCACTCATTCGCCTTCTGTCTGCGGTTGTTCTTTTTCTTGAGGACAACCAGCTAAAACGAAAGGCTACAATGTCATGTCAACTTATTTTTAGTTAAGTTTATTACCAGGAATGTCAGAAACGCATCGTTATCATTTTCACCAAGATATCAGTTTCTCCTCCAACAGTGAGCTCAGTCGACCAGAATGCAACTCTGGCTGCATCTTCAAGCAAACACTTCACACAAACACTTCAGACAAACACACACACTCAGTCAAACGGCCTCCAGTAGAAGCAGCAGATAAGCCTGGACCTGCTGCTCAGGGTGTGTGGAGATGTCTGGTATCAGCTGCTGGGTGCAGAGTGATGCGTTCCCTCTAACAGGGTATCAGTGTCTTAGAGAGAGGTCACACAAATTGCATGTAAATACCAGCATGCTGCTCTGAGGGCTGCAGCTCAGATCATTTACACTGCGTCTGTTTCACTTGGTTTTAAAGAGCTTCTGATGATTTCTACAAACATAATTAGTAATTTATATGCTGTAATTCATAACTTTCTGCAAATGAATTAGTCATGAATTGTCTAATTCAGCACCTAATAATGTGCCATTTAAATGTCCCCTAAAATTCATATTGCTATTCACTAATTCAAAGTGAATAATGGGGACAATGATTTTAGAAATTGGTCCAGTATTGAGGGATGACGCTGCAGCCGCTAAACGAGCTGTAATGTAATCATTTGGGTCAACCACCCGTCAGTTTACATCCACGAAAAGGGTTTGTTTTTTGCCACTGACAGGCTCAGATTGTTATTATAAGTGTCTGACAACATTATGGAAAGGATCCTACAGAGAAATCTTACGTTTTTCTTTCACTTTTCGTTTGTCATTGTGTCATGTGACTTGTTGCCGGAAGAGACGACGGTGGAAACGTGGGTAAGAGTGGAGAGAGGAGTGCCACGGGACACCGGTGTTGTCAGAGTTTGTTGTGTTGGAGTACAGAAAAGTGTAGCTTAGTGTTATCTAAAAGTTTTTCAATGTCATGGCTGAATATTTAGATGATTTCCCAATGTGGATGCGACGCGAGGTTTCAGAACGAGGCTTCTCTTAGCGAGACACACAATAACAAACAGACCAGATCAAGTGAAAGGTAAGAAAAACATTTTATTTATCTGTAGGGTCCTTTCCATAATGTTGTCAGACACTCAGGTAGAAAAATACCGAAGTTACCCTTTACACGGATGAGCGTCTGTGATGTGTGGGACCTTGACATTAAGGACATTTTGGCATTTGAGTTTTTGCTGTTTGAGGGTCAAGACTTGGTCCTGGGGGTTATGGTTAGAATAATGTTTTGGTTTGGGTCAGGCATGTGTGTGTGTTTACCTTGCTGGCGTAGGCCTGGTTGGCTGCTGCAGGCTGGGAGTAGTACTGAGTGACCGCCTGCATGTAGGAAGTGTAATCCCCGTAGGTCGACACCGGAGGAGCCTTGAACAGAAGAAGGTTAATTTACAAATTCTGTAGGGCTCATTGTTTAAAATAATTTTAAGTAAAAATCAAGGAATGTATCTGCATCTATTGTAAACATTTAAAAACGTAAAAATGGAAAAGCAAAAATGCGAAAATTCGGTGAAAATTAGATTTTAAAAATACAAAAACAAACATTCTTTCTGTAGTTTCAGTGGTAATTTTTGGTGACTTGGATGAAATTTGGTTGATCTGCATTGTTTGTGTTTTCTCCTCATTTATCTCATATATAACATATTCTGAGCAGTGTCCCAAATTGTATGATGTATGGGAAGATTGAAAAAAATAATTTCACCCAATTTGCTACTTTTTGGTGAAAAATAAATTGAAACTCTAAAAATGATGAGCCATAATTTTGCACACACACAAACGCACATCGAACCCACACAGTTACAAATGAGTGTGTTACCTGTGTGTGCTCCTTGCTGTAGTCTGTGGCTGTGTTGTCCTGTGGAGCAGCGGCACTGTAGGTGTGAGCTTGTGCTTGGTAGTGCTGGTACCATTGCTGCATGGCCTCCTATGATACACACACACCAGCAAACATCAGGTGCACACAGATGAATGTTTGGTCAGTAATTTTCTTGTCTTTGCTGATTTTTTCATTTCTTTCTTTCTCTTTCTTTGTCATTCATTAACCATTGTTCCTGCCAACGGCTCTCCCCTGTTCCTCTCCTTTGTCTTGTCTTTCCAGACAAATTAAACCGACCGTTTTATTGGTTCTCTAATCGTGATTCATTTGTTTGGATGAGTAGATTGTAATTAACATTTAAAATTGGGTTAGCATAGCGCTGCAAATATCAGATGTGTCACTTGCTGCTGGAGGAGACATCGCTACGACGAGAGCGGAGGAAGAAAGAAAGAAAGAAAGAGGTGCAGACAAACAGGCAGTGGGGAGGCTTCACGACTTGTTCAGATTGGAGTGTTAAGACAGATGAAGGGAGCAGGGACAGATGGAAAGACACGGCGTTCTCTGCCAAATCCTCTCAAACTGTCTGTCCAAATATCCATTCCCATTCTCATCTCTTCCACCTCCCTGCCTCCCGTAGTTACAGCTCACTCCGTCACTGCTGCTCTCATCCATCCACTCATTATGTATCCATCCATCGATCATCTATTCAGCACCCATCCCTCTCTCTCACATTTTAGGCCAAGTAACACAATTATGAACACACATCCATCCATCTATCACCATATTTCTTCATCTGTTTAGTGTGTCAGTATGAGCAGCGGTACCTGTGTGTAGGCCTGGTTGTATTGGCTGTAGTCAGTGGAGGTATCAGTGCTGTACTGGGCTGTGGTTGTAGCTGACACGTTGTGGGGGAAGACGCCGGAGGCCTGGGAGACGACGGGAGCAACCGAGCCGCCGTACACCCCGGAGCCAGGCTGCCCTCCCTGGGCTTTACCCCCCACTGACCCTGAGCAACAGTGGAGGAGTCACAATGAGTGGGTGATCACACATACGCATTAACATTGCAAAAATATCTCCAAGTACTCCAACATAAATCCATCTGTTGTGCCCTTGGCTCTGAAACATTTATAACTTGCTCCTTCATGGAGGACGGCAGCTGTAGTCCTTTTAGATTAACCACAGATAACCACTCCTAGAGCATCATCCCCTTTTCCAAAGTTGACCCGTATCTTCAGTTTGCACCAAACAGTCCTCACTCTGCTTGTGGAAGAGCTTCGAAACTATGACGAGGCGTTTGTGCGACACAGAAGCAGTGCATTAGTAGCACTGTGGTGGAGAAACCATGAGTGTTTAACATACTTAACATACAAACCAACGTCAGATGAGTGCTCATGCTCCAGGAGGGTTTTAAAAGAACTGTTCAACATTTCACCCGATTCCACTGTTATCAGGCCATTAAATACTAAGTTGAAAAAGTGAAACTTAAAAGCAACACGTTCTAACACGTTGCAAAACTGCATGAAACTTTACATTTTGAACACAAACAAAACAGCTTCTTTAGGTTTAGGCAACTAAGCCACTTAGTTAAGTTTAGGGAAAAACTTGTGTTTTATCTTAAAATACCTACGTTTGAAAAGTGAAATGTGGTCGAAAGTGAAACTTAACGCTTGTGAACACATCCATCGTCCCCGACCTCCACCGCCTGCGGAGTTTCACACTGTCTATACTTCAGCACCTCACTTCCGCTTTTGCTCCTGTCATAGTTACTATGGTCTTTTGAGGTTGCTTTCGTCTGCTTTTATTCCTTCTCCTCTGTCCTTTGGTGTAGCAGGGCCCTACTTACCAACATTTATGAGGCTTATAACCACCGATAACGCACATTTAATGACCTGATAACAGTCAGAGGGTGTGTGTGTGTTTGAGCAGGACTATTTCTTGTCCTGAGGCAGTAACTTCCTAGAGTCTGGTCATCACTGTGAGGTTGAATAAGTGTATTACCCAAAATCTCTGTGTTGTGCGTTTGTGTGCTCACCTTGCAGCACCACCCCTGGCATCACACTGGCCAGGTTCAGGTAAGGATTGGAGGGCAGTCTGACTTCTTTAGGAGGATCGCCCAACAGAGAGCCCTGACCACCGCTTACCTAAACAGAGAGGAACACATTTAAATGGTATTGTCATTAGAAATGGTGTCATTAGAAAGTCTTGCAGGTAAAAGTAAACAACTTCAGTCTGTAAGTTTTACAGCAAATTGAATTTCTGGTCAGTCTGCCCTTCAACCTCTGATCAACCACTTTGCATCCTTTCTATCCTCACTCTTAACTTGAATTTTCAACCACACCAACATACTGTACCAACCTCAACGTAAGGTGTTTACTGTTGCAGAGATTCTGATGAAGTGCTGAAGAGGCTTTGGAAACCTGGGAGGATTGTACTCTCTGTTTAATTACACTTTCCCTCCATTAAAGACACTTTAGAGAAGACAGCGCTGGGACTGGAATCAGTTCCCATAAGAACTTTAGCACTGTGATTATCTCTGTACACTGACTTATTACCGATGATGATGTCAGCATAGCAGCTCTTTATTTAAACCAGGCCGAGACAAAGACATGTAGAGGAGCAGAAAGGCAGCCAGGTGTTCAGTGTGTACAGAAAGGTGTACATGGGAACAGGGCAGGTAGACAGTTAGGGTGACAGAGCAGGGAGAGACAGAAGTGCATTATGGGAATTTCCCAAAGGGAGAGCCCTTGAGGGACTTGGTCTATTCATACGCTCACATAATGTGTTTGTGTGTTTTGAAGCCCTGATGAGGCTAAATCGGGAATAAATACCCGTCCACAAGAGACGGGTAGAAAGACAGAGTAGTGATGAGGGATTTTAACAAATATATCCTTTTATTATTGATGAATCTGTTGATTATATTTGAAATTGTGTTGTCTATAAAATGTCACAAAACCTAATGCCAGTCATCCAACCATAGCTTATCAACCATAACTAGGTGTGCATGGGGATGTAGTAAGACTGACACTCAGCATTTAAAGAGTTTGGAAGGTGCTGTCTTTTTTGTCTAAAATCAAAAATGTATTAAACAGAGCGATTGTCCTCTTTAATGTAAAAGCTAACTGGCTAAGTACCTACAGAAGTAACTAATGGTTTCTTCTAGGGGGGACCCCGAATAGTCGTCTGCCAATCTCACAGTTGAATCATCGCAGTGGTGGAAATATGTGGTCATGAAACAAAGCATCATTCCATTCGGGCTATATGGGGGTCCTGAATGTCTGATATTTCATAGACTTGCTTGGTCTGTCCCAATAAATCATGATATATAGCATTTATAGCCTAGTTGCACAGCCTAGCCCAGTTAGTTTGCTCTTACTCTAAATTTGCAGCACCATCGGAGCAGCATGTTGGCGATAGCCTCAGAAAGGCTAAATAACAACAACATAAGGCTAGTGTTTCAAAATCAAAGAATACATTTATTAATCATAGCACTCATATAAGATCGTAGCATTATCAGAGCGCTACTTATTGTTTTAATTTGTGAACGATTCTCTAAAAACAGCAGAGGGAGGCGCGTAGAAACAGCTGTTTGCGTCTCTCTCTGTCTCTGGTTTCCCTTCTGTCTGGACTAATACAATGGGGGGAAAGGGAATTAGGGCCGAAAGTTCTATTTACAACCACAAAAGCAAGCAGGCTAAGAAACCGTGTCTGAATCCGTTTCAGTACTTTGGACAGCACCACATCTACAGTTCACACACACACATCCGACACACAACAAACAGTGCTGTCCATTATTCTGAAACTATAGCTAAGTAATGTGTATCCCTGGCAATAACTATGTTATTTTTATTATTATTCTATAGATAAATACAGCTTAAACAGAGGATGATCAATGAGCAAAAAAATAAAAACATGATTCGATGAGCAGTCGACTATAAGCAAGACTGGACTAATCAGATCCAACTATGTAAATGTGGCGATGTGGCACGCTGACGCGAAGCATCGCCCTGAAGGGGTTAACTTCACAACAAGGACCCGTTAGCTGTACATTATCCCACTTATTACACGGCAACTTACTTAAGAAATCAATAATTTGGTCCTCCAGATTTCAACATCAGAACTGCGGCCATAGCAACGGTCTTTTATACATAGCAACGGTCTGCTATAAACAAATAACAGACCATAGAACGTGACGACTCATGGAGAGATTCAGAAGTGAGAAAGAATAACGTGAGATGCAGAACAGGAGGGACAGTGTGTGTGGATTTGTGCTCACCATGCCAGCCAGGGGGTGGCCATCTGAGCTGTTGTGCTGGCCTGTTGAAGTATAAACTCCTCCGGGGGGTTTAGGTGGAAGAGGACCAAGTCCTGAGTTACTTATACCCAAAGAATAGCTCTGTCCCTGCGGATGGGAGCTCAGCATGGTCCCAGGAGGAGCTGGCTGCCTGTCACAGGAGGTGGAGGAGGAAGCAGAAGGGTTTGTGGAGATAGAATGGGTGCTGTTCTGTTCTCCCACTCCTGCTCGACCCTGGAGGTATGGCATCATACCTGCTGCCGATACCACTACTGTGGCATTGTGGGTAGACGATGGCACTGACTCATGGCCCAACTCTGTAAGAGGAGAGGACATAGGACAAACATAAAATACAACACAGAGGCACGGAATAGGAAAGGAAAAGATGAAAAAGTAAAGTAAAAGAAACCAAAAGGATGGAAATGACGGAAAACAAAAGAAAGGAACAAAAAAAGGAAGTTAAGGAAAGCAAAATATGGGAAAGATATGAGAGAGGAACAATGTAAAATAAAGGAAATGAAATGAAGGGAAATGAAAGCAAGGGGAGGAGAGATGCCAGATAAACACGTGAAATGATTTTTACTGATGACCATCAGCGTCTCCGTGTCCTCTGGAGAGACACGAATCACTCAGACAGGCTGGAAACTGAGAGCTCAGCCCGACCGGCTCTGCAGAGCCAGCTGTAATATATCGTCACTTATCATGTTTATTTACAGCCCAGCACTTTGCTCCACGCTCCCAATATTTCACTCACTCCAGGGTTTAATAAACACAAATATGTACACACAAGCACAAAATAAACATACACAGACATAAAAGCACACATAATTTAAAGATGCACACACACACACGCACAACCACACTTATTATAAATCCAATATTGCTGTGACAAATGGCCTCCACAGCATAATAAGAGAATCAGCTCTAACAAGCCTTAAGCTAACAATCCCTGCAGACACATGCACTGATAAAAGCCTCACATTACACACACACACACACACATACACACACACACACACACACAATCAAAGAGGGACACGCAAATACATCAGCACACATTCACACAACTGCTGTGATATATCATTTCCATTTAAAACAACACAGCTTTTCTCAGCTGGAGATTTGAATTGTAAATGCACTGCAGTGTTCCTGGTGATGTGTTGTACAGTAATGTACAACTGTGAGGCATTCAGGAATCTGCAGAGGGGCAACCCCGACAAACATATTATGATTGAGGGTGATTTACATATCCGTTTACATGTATATCACTCTTCTTCTGTGTTTACGACCTATTATTGTTCAAAAATACTGCTACACACCAAACAAGACGATTAACACTTTCAGTAAGAAGAATCCTTTTTACGACAGTGAGAAATACCTGAGAAAAAACAAATACTCTTTGGGATACTGAGGCATATGCACTCTCTTTACTGGCTTGATACAGGTGGCCTCAGCTTGTTTTGTTTGACAGCACAAAACAGAAAATAGGGTGCTGTTATTGCAGAGCTAATTCATCAAACGTTTTCAGATGTTCTCACAATGGCAGCTGACAGAAGTGAATGAAGACAACTAGATGAATTTGATAGATGCAGCATTAAGAAAAACACTGGTGAGAGACGTACTGCAGGTCTCACAGTGGTCTCATTAGTTTGCCGTAATGACACCAAGTCATTTGACGAGGGCGTACTGATACTGGGCCCTGCTCACCTGTAGGGGAGTCTCCCAGGAGGCCTTTCCCCAGCGGCACGAGGCCTTGAGGCCGCAGAGACAAAGCTTTCTGCATCAGCAGCCTGGACGGGTCCCCGAGCAGACTGGAGATCTGCGGAGGAGAGGAGAGACGTAATATAGAGATGTGAAGAAAGGAGGAAAAGGAGAGAGAGAGAGTGGAAAAGGTAGAGAGAGAAAGGAGATAAGAGAGAAGATGAGGGAGAGAAAGGGACAACAGTGAGTGTTCAAGTATCATGCATACAGTATAAATTACACTACAGTCTGTATTATCATTATCTTTTCTCCTTTTTTTTGACATCCTCCAGAGAAGCCAGAAGAAATTACAGTATGAGGAAAACAGTGGAAAAGAAAAAGCCGAGCAAATACACAGGGGTTGAGGGTCAAAAAAGAAAAATATAAACAGGATTCTCCTTCATCACTGTGACTTTTAACTTTCACTTCGGCAATTAAAGGCAACACCAGAGACATTTTAAAATATGCAAATCAAAACGTGAAAGGAAACTGCAACACATCAAGGTCTTCCTTTTAAACAGAAAAGAAGCAATTAGGTGTCATGATGTACAGGGGGTTGTTTAGTTTCATTATGCATTAAGTGCTGAAAATGAAAATGTAAGAGCACATAATGCACTATGATTAACCCTCCCCACTAACTAGCTCATACAGACACACACACACACACACACACACACACACAGACACACACAAACATGTGTCTTACGCTGCTGATACGTTTGTCTTTGATGTGAAGAAGCTGTTGCTGTGCGAGCTGCATATGCAAGAGGTTCTGGAGGACTAGTCCATTACCCAGCATAGCATTCTGCAAGGCAAAGAGAAAACAGACATTATTGTAACAAACACATCAACACACACACACACACACACTGAAAGAATAAGGTGTTGATGTTATTGTGACCTGGTGTGCTTTTCCAAGTGTGAGCAGAGCTGTGGTGAGAGGAGGTCTGAGGAACGGCAGGCTGGCGTGACGCCCGTACTTCCCTAAAAACACAACAAATAAAAACATCAGCCAGCGCTTCTCTTTGTGATTTTCATTAATGCATTAATCAATCATCTTCTCAACAGGCTTATTAGTCAGACAACCCATCCATCAGTCACACGGTCTTCTGTTTTATAACAAGCACGAGTAAAGCAATATTTGGATATTATGTTAGCACAAATTGCCTCCCTCATAACTTTGTCCAAGTTTAAACTTCATTTTGATGTTGAAGATGCAGTTGAAAAGAAGCTCAAACAAACAGCAACAAAATAATCAATTCAGAGAAGAAAAGCAAAAATGCAAACTTCAAACGTTCTGTCTTTATTAAGTGTACTGACAGTTTCCTCAAAAACAATACAAACGGCCTCTAGCTTCAGCATCTCACTGGTTGTTTTTATTAATTCAGGTGTTTGTCTGTATCTGTAAAATGCTAAAATTCATGACAGATATCGGAAATTCTATAAAGAAAATTAAAACATATTCCCTGTAATTTACAGAACTAAATGGCTGCTAATCATGCTGAACTATGAGATGACTTTACCACATTTAAAAATGGCAGCCACAGTGCTTAAAGGAGTTTTCCTTGTCTTGGTATTCTTATAAATAATGTATGAATAAACAGTAGTATGTATCTTTTCGGACGCACTGAACTGTAATTACCACGTCATTCCCTGAGAGCCTCCTTGCCGGTAGGAGACACGTCACCATGGTAACCCGTACCAACCTCATGTGACCAAACGATGATTTGTGAGAATCATGAATCAAGTCTGAACTAATGTTAAACATTATGCCTAGCAAAGTGAAATCTTTAACTTACACTTGAATTCAAGTGTTGATTGACGTTATAGAGCCGTCCGTCAACGTCTGTTATGAACGTTGTCGTCACTACCATATTGCATTGTGGGATATTTATGCCACTGTAGTGTCCAGTGTTTGCATACTGTGATATTTCACTGGAAATTTTACAGTATGCAATTCGCGTACTATTGATTTAAAAAAACTCACATACTGTTTTAGCCATAGACTGTATATAAAGATGGATGACATGACAGCTCCCCAAAAGTTATTGTGTCGAGAATGGTAACCTGCAAATTGCTAAAACGTGAAAAAACTTGCAAAAACTCTCGTAAGACTCGCTGCCCGACAACCTATTCTAACCTTAACTATTCAAGGTCAATGCCCTACTTTAACCTACTCGCGAGAACTTCGCAATTTGTGTGTTACCTTCTAGACATGACCCCAAAAGTGAAGCCAATAACATCTGGATCGCCCCCTGGTGGCTGGCTGCAGTACAGGCAATTAATCCCGCCCCTCCATGTTAGCAGATTGAACATGGGCCAAACTAAAAAGTCAAAGTACACGTCAAATAAAATTTTCCCAAAGATGGTTTCTGTCATGTTAGGTAGTTCTTATAACACTGATGTATGTTCAAGTGTTCATTTTTCTGATAAGTTTTGTTTTAATTAGTTTTTTGATGTTACAAAAAGGGGGTTGAGACTGACAGCTGTGATTGACAGCTGCTCTGAGTGAAGTAGTTGCGCAGCCGGAGGCTCGGGAATTGTACGAGAGAGGAGATGTAATTTTAACTTTCCATAACAGTCACCAGTCTGTGTAATAAAACATGTGTCAATTTGATCATAAAAGTAGTTATGAAGATATTATGGTTAGTTGTTGTGTCTTGCTAGCCAAACAGCTACCGTGATGCTAACGTAGCAGCTAGGTGGATCGCGCTAACAAGCCGCGGCTCAGCTCGTGCTCGGCTCCTGCTCGGCTCGGGCGAGTGTGTGGGCGGGACCCTGATACCGCGGCTCCGGCCCTCCGATCACTACTGCGCAGACTCTGGCTCCAAATGATGTCAAAATCTCAAGATGGCAGCCGGGATATTTTGGCTTCACTTTTGTACAGTGGCAGGAAGTGGAGACACGTCGTCCATCTTAATATACAGTCTATGCTTTTAGCGTACTAAATAATATGTTAGTATGGAATTTCAGATGCAACCATCATATGTTTACTACTGTGTTGTACTTCCTACAGGGACTTAACGTTGGATCTTTGCTGCTTCAGGCATGAGAGACAATGTACAATGTAACACATTTTAAAGGTAGTCTATACTTTTGTGAATGCTGTTATTGTTATTCATTTTTTATTCCAACTCTTGTTCATGGTATCTCCTCATTTTCTGATTTGTAATGACTATTGTTGTTTTCACACAATTTGTTTTCACAGTTTGACTTCTGCTTCCAGTAAAAACCTCAAAGGCCAACTGCTGTCTTAAACTTTTATTTGAAGTGTGCTTAGCTAGTTGCTGCATAGCTGTGATAAAAACAACCTGGCTGCTGAGGAATGTAGTTAAATTGTGCACCAATAATTGCCTTTTCTTCCAAAAAAGAATCAAGTAATGAATAAACAACAGTTTCCTTCTGCTGTTAATGGCGATCAAGTCTAGAGGAAGAAGACGTACCGCCAATTTTTTGTGTGTTACAACTGTGTCAACACCTGGTGTTTTCTTTGTAATGCTGAATCATTTGAATTGCACATGTTAAAAATGAGCAGTTACACTGTGTTTTTTCAGTGGACAAAGAAAAATCTTGCTTATCGAATCACCATGGCAACAAGAAGTTAGTTTGCATTGACCGACATTCATTGATTATCACTTTCACACACTAAAACACTTTTTCTCTGTTCAGGATTCATATCAGCGAGGCTTCTCTCACCTTAAGACGATTGCCACCCTACACTTACGCACATACAGAGTACACACACCTCCTCTCTTTGGCTTTTGTGTGCGTGTGTGAGCTCCTTCTCTGAATCACAAGGCCTCCTCATAATAAATGTAAAAGTCGATGCTAATGGTGGCTTCCTCCAGACAAGGTAGAGAAAGTTTAACATTTAATCAAGGTCCTAATTTTAGACTTTAATTGTGCGTGCTCTTTTTTAAGAGAGCTTCCCCCACCTCGCCCATCTTCTACCCTTCCTGTTCTCATTTGTTCCACTAATGTCACATGATTTCATTTTAATACCTGATTAGCCATTCATCAAATAATGAAGCCGTCGACGAGGTGATTACAGTATATATGAGGGCCTAACAGAGGGACAGACTCTTACAGTGGATCTTTTCTTTTTAATTAGCTCAGAATGAGCCCTTCATATCTTCATAGGGAGTGGGTCCTCTTCACGGAGTCCGCCATATTTCTACAGTAGCCCAGAACGGACAAACCAAACACTGGCTCTAGAGAGAGCCTTTCACTTTTTTACGTTACCTGAAGGCCACCGTAGTTCTCTAACGCGCTAACTGCGGTAACTTAAGAGGCAGAGTGCAAAACTGTGGTACCGCCAGCCGCCGTCTGACCTCTGGGGCTCCTAGAGTAGTGTTATTATGGTAAGGATGACCTCTGAGCGAGGCGAACGGTGTTACCACGGTTTTGCACTCAACGGCTCACGTTACAGTAGTCTTGGAAGGGGAGGAGTGAGCGGAGGGTTATTCAGATGTTTGCAATCTGCAACCACACCACTAGATGCTGCCAAATCCTACACACTGTACCTTTATTTATCAAACATTTTGTGACATTTCATTTGGATGACAACATTGACTTGTATTTTGAAACATCTATTTACTTATTCATTATAAGTCCTTGCTTTAGTGTTTATGTAGACCTGTGTTTTATCATCGTTTTGTGAGGGTGGAGATAGACTTGTATCACAGCGAAGTAGATGTGCGAAGCCATCTCTCGCTTGGACCATTTTGTTATTACTTTCTTACAATCACACTGCTGTCATTTCGTTGTAGAGATGCTTATCTGTTCTCCAGACCAAAGCTTTAACTTCAAATGGGCGTGTGACACCTCCAGTTGATCTCTATCAACACTCCTCTCTAGTGCACTCCCATCCATTCAGCTCTTGATAAAGTGTGTCAAGGCAAGGTCGTTTCACACTAATAGCCCAAGGCGTTGTACATTACATGACATTAGCTGATGAAGGTCATTATTTTCATTAATTCAGTGGGCTAAAATAAATCAGGAAAAAAAATATTGGGTAAATTACAAATTCAGACATTGTTAAAATAATGTCTGTATATAACAACGTCTGGGGTATTAGTTGTAAAACCAAATGAAAAACCATGATGCTCAATGCATGTGCATACCTCCTCTTTTCCCAGAGTGGTACGGCCTCATGAGGATCTGCAGGGCAGCAGGGTTGGTCATACTGGTCAGCAGCTGGGCTAGGTTGGGCTCTGGTAGCAGACCTTTCCTATTACTCAGAATCTGGAGAACAAAAAACATACACACATATACAGTAATAAGTTAGAGAAAGGAAAGTGAGAATGTGTGTGTGGTGTACAGTATGTGTTTTGATCTTGTCATTAGGAGTCCCTGATGGCTGTTGTAATCATTACACTAGTTTACATCAGCGGGATACGTCTGCAATGTCAGCAGAGGGGAGTCGATCTGGGAGACAAAAGAAAAAAGAGAAAGGGACAGAGCTGTGTGAGAGACACAAAAGGAGCAGCAGGGGGAAAGGGACGGGGAAAAGAGATGTGAAAAACAAGACAGAAGAAGAATTGGGAGGAGAAAGTTTAAGTAGAAACTCGGAAAAAAAAGTAGAGGCCACATTCCAGACACCTATTCATAAGTTCTCTGCCAATTTTACGTGTCGACATGTTTGGAAAAAACCTTGGGATATTTTTCAGTGAAAGTTGTGGCAATCTGCTGCAATCTTGCAATCTGGCTGAGGTGAGAATGAAAAGAAATCACACCGAGGAAAGACACAAACAAGAATCTTATATAGTGTACCGTGTGCAAACCAATCACAAGAGAAAAGCAAATCAGATTTTAAAGCCCCTAAAAACATGTTTTCAAATTGTGTTTCTAAAAAACATGTTAAATTTGTTACCAAATTTACAACAATCAAAGCATCATTGAGTTCATAAAAAAAGAGATGGTTAAGTATTATTTATTAGGAGTGTAACAGTAAAAAGCTCAGCTAATCTTCATAAGGAATGTGTGGGTGTGGTTTCATCAGGTTTGATTGACAGTGGCCTGGCAACATGAGCTAACAACCCAACAACTGTCATCAGATTTTGATTAACATATTGCTGAATCCTGATTGGTGCAGAGAAATGTGAGACATCGCACACTTCAAACAAGTGAAAAGACCTCAGTACAAACAAAAAATGCTGAAATATGTAATGTGAAATAAAACAGTTTGGCATAACATTTTTTTATTTATGCATGATAAGGAGCTCATATAGAAAACTGAGTTTCAGGACCTTAAATTACTTTGATCACGTGACAGAGAGATTTAGAAAGCTACATAACAAGGATCTATGTTTGAGTAGGGAGGAAAAAGGTTTCTGTATCCTGGGTTTCCACCAGAAAAGTTGTTAGGACTCCCCCTTCTCCCCCTCAAACAAGCGTGCAGGAGACCAGAGAGAACGACGTTGTGTGTTCAGCTCTCGGTACTTTTGGAGCTTCTAACTGAATCTCCTGCTTCCCTGTTTGTACTTTCAAATATCTGCTTTGTTTTACTGTTTCCCTTTCAGCTGCATAGGATTCATGTTAAGTTGCTGCTGATGAAAACCAACTTTTCCTGATTTTGCTGCTTCATAATAAAAACTTCTAAATATCAAAATAACAGGGGACTTTTATTGTGAAGAATATAGGAAATGAAATGTGTTTATCCACCGTTTTACAGCCGCTCCTTTGACCACAGCCGTGGTTACACACAACCTCAAGCAGGTAGCCCTGCTGAAATGGAGACGTAAATCCCTGCCGGGCTGGGATGATCCTACAAGACACAGGAACTTGGATTGTGTCTTGAGGAGTTGTAGCATTTATTCAATGACGACAGCCTAACTGTACACACACTGGACTGCTACACTCACGGCTAGTTACAGCTGACTTCATCTCACCGTCACTCCGTCTCACACACACACACACACACACACACACACACACACACACACACATACACACACACACACTCCCTCGCTCTCTCTGTCTGTTTCTCTCTTGACCGCAAACACCGACACTCGCTAACATTCCTTATTCCTTAAAGGAGTTCCCTACTACATCTTAAAGATACATAATTTCCCGATGCTTTGGCCCGGCGAGGAGCCAATTTAGCCCGGCGTGCTAGCCTGATGTGCTCCCTTACTGGTTTCATCCCGCTTGTTTGGCGTTGCTCAGACTTTAGTTACTTTGTGTTTTGCATTTAATTAGGGCTGTCCCAAATACCATTTTTCGGGCTTCAAAGCTTTGGTGAGAAATATTCAAAAGTATTCTCGAATATCTCCCCTGTTTCAGTACCCGGGACAGTGCCGTTGTCGCATTACTGTGCACACACGCACCTCTACACACAACAAACAGTGATATCCATCTGAGAATAACTAATAATAATTAATGTTGAATATGAATAATGTTGTGGGATTATTCCTTATTTCATGGGCGATTTTGGGATTTATACTTTATTATTAAATACTTATATAAAAAAACAAAAACGAAGCATTCAAATACTGATTTGGAGGTTGATTACCATGGCAATGGTCGAAGCTTCGAAGCATTCGGGGGCAGCCCTACTTTAATGTGTCTCACAATGTTATTGTAGCTGCATGTTGTACAGTATTACACTCTGTTCTTAGCACACACGTGTGTGTGTGTTGTTGTTGTTGTGTGTTTCTCCTGTTAATAGCAAAGCTTATATTTAATTTGACATGAGCTGAATTTCCTGGAACCTCGACAGATCTCTGCTGACTTGCATTTAATCGAGAGACATACTGTAGGGCACATCCCCAAATAATTTAATCACTCATTACGCTGCGAAATTTAATTCAACAGGCTCAAATGAAATCCTATTGAATTAGACTGCGTCAAATCGAATGGAGCAGCCCTTGTAGATCCTCCTCAGCACTGACAGTGTGGCGGCAGTGCTCGCTGTCTGGCCCAAAGACACGGCTATTTAAAACAACATTAGCAGGATGGTGATATTTCCTGCTCGTCTGCCCCTGAGCTACAGCATGACTTCAGCTCAAGTCAACCTTGTTTCCTCCCTGTCACATCCTGAAGAGAGAGCATTACTGACGGGGATGGAGCGGGTCTGACTCCAGCCTGTCAGCAAGAGAGGAAGAGAGGAGTCTGGTGCACACATACAGTATGTGTATTTGTGTGTTACAGCAGGGAAAACTGGTGTGTGTGCTGGTGTTGAACAAGGCCAGTCGTAGCTGACAGCGTCTTTCAAGGGAAGAGAGAGGAGGAGGAGGAGGAGGAGGAGGAAGAGGAGGAGAGCTCTGTCATTTCTTTTCTTTCTGCTGGAGAAAATGTCAGCATGCATCAGTCTGTTTGGCTACTGGCACAAATTCCAGCCACACACCCACACACTAACACACACACGCATGCCAGGGAGGTAAGGGAGGCGCGAAAAAGGGAAGGCGAGAAGTGTCGCGTAAGGAGAGGGATGGAGGGAGAAAAAGGGAGGGAGGAGGAGGCCATCTGGTCCTCAGCGTTCACACTCACATTCACTAACTGGAGACGTGAGAGAGCTGCCTCGGAGGAGAACAGTAGCCAGGAGTAGTAGGTCTTGATCTCTTTCTGAAGGTCTGATGTTTCTTTTACCAGCTGCTCACATTCAACACGCAATAATCTTAAAAAGAGCCTCGGGGTACTAATGTAAACGTTTTCTGACTCTCTACCTCTTCCTCTTTCTCAACCAATCGCCTCTTTTCTTTCACTGAGTTTGTGTCCTCTTTCCTCCTCACGTCTGCCTTATCTTCCTCAGCTAATTTATTCAGAGACACATTTTCTCTCAATGTCTTTTCATCCTCTTCGTTGCAATTCAGACTCTGCGACCGTTACTGCTCTGCTTTTCAACCTATCATTTTCAACACATCCATCTCAAGGCCACAACCTCTTTTACCTGCGCCTGATAATTCTTGCTCTGCAAAAGCCGGGAATAAAATCACAGAGAATACAGCAGTCAGACATATTTAAAATATGCACTCAAATTTAAAGAGAGATTTAAAGAGAAAT
This sequence comes from Sebastolobus alascanus, assembly GCA_916701645.2. Lineage (NCBI taxonomy): Eukaryota > Metazoa > Chordata > Actinopteri > Perciformes > Sebastidae > Sebastolobus > Sebastolobus alascanus. Next base: position 7,720,209 of record CAKAOJ020000002.1, read on the forward strand.
CATGTAAGAATGAGTAAATTATAGCACCCTTACTGGGCTAATGTACGTGTTGGTAGAGAACATTGTGTCAAAATTGGCTTAACAGTGTTGCAGCTACAAACTCTGACTTTTAGTTGTCGCCCTGCATAAGCTCAATTAGTGTAATCTAAAATATTTATCACCAGATGGGAGTAAAGCAGTAAGCTGTAATGGTTTTCCATGGCCTATGGGTAACTCATAATGAACCACAAACCTGCAGTTCATGTGAAGATATAATTGAGGCTTTCCATGTGACAGAGCAATACTGTTGTAATTTGTGCCTATAGGCTGTTCACTGTGCAAAACACAACCAAATCACCACTGACGTTGTGAATGAGTGCCATTATGAACTTTGGATTATTAGAGTTTACTGGAGTCCATGTAAAGCCTCATTAAAGCAAATAAGAAAACCTACTAAATCTACATTACATGTATGATTTTAATGTAATGGCACACTGATTACAAGACCCTGCATTCACACTAACTGTTTTTGGACCAACTGAATAAAACAAAGTAGACCAATACAACATGTTTTACATATTTTCAACAAAATACAATAAATCAATAAAGAAATACATCTGTAAAATATTAGATAACAAATAATAATAAAATTAATCACAATATTTTAAGAAAATAAATATAATTTTTAAAGGGCAGGTCAATTATTATTATTTATTTTTTTTAGGTTTTTATAGTAGTAGTAGTAGTAGTAGTAGTGTTCCTTATGTATTCAAATCAGAACTTCAAATTTTGGCCAAAGTATGTATGTTTTAGCGTCAAAATGCTATTGTCCCAAGCCCTTCCAAAAAACTTTTCCCACGTAACCTGACGTAGAAGCAGACAGGAGTACGGGCACAGATGCTAAGCAATGTACTGCTGTGGACGCAACATTAGTTCAGATCCTCAAGTCACACATTAACACAAACTAACTAACCGATCGCTGCAGCAGTAGACCACCAACTCCCGTGCCCTGCGAGTAAAATGACTGTTTTTGTGAATGGAGTCTGGTGGCTTTGAAGAGAGCGAAATAACAACTTCAGTTCCCCGTCGAAGAGGGCTCTCTGATGGCAAGGTAAAGCAGTGAAAATATTCTAAATATAGCGTACACTTAAGCTGATATTGATTTTTTTAGGTGGCTAAATCCGTTTTTCTGCTGCTTCCGTCCTCAGCCGGAACTGAAGCCGTTATATCGCTCACTTCAAAGCCACCAGACTCCATTCACAAAAATAATAATTTTACCTCTCAGAACACGAAAGTATACATACAATCCCACTTCAAAAAATTTGAACTAACCCTTTAAGTTATTTCCAAACTTAGCACAGCTAACATTGATTCAGATATCATGATTAGTTTATTTACTGCACCGGCTGAGTAGGCGTTTCCATTTTTTTTTAAATGGAAAAGAACGCATATGGACCCGTCCTTTAAACTGAGTTCATGTAAATAAAATACTAGTCTACTGTGTATTTAAAAAATATCAATTTACCATCTACCAAGAGAACTAGCTTTTACCACTTGATTGGTGTATTAATAACCGTCATCAACACTCTGATCAGCTGGTGAAGATACTGTACATTCAGTTAACTACTAGTTTCGCTCTCAACGACCACTATTTTCCTCTACAGAGACTGTGAGTCACAGAGAGAAAGAAAGACGGACACAAGTGTGTGAATGCATCAAGATCATTTAAGCCTGGTCCTCGAATGTAAGACTGCCCCAATTTTTAAAAGCATTTTCCACATAAACAAACATTTATCTAATATTTTGGGGCAGTATTGTCAGTCGGTCTCAATCCCTTACACACACAAACTTGTCAGTATTCATGCGATTGATGTTGATTGCAAATCCATTGAGACTCAGTCTGTAATGTTTGTTTATCCACTTTTGTATTAAAATTATGTACCTGTGAGTATAGTTATAATCATAGACTGTATATAAAGATGGACGACTTGACAGCTCCCCAAAAGTGAAGACAAAACATATATCGATCGCCCCCTGGTGGCTGGCTGCAGTATAGGTCATAAATCTCACCCCCTCCATGTTAGTGGATGGGACATAGGCCAAACTAAAAAGTCAAAAATATGATGTTCATGTGTTCATTTTTCTGACAAGTTTGGTTTTCATTTGTTATTTTATGCTATTAAAACAGGGTGTCATGATTGACAGCTGTTCTGAGTGAAGTAGTCGTGCAGCCGGACGCTCGGGAATTGTACGAGAGAGGAGATGTAACTTTAACTTTCCATAACCATGAGTCTGTGTAATAGAACGTGTCAATTTGATCATAAATGTAGTTATAGAGATATTAAGGTTTAGATGTTGTGTCTTTCTAACCAAGCAGCTACCGTGGCACTAACGTAGTAGCTAGGTGGATCACGCTAAAAAGCTGCGGCCGCGCTCGGCTTGTGATTGGCTCAGGCGGGTGTGTGGGCAGGACATCAATACCGCTGTTCCAGCCCCCCGATCACTACTGCGCAGACTGGCTCCAAATGACGTCAAAATCTCAAGATGGCAGCTCCTGTATCCAGGATGTTTTGGCTTCACTTTTGTACAGTGAGAGAAAGTGGAGACATGTCGTCCATCTATATATACAGTCTATGTTAAATATAACTCCATGTACTCCTGAAAATGAACAAGTACTGTTCCTTTTCCACCACTCATCACTTGTATTTACACCCTGTGTGTGTAAGTCTGCTGCATCTTCATGTATATGAATGTCTGTAAATGTTTGTATGTCATACTGTGTCGTGAGTTTGGTTTATTTTAGGCAGTAGGAGACAGTGGAGGAGCCCAATCAGTCTATAGGACTATAATTATCATGTCAGTGTCTCTCTGCTACCACAGTACAGTGTAGGAGGGATACCACAGCTACAAAGACTATTTCAGCCAGAGGGTATATGTATGTCAGAAATATATATATCTCACCGTGTATGTATATCAGAAATATGTATATCTCACCGTATCACCAAAACATCGGCTTTCCCAGTTTATAAGCCTGGGAAAGCCGATGTTTTGGTGATACGGTGTATGGACTTACAGATTAGAGGAAACGTTTCGATGGAGAAAATCTATTTTTTTCAAAATCAAAAAACATCACATCACATCACAAAACACAAATCATAAATTTCCTTCAGGATCAATAAAGTATCTATCTATCTATCTATCTATCTATCTATCTATCTATCTATCTATCTATCTATCTAACAGCGTGCATCATACTCACCATACCCTGGGCGGCGATGAGTGCAGCCAGGGTGCTTCTCCCTGAGGTGCCGGGGGTACAGAGTGACAGACGGACCTCCTGTCCTCCCACCAGTGTTCGGTCCATCTCTATCAGCACAGCCTCCGCCTGCTCCGAGCTCTCATACTCCACCACACCGAAGCCTCGGACTGGGCTGCCCTCATCCTGAGCAAGCTGGAAGATAGCCCAAAAAACAGCATTAAATTACAGCTGGGAAGTGAGAAGTAAGTCAGAAATCTCACAGTGAAGTAATTGGTATTGACTCAACCCCTCACATATACACACACAATGTATTGTGGTCATTTTGTGCTTCGGGGGAAGAAAAACTTCACTTATTGACCGTTTTATTTAACCAACAGGATTATTGATGCTTCTGCAGCAGCTTTGCTCCAAGAAAACTTTAATTAAACCTCCACTGTTTCATTTTCTTTACCGCTGCGAGACCTGTAGTTTAACAGTTTTCATTAGTTGTACCAAGATGTTTCCCCTCTTCATCATTTTGTTAAACAACTACTGTCCCTCTGTTATTAGCACCGTCTCCTCTAGGGCTGTGTATCAGTAAGAATCTGATACATATCATAATGCAGGGGTTACGATTCAATGTATTGTGATACAGTAAGCAAGGCGATATATTGAAACAAATCTAATTTTAGGAAAACTGTCATAGTATAAAGAACACATGCATAGAGTAAAGATTTTTTTTTATGCAACAGTGGGATCTTCATTTGCATTTATCACAGTCCCTGTAACATCCAAAATCACAGCACTACTTTTTGTGCAATCTGAGCCATTGTCTGCCACAAATATTAGCATGTAAACTATTAATTAAAAATCAACAGTGTTTTTGAGAATCGATACAGTATCACAAAACTAATATCACGATACTCAAGTGTAATTTCTGACACCCCTGGTCTCCTCACAGCAGAAAGGTTGTTGGTTTGAATCTACCAACCAGCTCTGTGTAGAGTATTCAAGTTTTCCTCGTGTCTGCTTGGATTTTGTTTACCTCCAATACTCCAAGAACATGAAGGTTAGGTAATCTGGAGGACTGAATGTGATTGTGTGTCAGTCCTGTGATAAATTGCCCCCTGCAACCCCGAACAGGATAAGCAGGAACAGATAATGGATTGATGGATGATCTGAAGAGCCTCAGTGGAGGTGTTCATGTTCAGGAGCCAAATGAAACCTGTAACCACTGTGGATGGATACAGCAACGCTAGTGAATCTGTTGCTGCCAGCAGTGAAGAAACAAGAACTGTGTCCAAACACAAAAACACCACCGCCACCGTTTGGAGAGAAATGGATCTCTCTGTTTCATCTAAAATGTTTTTTTCTTGTATGATTGTTGAATCTTGACAAAAAACCTTACTTCTGAATAACTGACACTAAAACCTAATATCTACTGTACATTTTCTCCTTTCAGACTTCACCAGGAATAAAAAAACAGAGGCGTTATCGCCAAGAGCTGATTTAAAGGAGTGACTGTGTTTTAGAGTGGGTTTTCTCTTCAATATGCAAGAGGAAATGTACTCACTGATAATTCTAATCATCTAATATAAGCTGCATGCTGCTTAATATTTTTTTTCTCTCAGCAGTGAGGGCGAACTGCCTGGAAACATTACTTTCATTTAATCTATCTTTTAATAAATCATCAGGGGAAGCAAAAGAGGTCCCTGCAAACAGCCTCTTCTCTATTTCTGCATCGAGTTCATGGCCCCATCTAGGAAGAGTAATACCATTCATCCAGAAAGGAGAAAGGTAGGGTATTTTATATGATTGGATTCAATGGGCAAAACACAATCTCCGCCAGAGCATCCAAAGTTACCATGGTGACGTACTGTGAGACTGAAAAGCCAGATACAAGTCCAACGTTGCTAGCTGACTGCTAATTCAGTCATATCGTTAGGCTAACAAATCTATTCACCAAATTCATTCAAAAACAACAAAAAGAGCTAATAAAGAGGATCAAAACTACAAATGTACACACTTCCACTTTCAAGTGTGTGTGTATTTGTGTGTGTGTGTTTGTGTGTGTGTGTGTGTGTGTGTATGACAGACAGTAACTGACACATAACTGTGTGTTGTGGTGGAGGTTAAAGAGCTTGTCTCAGCTCCTTTTGTCAAAAAGGACAGATAAAAAATGACATGATGCAAGAGATACATCCTCTTCTTGCTCTTCCTGCAATGCTCCAGGGAGTAACCGTTCGTTCACACACACACTCACGCACACACGCACGCACACCACGCGTTTTCGTATGTGCCTAAAAGCGACCAAAATGTGGACTGATCAAATCAAAATAATAAAATCCTGCTTAATGGCCACATCCATTGAACAACATGGAAAGCTAATGGAACAATGCAAACACATTTTCTTTATGGTTCCTGGGCAATAAAACAGATCTCTCCAGTCTACACAGTACTGCTGACCAGTAACATTACTTCCGAAGATGATAGACTTTTCTGTCAAGGAGCTTCAGTCATTTCCAGTGTGAGGAGCAGCTAAATAATGCAGGCAGGCTAATAGCTTAAAGCTAATGGATGATATTGGATAATGACAATGGCTAAAAGCTAATGGCCTATGGTTAAAAAAAACACACCACTTGACCTACTCCTGGTAGTGACTGAATTCTATGAAAAAACATTACTGAAAAACTACATGAGGAGCGCTTGATTTATCTACGTCCACTTTTTGAGACTGTTTAAGTATCTGGTGCACAGATCAAGTGAGCCATCTTAATATATCTATGTTATACTTGCATATGTGTTTTTGTAAATTAGAGTTAGTGAGTTGGTCTGGTTGATATATTAGAAGATAATAGATTGTTGCAGATTTATGAGATCTGTGATCATGGTGGTCATAACAAGAAATGTCAGAACAGATACGTCAAAGTTATGTCTGATGTTTCTATTATATATTTGCCCCCAAAGAAGCACTGGCAGGTTAATTTTTCAACTTCAAAATATCTCGCTCAGTGCGGTAACATCTCTTAGGTTATAGCAACACATACAGAGATGGGAGGGTCCACTTATATGGACAAATTAGAAGCTTTATAATTTTTTGCAATCAAGGAGCATCTCTGTGTCTTTATGTTATGTTAAATCCATTTCCCCACTATATTTGATATGGATGGATCATATAAATACAAAATTCTGAAAACATGATGTTACTTGTTTTTCTACAGTACCGTAGGTACCGTAATACCGGGGATCAGGGCTCAAGACCAACAGCATCCTGTAGTCCGGGGGAAAATTTCCCTGAAAATGCTACATTATGAACAACAAATCCTTGTTGAAATCGAGAGCTAGTTAACATTAGCTGTTAGCAGCCGGTGGGCAGCACAGTCCTGCTTGGCTAAATAACGGAGCTAACAGCTAACGTACGCAGGTTGTATTGAGTAACATTATGATGCATTCAAGCTCTATTCAGTTAAGATTAATATTGGGCGAAGGTAAATTATAAAGTTATCATGTTGCGTTCAAACGTAATCTTGTTTTTGTAAACTTGTTTTTGGCGTGAAACTTAAGGCTTGACAGGGATTGATAATAAATTTGCAAAATCCACTATGCAAACAGTTATTGTTTTGTTTTTTACCATGGTATCGAATAGGTATTGAGAATCGCAGAATATCAACTAAATTTCTGGTATTGTGACATCCCTAGCTAGAACAAACAATAATTTTCATTATAGATTAATCTGCCAATTTTTTTCTTGATTAATTGTTTATGCTATAAAATATCAGAAAATAGTTTCCCAAAGGCCAAGGTAATGTCTGCAAGTTGCATGCTTTGTCCAACCAACAGCCTAAAGTCCAAAGATATTCAGTTTATTATGAAGAAAACTACCAAATATTCACATTTGAGAAGTTAGTACCAGTGATTTTTTTACTTAATTCATTTAATCAGTGATGTTTACATCATTTACAAGAAGGCCCACTCAAGCACTAAGTTTCAGAGGATTTGTGATTGCAATTAAACATAAAAAATTATCATATAATCACACTTCTATGCGATACAATCACATCGGACATTTTCATGTAAAAAACGGACAGATTACGAATCAGTGGGAGACAAATGTATTTGTGCTTTCTCAGCCTGCGCGCTGATGCCTGTTACCATCAGTGCTCAATCAAGTGGCCCTCCACTTCCTCCCTCCTCTCATTCTTCTGCTGTTCCCTCCGGTCTGAACAGAGGACGGATGGATGAATGGATGGATGGATGGGGGGAACGGGGGAGGAAAATGGATGTATATGTGGAGGAGTAGGTCGATAGGCTATTATCATGAGCATACATTAAGCAAACTGTATGGAAATGACCTGAACCACTCTACCACTTGAGAGATAGATGGATGGATAGATGGCAGAATGAGAGAGAGTAGGAGTGAGGATAAGATGGCGAGAAAAGAGAGAGGAGGAGGAGGAAAGAGGAATTAAGGAGAAAAACATCAGTGATTGATTAAGTAACTGACGAGTGAAGAGAGTGAGAGCATATGAGCCAGAAAAGACAGGATGGAAAACAAATAAAAACTTGCTCATCATTATTTTTGTGTGCACACACAACAAATAAGAGCGGAGTGGAAGTGGGTAAACTGTGAAACATACATTATATATATCAAATTGGATTGTGTGGAAATGGTATTCAAGCTACCATCAACTATGTGTGTTGTGTGCATGCGTGAGTAATGATGTGAGTCTCTCTCTACTCAAATTTCTTCTCCAACTGCACTCACACCATATAAAATATTCAATCATTATTTAGATCTGCACAAACAATTATGTAAATTTAAAGTAGGCGTGTGTGTACTGTATGTGAGCCTTGTATATGCCGGCTGCCATTTGGTTCTCTCTTTTTGTGTCCATGTGCATCCTCGAAAAATACAAATAAATGCATTTTTGCTGTTTGTCTTATTCAAAAACATGTAAAATTTATTGTAACCACAAAGTAGCCTTGACATTATAAACATGGTTTGACATGTGTGGCAGCTGAAAAGGGCAGTGGTGTGCACATTCTCAGTTCTTTACACATGCGAGATGGACAACACATGACTAGGGCTGGGTATCGGTACATGATACCTTTAAGGTATCGACTGAAATAACCCAGTACCGAGTAGTATTAAAACTTCTCCAGTCAAACGATACCTGCAATTGATCCATTTTATGCCCAGATCTTGAAAGAAAGGACGATTAGTTAGAGCATGAGAGCGGAGTGGAGCGCGAGCGAGCAGGGAGTGTTAGTGGAAGGATTTTGGATGGAGCGCAGTGCGGATTACTGGTACCGCTCACACCACGAGTTCGAAGCATGCCTGAGCGAGCCCATGTGTATCTGTGTATTGTGCAGCGAATGTTTCAGACTCGTTTGATCCAAACATTTCCAACAACTGCAGAGCATTGTAAAAAAGTGAATGGTTATTAAAAAACGAAGGATGTAATCATTTCCAAAATTCCCAACACGTTTTTATCTTAAGAAATATTCTGCTTCAATCCAGGTTTGTTGGCGTTTAGCCTTTCAAAAACAACATTTTCACTGCAGTGAAAAAACTGTTTTCTCTCCCACTTGCCACACACAAAGCACGCACCTGTGTTAACGGGGCAGCCTAACAGCAATCAAACCAAACTGACGAGTTATATTAATTAAAGAAAGTTGATTTAATAAAAAAACAGACTAATTTAATCCAATGAATCACTTTATTCAAATTGAGAATTTTGTTTGAGGATTTTTTTATGGTGATGTCATAAAATTATGATGACTGACATTCGAAGCTGCATCGGTAAACCTCAATAGAACTTTGAATGTAAAAAAAATGTAACTCGGTAGCTTACAGCCATAATCAAAATATAATGTAGCTTGTTTCTTTTTTGGAGTGAGCGTTGAGCGATTTGAGTGGAGCGGCCTGGAGCAGCGGGAACGAACAGCTAGCCAGTGGGACACACACAGCTTCCATTCGCATGATGGGTATCAAAAGTACTTTTTGGGCATCTGTATCACTTTAAGGTTACTGGTATTGGTAGTGGCATTGTCATTTTTTAAACGATACCCAGCCCTAAACATGACAATAAATAAATTGAAAAAAGTTAGATTTTTCTTGATCTTCACCCAACATTGTGTTGGAAATGTTAGGTTAAGGTTGGATAAAAACGTTGCTAATGTGTCGTTCCAATGAAAACATTTTTTATTGCAACCCCTTTAGTATCACACAGTCTTGCTCTGCCTTTTCCTCAAGGTATGATTTAAAAAAATTAAAGAGTAATTAACTTCATTAATTTGGTACTTCATCCTGTAAATTATCCTTGATGTAAATCGAAAACAGATTGGCCCAGAGGAAATTCCTCCCCTGCAAAGTGTAATCACCCTACATCAGTCTAATTAGCAGAATGCGGTTTTTCATGCTTTGGCCAACAAGTAGTAAAGTTGGAATGACAGACTAAAGTAACCCACTGCACCATAAGCTCCATGGTATGATAGCTCTAAAGTGAGCAGTGTTCATCTTTGTGTATAAATATGTCCTATATGTATGTCATCATCCTCATTTTGATATTTTCTAGAGATTTGTAATAAGGTCTTTACTGTCCACAGTGCTGAATGTCAGTAAGATACGTATTGTACATGAGTGAAAGACAGATATCATGTATATGCAAAGTAACAAATGTAGCTTGTTGTATAATGTTGATGTAGCGTAGATTAATGCACAGCACTCCAAAGAATAATGCTAAGGTATTTTCTTGTATCGCTCGACATGTACTGAAACATTACTTGCCGTCCCTGATTTTCAAAACATGATCAAACACCTCTGCCAAATGAGTCAAGTCGAAAGTGCAGTGGCACGCAAGAAGTAACTTGAATTATAGAACAATTAGCAGCAGTTGACAAGCCCATTTTCTGCTTGTACAGTATGACAGCCTGCCATAGAAACTAATTTCATAGAGACATAAAACCATATATGCAGAGTTTTCTGGGGGTTTGTCATTAGAAAAACCTGGAGATCAAACCTCAAGACATGCTGATTGTTTTTACCAACTCTTGTGAATCGGAAAATACCAACTTATCAACAGACCAAAACCTCTAAAATCTGACCTCTAAAGTCATGATAAGTATTCAAATGGACACAGATGTTACGTTGGCATTTAGATGTAGCCCAGAGTGCATCTTACCTACGTCAGTAACTTGATTTGTCTGGGTCAACTTTTTGTATTTTTGCATCAGAAGACACCACATTAATAAATGTTCCTTAGCTGACATTAAGAATTATCTTTGTCGAAGTAACAGATATAATTGCTTCAATAGATATTCACCATTGCATCTTATATGAAAATGTAGGATGTTCCTCCTTAACAAACAGAAGGGAGCAGCATTGTATGTTGTTTGTTTACAAGGCTTTACTGCAAAAACTACGGCTGCAACAAACGATTATTTTCCTTGTCGATTAATCTGTCGATTATTTTCTCGATTAATCGATTAGTTGTTTGGTCTATAAAATGTCAGAAAATTGTGAAAAATGTTGTTTCCCAAAGCTCAAGATGACGTCCTCAAAAGTCTTGTTTAGTCCACAACGCAAAGATATTCAGTTTACTGTCATAGAAACCAGAAAACATTCACATTTAAGAAGCTGCAATCAGATCATTTTTCTTTTTTTTTCTTAAAAAAAATACTCAAAGTGATTAATCGATTATCAAAATAGTTGGCAATAATTTAATAGCTGACAACTAATCGATTAATCGTTGCATCTCGAGTAAAAACTGCCTTGTTACCTCTGCTCTCTGGTTACACTTCAATCCAGCACTTACAATATCAGGTCATAAGACATTTTAACGTTAGCTGTACCTCTTGTTTACACTGAACTTGGAAAAAGTGGGTTCAAATACTACCCTGCATACAAATGGAACAAGCTCAAAAAAATATGAAGAGATCCCGATCTCAAAGAGACTACTTGTTTTAATATAGGAAAAATAAAATAGCAGAAATATAAAATACAAGTGAGGACGTTTCACCGAAGTCACGAAGGCCAGAAGGACGTTTAATCAAATATTAAAGGTATTTGTAGGTTTTACAGGTATCGACTCTTTAGAAAAACAATTGTAATACACAGTGTTTTTCCAAATGCATTATATACAGTAAGTCTCTGTGTATGCGTATGTGTGTGTGTGTGTGTCAGAGCAGAAACCAAAGATGCTAAGCTAGCTATCAGTGTGTGTGACAGCTCCTGACCTCAAGTCGTGGTCTCCAGCCAAGAGATGCTGACTGAGGCACCGGCAGGGCTAAGACTGTGTGTTTGAGTGTGTATAACTGTGTGTTTGAAAAGGTTTAAACGGCCACATCAGCTGTCTGAAACGAGTGATGAGGTCACGACAGCCCTGTCACAGCTGTCGGTGAAGAAAGGTACATACATGACCTGTCACAGTGACAAGTTTAACTGTAAAGATCTTTATGAAGAGGACTCGGGCAGAGGATGTGTGTGTGTGTGTGTGTGTGTGTGTGTGGGTGTACATGAAAGCGAGGGTGAGACTGAGTGGGTGAAAGTGTGACTATTATTAAAAAGACAAAATAATCAAGAAATCATTAGTCTTAAGATCGGGTGATCTCACATGAAACAGTTCTACTAAATCGAAGTTGAAATTCACCAAACAACAAATGTTTGTTGGGGTTTTTTATTATCTTTGTGTGCAGCAAAAGATGTAATTAAACACGACAACTATTTTAGATTTATTCTTTCTTTGAATAAAACTTTGAAAACACTGCAAGTGTCAAGGATCTTAAGATTGTACTTGGAAAGACTTTAATTAGCTGTACGACGGTGAGTACCGATGATTTGTGAGGTTTATTTTTGTATCAAAAATTAGTATTTTCTGTTGCTTCTGAATAAAACAATGCAACTGCAAAATAAAGTTTATTACATGTTGCCGCTTACAGCCTCTTTGGTTCATTGTTGAAAAGTGCTGATTTGTTGGGTGGTTCATCCATTTTTAATCAATCTTTATATCCATCTATCCCTATATTATGATCTGTTTTTCATAGTCCTCCTATATAGAGAGTTGCAGGGATGACGTATTTTGTAGGCCAACCAGGAAGTTGGCCTACAAGCCCTGGGTTTCCTCAACAAAAAGCCAATGGGATTTTTCCATTGGGTTTTGGATTATTGCAGAAAATAAGCTCTGTGGCAAACAAACGTTTATGATACTTACACATTATGTTCAGCAAGATAATCTTCATAAATGAACACCACTTCTATGATTTTTGAAGCGTAAATGCAATTTCCAGAAGTAAAAAGCTAACGTTAGGCTACGAACTACACCACGGTATATGATGTTTAGTAGTCTCATTTAGCCACTTGTTAGCAACCGCCTTTTTAAAGACACGTAAAAGCATCAAAATATTTATATTACTATATATTTACTGATGTATTTTATATCGTAGAATAAAATGTTAAAATCTCTTCAGCTTGTGTTAACCCCAGACCTTATTTCAGGCATCTAACTAAAATCTCATTGACTTCCAGACGAGGGAACCAGACCGGTTTTGGGACCGCAGCACTCTATTTACATGTATCCAGAATTATCTCTCATTCATCTCACATTCTTCTACACCTCATTTTGTTTCACTTAGTGCCGAGAAAAACATTGTTTTTTAGTTGACATCCTTGTTTCTCAGCTGCTGTGATGCTTTTTGACTGTGCTTGTCAATTAAAACCTGTCGCCAGTAACTGGACATTATTGCCATGGGGGCCGTTCTTCTACCGGTTTCTTTTTTGTATTGTTTTTCCCCGAAACAAACATCTCCTGGAACAACTTTAAAGTCCCACACAGCACCAGCTGTTAAAACAGCGAACAGCGAAGCTGGAGCCAGAGGACACGGGAGGACACAGAGGCACATGTTTTTTTTCAGATTACCTGTCTCAGGATATAGTGACCGTTTTATAAAAATAACTTTTTTTTTTTTTTCATATTTGCTCCAATTCTACTTACTGCTGCTTTAAGCCATCTACATCCTTTTACAGATGTTAGTACATTACTGACCAGATTTGTTCTTATCTGTCTCCCAGTGAATGTGAGATTTAAACTTACTCTCAGCCATCATTATTACATTTACAAATATGCCAACAATCTTCTCGCTGGGACTGACAGTCTCCCTCTCTTCACCATTTCACTTCAGCTCTCCATCTCCCTCCGTCCCTCTATTAGGCCTGACACTGTCAGCCCTCTCCTCCCTCGCTCCATCCTCTCTCTAATAGGTCTGGCATTCTCAGCACCGTCCTCCCTCCTTCCCATCCCTCCTTACTGTCTCCATCCTGCTGTCCTTCCCTCTAATATGGTTGACATTCTTTAGCCTCTCCTCCCTCCCTCCATCTCTCCTGCATGACTCAAGCTAAAGTGCTGCCTGGAGGGCCCTTTCGTGGGGAGCAGAATTATAGCGCTCAGGGCCAAGGCCACAGGTTAAGTGCACTCTGCACAGAGGAAAAGTAACAAGACGGCTGACTTCTACCTGTGCACAGAGGAGATAGAATGTTTATGTAAGACAGACTGCAGCTGACAACAGTAAGACATAAGGTAATGATATGAGACAAATGAATATGAAGCAAACAGAGGAGCAGACATTTTATCTTATCATACCAAGGTTTGCATGTCATTGAACAGGGGATGTTGCGGTTATACAGTCAGTCAGCACCCCCAACACCTAGGCCTCTGGGATGCCCAAATATATCAATCTTTATGGTGAAAAATGGTAGGAATGCATTGAAACCGATGCAAGTATCGGGTCCGATACTGTGCTCATGTACTCATACTCGTAAAACTACTCCAATACACCTTTACCACTTTAGTCTCCACCGCATCAATTAGTTTAGCTGCAAGGTTGTCAGCTGTGTGTCTGCCGGGCGTAATGTTAGCGAGTGTCCGGTCGAGAGAGAGAGTGTGTGTGACGCTGAGTATGAAGTTATCAGTAACGTTATAGCTGTGAACGTAGCAGTGCAGTGTGCGTACAATTTATTTGTCGGTGAATAAATGCTGCAACTCCTCAAGACCCAAGCCAAGCTCTGTGTCTTGCTTGCCAGCCACCTGCTGATTAAAGTGAAAGGGGTTAGCCCCCTTAGTAAGTTCAGGCTCACTTAAGGTGGGCTGACCTTTAAGGTGGACCAGCTATTCTCCTTTAAGTGACAAGCCACTCCTTTGTGTTTTGCTCAGCTTGTTTTTATTTTTAATATTAAAACGGTTAATTGTTAATATCCCCACTGCAAACCATGCTCTGTTTGTATCAGGAAAACACAAAGTTGAATGTTAAAATGTCAGCAACGGCATCATGTTGTATATTTAATTTGTTACAGTCAGAAAGTGAGGAACATCTGATGAAAATAAACCGTGTTTTCAAACTCATTGTTAGAAGTGTAATGGTCTTACTAAGTACTCATATTGGTACTCGGTATAGGTAAGTACCCAAATATAAGTACTTGTACTTGGTCTGAAAAAAAGTGGAATCGGTGCATCCCTAGAAAATGGTAAACCAGAGAGACTGCACTAACCATAGTCGGGTATGCCCCTTAAAACAGAGCCGGCGCACTAGGAATGAGGCTTTTCAGACAGTGTTTGTGTTTTCTTGCATTGAAATCAAGTGTATCCCCAGTAGTATCACAACTGACTGGCTCACAAACATGGACATACTGTGCTACAAATGAATGCAAAGCAGCAGTTAAAGATGCTAAATGTGAGATTGGGAGCATTTCTATTGCCTCTCAACACGGCGACAGCAAGCCAACGGTTCGCAGCTAACGGTACTATCAGCGCTAACTATGTTAACCTGGGGGGGGGGATCTGAGGGTGGGCGCTACGCTTCCGCGACGCCGCTGTGGGTCGGGACGGCATTATCAGCTGTAACCGCTGTATGAGAGCAGTGCAGAGCGGCAGCCGTGAGCTAGCCAGTGGGGTACACTCACATGCACGAGCGTGCACTAAAAGCACGTGCTATGTCAACAAAACACAGAGAAGCTCTGATTACAACACACACAGAGGGAGAGCAACTTCACTCTCTGCTCAGGTACATTACTCCTCTATACCTTTACATAACAAATAGTTGTTTGCTGCTACAGTGTATTAATGCTCTTGATATCGTATAGATCACCTTTAAGGTTAAAATGCCAGCACTCTCCACCACAGGCATTTTTTCTGCAAAATAATACTGTGACTACTCGTCTGAATGCTACCTTGTATGTTCTCATATCCCAGTATATGTTGTTTCTGCATCCTGTTGATTGGTGTTCAGGGTTTCAGAAGCTTTGTGCTTTAAAGTATTTCTAGTGCATACATGCTGAAGTG
Organism: Sebastolobus alascanus; assembly: GCA_916701645.2. NCBI lineage: Eukaryota > Metazoa > Chordata > Actinopteri > Perciformes > Sebastidae > Sebastolobus > Sebastolobus alascanus. The sequence continues at coordinate 7,735,758 of CAKAOJ020000002.1, forward strand.
CAGTAAAACACACAAACACACACTTGCAAGCACATACTGTACTGTACATAGAAAATGCTGAACCATAGGTCAAAGCCTGCTGGCTCTGCAACAGAGAAGCAACATGAGCTTAACACCCACAAAGCATCATGGGACCAGGATGATGTGGGTGTATTGATTTCTATGTGGGAGTGGGGCAGAGGGGTGGAGCTAAAACTGGAAATGTAGCAGATGACAGATACCCATTGAATGATGTTTAAATGGGAATGTGGGGGTGCTGTGGATGTAACGGGGCAGGGTGGTATATAACTCGGCTGAACTGAAACAGAGCAGAGTGGGAGGGAGGGAGGAAGGGTGGGGCTGGTGTCCCAGCAGCCACACCTCACCATGGAAACAGTTGCTTGGTGATACTGCGAGACTGGCCAATAGGGACGCTGCCCTCTTGAATTTTATATCAGCACCTCTCACCTGATGGTGTTGGATTGATAAAGGCGCGTGTGTGGAAGGAGGGAACCATTTCAAAGTGACAAAAATATTATGAAGATCCTTCAGTGGAGTTTGTGTGACATTATCAATGAATTACATGTTATTTTAGAGTTTTTGTTACACTATGAGGCTCTGAGAAAATTGAAATTTGCAAACATTTATCTTAAACCTTTCACAACACAGACATGTTCAATGAGCCGTAACCTCTTGGATACATAACTGTGCAGATCTGATCGTACGAGGTGTGAAAACTAAAAGGCCCTGTCACATTTTCTGTTATTATGGTAAGAATGAATAACTTTCTATCACACACACGCATTGAAATACACACACTCACCTGGCAGAAGACAGGTTTGTAGGTTTCTGAGAAGAGCTGGGTCAGTTCCTCGGAGTCACAGAGGTCCAGCGGCAGCCGGTTTATACACAGACACCTGGAGTGCAGGTTCTCCTCTTGGCTCAGCTGGTTGACGTCCATCCACTGCACCATCAATGAGCGATCGTCCTGCACAATCAGAGTACAGAATCTGAGTTTTAAGACCCTGAACTCGCTTCACACTCCTACACTGCATAAGTACCCTCTAAATTCTGCATTTATTATAAATTAATATTTGCAAATATAGCTTTACTTGCTATTATGTATTCATCCTCTTTGCTCTAAAATGCTGATTTAAAAGCTCGTCAGCCCTTGAGCTGCACACTTACATCTACAGTTTTTGTTTCACTGATTGAGCCGAACACATATGCGAGGTAAGACAATGTGTTGTATAATTTTAAGTAAAGTAAACTGCACTAAAATGAGACAAGGAAATTTTTTTTGTTCCCACACTTATGTGTTCAACCTGCAATTTCATATTTTATACTCAGGAGTTAGATTGAAACCAAACTCAACTGGCAGAACCTGTATTTGTACTGATTATCTGTTCTCCCCTGTATGATAAGTTTCTGCAAATCACAAATGATGTTTACAAGTTTCAGTCAGGTTTTGTGGAAGTAAACAACTCAATGTGAGGATGTGACCAAAGACTCAAATGTATCACTCCTCTTTCTGCTCACTTTTATGAATCAAATCAGGCCAGCTGGTCGCAGTTTAGTTTAGAGCTAAATTAACCCAATCTATACAAATATGTAACCTGCTTTGTGTTGGCCAGTAGTCCAATCCAGTATAATCAAATCCGTTGTTACAATCAGGTAACTGAAAAGAAAATGTGAGGTAAGATTTTATCAAATCAAGTAAAATCACATAAATTTAAAGGGGAACTACGCCCATTTTCAAAATATTATTCCTAAAACAGTCCAAAAAATATTAGTAAACATGAACAACTCTCTCCCAAATCCAAAAACTAGAATGCTAAAACTCAAACTTGTGATGTCATAGGGTATAAAGTGTTGATCTGCTCCATAGAAAATGAATAGAGTGCTGCAGGAATGAGTCCTAAAACGCGGAAATGAGTTACTGTAGCATTTTAGCATTTCCGGTTCTCTCATCTGGAAGTCAATGGTTTTTTTGGGCCTACAAAAATACGTCATCCTTGCAGCACTCTATAGAGAGAGATGTTCTAGATGACACTAAAAGCACCCAGAGGAACATTCTGAGTATATGGGAACAATTTCTGTTTCACAACTGACAACACTACAATAGAATAAAGCTCATTTGTGTATAAAAAAGAAAACAAACAAACGTGGTGTTCTCCTTTAAATGCAGTCAAATCGAGCCAATTCTAGTCAAATCAATTCAAGTTTAGCCCAGGTTTAGCCCAACGAACTAAAGTGCATCTTTTGTCCTCATCCAAAGGGTTAAAAAAACAGGAGCCCTTTGACATCTTTCAGTCTTATAGATAAATGTAACTATAAGATGAAATAATCAAACATAACAGGATCATTATAACAACTGCTCTAACATACCATCGGTCGGCCCAGCAGCTCAGAACGGGCCCGTGAAGCAGAATCCTTCTTCATGTATTCAACAAACCCATATCCTTTGGAGTGGCCCGTCAGCTCGCTGTACACCAGGAAGGAGCGTTCGATGTTCCCGTAGGCGCGTACCAGCTCCTCAAACTGCTGGGCGGTGAAGGTGTGGGGCAGGTTGGTGAGGCAGAGCAGGGAGTCGGTGGGCTGCAGCGTAACGTTGATCAAGCGTCCCCGGACAGTGCTGTGATGGAGGGAGCGGATGGCATCCTGAGCCTGGTCCCCGTTCAGCAAAGTCACAAAGGCTGGAGGAGGGACATTATGGAGACAGCGACGAGAGGAAAAGACAGACGAAGACGATGAACAGACACAAAGAAAGAGACGCACACACATAAATGGACGAGGACGTGTGAGAGGCGAGCAGACGGAGACAAACACAAACATACATTTAAATACAGGCAGAAAGCAGTTTGGAGTGGAGAATGCACACAGTAAAAACATGCAAAAAACAACTCACATGAAAAGCAAATAAATGACAGGCCGAATGTGGCAAAAACAAAACATAGGAGATAAAAGTTTGACAGACAGTCATAAAGACAGACACACAGATACACAGAGAGAAAGACAACACATTAGCTAGAAAGCCAATAGGGAGCCACTATGTAGGGGGAATCCACTGTGACACACACACATACACACCTTATCTAAACTGATATATGTGTCAGAGAAACAGTAATACTGATGAATACTACAGTTAAATACTAATGGCAATTTAATTATGCTACCTAAAGACATATGATAGCCTCCTTTCCATGCCGGTGATAACATTTCTTAACGTCACATTATCATCACAGAGTATCTCTACCAATCACGGCCGGAGATTCATGTTTGTTTTCTCTTTCTCTTTCCAGAAGATGATCTCTCTCCCTTTCCTGAAACTGAATACGTCAGCTGTATTTGAAAGAAGTCTCCCATTTCATTTTAGTCCCGTGAAGCAACAAAGGTTATCACCAGTATGGAGGCTGTCAGTTTTGTTGCCTACAAAATGAGAAAAGCCGTCTTTGAGATTTATTCATAAGTTATAATCCAGTCAGTGAAGCCTTGATAAGAATTCCCAATAGGCTTCCTTTCCTTTTAACGGTGATACCCAGCTCAATGATTGAAAAATAAAAACACAATGTGTAAAACCCCACTGATAAAACCACACACGTAAACAACAGTGTAATTAAGCTGGGGAGGAACAGAGTGAATGTAGAGAACATTAGAAGCCTATGAAGCCTTAAACAGCCTCACATGAAAACTGCCACGGACGGATTCATGGGCTGTGAAATGAGGTGGTAATAAATTGATCTGCAATGTGTAGTAAATGTATGTGTGATATGTAAAAACAACAGGCTCAAAGGAAACAATATACACACTCAAAAAGACAAAAAACTTAACTGGATTACCAAAACTAACAATCCGTTCTCACTCCCAACTCGTCAAATACCACTGATTGGGCAGCGCCCCTCAGCATCGTAAACCGGCGCACAGAGGTACCCTTTAGCGACAGTATGTGACAAACCGTGCTTTTAACTAACTCCAATGTAAACCCACCCGGGGCGTTATTCGACAGTCGCAGCAAGTGACGTAGTGTTAATAACGTGAGAGTCAGCTCAGGGCGGGCAGGAGGGGTGGTGGATGGGTCAAAAAATCACAAGACTTTCAACCAGGAGACCGGTGTTCGTGTCCCGTGTGAAACTAAAAGTAACGTTGACTTATTTTGTCACGTCAGTTATTAGTCACGTGAGTCGTCGGTATCGTCAGTCCCATGAGTCACGTGGGTCGCTAGTCAGTGAAGTTAACGTCAATCACGACCATTTCCTAACCCTAACTAAGTGGTTGTGTTGTCTAAACCTAACTTCCTGTGAAAATGGAAGTTTATTTTGAAAGGACACTATGCATGTAACGAGCGTATATTGACAAGCCGTCCCACGGTCCATCCAAAAGTAACGCAAGAGGGGTACCCCGTGCGTCGGTGTCTGATGTCGAGCGGCACTGACCGGCGGTATTTGACGAGTTGCGAGTGAGAATGTGTTGAGACTAAACTAGGGCTGTCCTCAACCAAAGAAATTCTTAGTCGACTAACACTCATTTGATTTTGTCGACTAATCGATTAGTTGATTAATCGACAGATCTGTAAAACTGAGTTTCTCCGAAGAAGAATCACACAAAAGCACAACTTTAAATCTTGTGTTTACCAGAGATGTGCTCAAAAGGTTCTTGGAAATAAGTCATTCAGCTTGAAAAAAAAGCATAAAAAAAGACTAATCGACAAAGGATATCTTAGTTGACAAAGACCAAAATGAGCAATTAGTCGAATAATCTATTAAGAGGGGGCAGTCCTAAACTAAACCACCACAAAACTCAACAAGGAGGGAAAACTGGGATCTCTGCCCGGTTCCTGAATAACACTGATATATATGTCAGCTGAAGCAATTCACCAATGATCAGATACATAATGTACACACACAATGCTGGACCCAACTATCCAATAAGTCATAAAACGTCTAAGTAGATACTACTTTGTAACATCCGGTGAAAACAGCTGTGACTTCTTACCAGAGAATCATCGATTCACATCACAGCTGCAAAAATATGGATAAAAAGGGAAATGAGACTTTCTATCATCACCCTAAACAACTTATGTTGGAACTACTGAGCAGTGTTTCTGCTGCGCCATTGGACATGCTCGAGAGGCCGGCAGCATAAAAGTGAAATTGTATTATGCAGCTCTCAGATTTGACCATTTATAATCAGCAGACGTTGCTGAGAATGAGCAGTAAAAAATAACTACGGCACCTTCTGGCACCCTAAAGTGTCAAAGGACAAAGAGAATTCATTTGAATTGTAAATATAACCATGCTAGGTCAAGTAAGAACACCCAGGGCATTAGTACGGCCAAATCAACCATGCATATAAATAAAAATGCTATTTGATACTGAGAAACAACTTCTGGGGTCCAGTGTTACCATGGCGATGAAGTTTATAGGCTTTGTGATGAACAACTTCTACCAGTGTTCAGACTTTAAAAGAGTTGCATCACATCTTAGTACCGATAGGAGATAAAATAAAGATTCATCGTACAGCAGTAGAATAGCACAAGGTGTAGTTTTTCATGCTGAACAAAAGATTATGCCGATTTAGAAGCTCAGGTTTGGGCTGGTCAAAATGTGTCTAATCAAAGTGAAACAGGATAAGCGGTTTGTGTGATTTTGGAGAGATCCATTAAAGAGCACCTTGAACACTACAGACAGGTGCAGGCCTTGCACTGGGAGCTTTTGACCTGCAGGAAAATGTCACCATGCGTCCGGACATCACTGCCACTGTGGTCATACACCTGGACGAGAACACAACCCAATGTCTTTTATCAAAGCTCCTGACTCACCTGCTGTTATTCTGACCCTGAAGTCCTGCACATGTTGTTCTTGAAATAGTGTTTCACAAGTGTACATACCAGCTCCCACCATGCATAAACATACACACTAGTATCCTGATATGGCTTGTTTTTGCTTCAATGCAAGTCCTTCAAAATTAAAACACATCGCACAACTCTTCTCGAGTACACCATGCTTTATTCACCAAACGTTTTCAGCTACCTTGACTTCATCAGGGTGGTGCCTGAGGCTGTTTCCAGTTTCCTTATATTCCAACACATTGAACTGTCATTTTGACCGCAGTGAAAATACTGTTTTTGAAAGGCTAAACACCAACAAATATGGATTGATGCAGAATATTTCGTTAGATAAAAACATGTTGTGAATTTTGGAAATAATTACATGTTAGTCAATTACTGTTGACTTTTGGACTTTACAACTCTCTGGAGTTAATGGAAATGTTTGGATCACACAAGTCTGAAACAATCCTAGGCAGCCGAAATTGGAGCGGGATGGAGCGGGAGATAAGGCGACGCTCCAACTTTTTAAAAAATCTGCTCTGCGCTCCAACCAAAATCCTTCCGCTTACGCTCCCTGCTCGCTCTCGCTCCACTCCGCTCACATACTCTGACAAATAGTTTTTCTTTTTCTAGATCTGGACACAAAAAGGATCAATTGCAGGTATCGTTTGACTGGAGAAGTTTTGATACTACTTGGTACTGGGTTATTTCGGTCAATGCCTTAAAGGTGTCGAGTACCGATACCCAGCCCTAGAAACCAAAAACAGCAGCATGTTTTTGACGTATCCCATTTTTGTGTTCCCATTAACAGTGCTAATTAACGGTGTTACATGTTGGAAGTGACAGTGAAAGCCTGACAACTGGTAGTGTGGTGGAAAAGTTGAGTATCACTTGTAGCTCTTGTCTTCTATTATTGGTGATGAGAGACAGAGAAGCCAAACCCATCACACGGAGTTTAAATTTAGTATTTGTTCAAACCAAAGAGGCTTCATCCTCAAATACTGAGTCTGTATTTAAATGATACAGAATGAATCCAAGATGTTCAAGAGACAAAAACTGATTACAAACCTGGATAACGTGATGATATGTACTTTATATACAGGGACATAAATGTTACTCTATTCTACATTTCAAATGTGATAAATATTGGAAAACAATCAGTATTTTTGAGAATCTTACGTAATGAGGTGGTAATTAAAACATCTTGCCATATGATATATACTATACCCACACTTGTCATCACTGGAATGTCTTGTCTTAGGATTGACTTCTAAAGAGCACTACAGCCCCGTCAAGCCTCTGGCACCCTTTTAAGCATCAATTAGTGTAAAAAATCAAGGTATGACAATGTGCTTCTATACTGCAAAATTAAGAATTTTTTAGCTGTTCCAGACCAAGCTCCAAAAAACAGGTCATTAACAGCCTACATGCCTCAATCTGCATTAATGTATGCGTATGTTTGTGTTCGAGCCTGCTGTGCGCCAATGTGTACATGGTCTGTGGTCACATGTGGACAACGACCCCCAGAAACAGCAAGACAGAAAAGATAATTGAAGTATGAGGTGATAATTTATGCTCTTCGGAATACCATCAGAACAATACAGCGACAAAAGCAACATCACATAATGCCAAGTTCCATGTCTAATCCTGAGTGCACGATACAGTAAATAGGAAATAGGAAATGGAAAGTTGAATGCTGAAGTTTAGGTTCCAGGCCCACAAATCACTCAGTGATTGTTTGTTAAATTATTCAAATGAAAACATTGGCAGCTGGTGTCTCTGCCACTCATCAGAAGTAGCAACACAGCCAGAAAACATCAGAGTGATGAGTGATTTTTGGTGCTAAAAAATGGTGCTACAATCACAAACTCAGTCGAAGCTGGTTGCATCTATGTGGCTTCTATTTCAAGACAGCATGTTCAGCTCCTTCACAAGCTGACGGTATGGCAAAACAAAAGTTTTCAAACTTATCGAAACCCCAAAAGAAACTTCTCAAACCACTCATCAGTCGAGTCAGAATCCACTTTGCCACAATTATTGCGTATGTTCGACATGTTCCAAAAAATCAACTAGAGCAGCCGTTCTCCACAGCAGCAAGCTGCTAACATTTAGAGCCACCTTTCAAGCCTAAATGAGGTATTTGATTTAATATTGTTGGTACAAACCAGTTCCTAAAGTTCTGGGTAGACCTTACAGTGTCATACAGAGGTGTCAAACAGGCAAGCTTAACATCAACTCAAACAACCACAAAAAGTTCACAACAACTTTGGAAACTACTTTTGATAGATTTGAAGATCTATAAAAATGAAGGTAGGGCTGCAACTAACAATTTACATTACCAATTAATCTGCTGGTTATTTTTTGATTAATCAATTAATTGTTGAGTGTATAAAATGTGAAGGGAGGAGGGGGGATGTTCATCACAATCAGTGGCGCCGGCAGAATTCATAGTATTTCATAGTGTGCACAATAACCGCCCGCCCACTTATAGGCTACCTTCCCACCCACACACATATACGCAATCTACTCAGCGAGCGAGTGAGCGAGCAAGAGAGAGAGAAAGATTGATTTATGTTCCCAATACAACAACACCACCATAAAACTCTGATTAGCCTACCGCACACATTCCAGAGACCAGCCAATAGGCCTGCAAAACAGCAACAGCCAGCTAAATAAGATAAGAAGAAGCGCTTTAATATGACTTTAGGCCCTGGGGCTACAGACGGTGAAAGCCCTTCCCTCTCTTCACAACATTAATGCAGCACCCCCGTCAATGAACAGCAACAAATAGTAAACGGAGTGCCCTCCTCATCAGTAAACACAATGTGAAACTCATCAATATAAGACAATACGTAGGGCTGCACTGAATAGTTTGAAGCACCGAAGCTTCATTCATTCTCTCTTTTACCTTGTTGGATAATCTTCCAAGAGTCCGCATTAAAAACACACACATATCACATACATACATACAGTACATGCATACAGTACACACATATTCATAACGTTGACATTCAAATTCTGAATTAACATTCAAATCTATTGATTAATAGGGTTGTAAAGTCCAAAAGTCAAAATTTATTGAAAAAAGACAGATGTACATGTATGATCATTTCCAAAATTCACAACATGTTTGTACCTAATGAAATATTCTGCTTCAATCCCTATTTGTTGCCGTTTAGCCTTTCAAAAACAAGATTTTCACTTTCAGCTTTGGTAAGCCTGTGCATAAGGCGCCATAGCCCAGAGAAAAATGCAATAAAAGTCGGCCTTAAGCGCAAAAGCAACTGATTCCCTCATTTAACAGCATCAACAGTTGGGCAGTAACAACAATTTGCAACAGCAAGACCACCAAAAACTGATTACGACAACTCATTACGGCTGCTGGCACCACTGCCCAAGATCAGGTCTTCACATTGCTTGTTTGGTCCAAACCCCGAAGATACTCCATTTGTAAGGATATAAAACACAGAAAACAGGAAATCCTCACATTTGAGGAGCTGGAAACTTGTTGGCATTTTCTCTTGATAACAGCCATACAGGGAGCAGTTATGGACAATCTGGACATTGTCTCAATGTTGGCAGAATATGTACGTTCCCCTTCAACTCTAATGCGGGCCGTCAAATCAAAATGTATTTAACAGTAAACCATGTGCGGAGCAGACGGGAGATCTGGAGGTGGATTAAAAGCATCTGTAACGCAGGACGCCCCCACTGACCTGCACACAAACACCACCTCTTTTATCTCACATCAAAGCTACAGTCTGTATCTGCATACTGACCAATCCCTACGTCCACATTATTTGGTTAACAAATACAATACAAAGACTACAAAGTGTATGAAATATGTGCAGGCATCTATGACTCAGTGCATGTGCAGATCAGGTAGGCGCTGGAGTCTTGGATGGAAAATGTTGAAATGAGCAACAATTGGGACATCTGCTCCACGGGCGTCTTAGTTTTCACAGAGAACATCAATGTAGGCAGATCTAATGCAAGGTCAGGTCAGGATCGGGCTAACACACAGAAAATCTATCCCCACCTTTCTGAATCTTCATCTATCAGCCTGCCTGTACTTGTCTTTCTCCCTCTACTGCATCTCTATCGATCTCTCCGTTTTTGTCTTTTTGTGGCTTTCCTTCCCACCTTACTGCTCTCTGACTACTGTATTTCTTCATATCTATTGGCTTTATGCCCGTCTCTCCTTTGGTCTCTCACCACTTCGCTCCCAGTTTCCCTATCTCCATTTCCATGTGCCTCTGTCTGTCTTCAGATACCGCCTCCACCCAAATCAATTACCTCAAACCCCATCTAATACTCTCACACACACACACACACTCACACACTGTAATGGATCTCTTACACTAAGCTGAGAGCCTAATCTGGTTTTAACCCGCTAAGTACGCCACCTAACATTAGGCATTACGAGGAGATGGAGAGAATATGGTTTGGGCTTTATGCTAAAGCTCTCTCTCTTTCCATTGCCTCTAATGACACAGTGCAGCCCGACAAGCGGGGGCTGACGTCAAATCATGCTCAATACATTCTCCAGCAGTGAAAGGGAGACCTCTAAGACTTTTAAATAGCTTACAAAATAATCTTATAATTCACAGCCTGGCAATCACTGAGTGGGCTGCCAAGTGAACTTTGTCAAAAAAAAAAACAGAAAGAGAAAACACGAAAAAAAAATTCACAGAAGCGCATACGTGTTAGTTACGGGTCTCCGCTTCTGAGCATGTCGATTATTCCGCATGTTCCTATGAGGAGTGTGTAGGGGCTACAGGAAAAGAAAAGAAAATCTTCCGTTGAAATCACCTCAAAGGCTGCAATTCTGCTGCCACGTTCCCTGTTGAAGCAGCTAATTAAAAACAGGGGAGTTACGAACGCCACGACGGACCCCTGAAACTCGAGGGGCTGGTCCTCGTGCTGTGTGGAGGGTGGTCCTGCTGTTTCATCTCGGCCCCGAGGCCTAGATGAAAGTCTCAGGTGGAGAAAGGCGTCTCACAGAAGTAAACAACTCAGCGGGCTGACGGGGGACAACGCTCCAGAAGTTCAATCCACATGCGAAATCTTTCTTGATGACTTTAAAAATGCTTGGTTACTCCTTGAATTTCAAGCTGATAACTAGAACAAATGTGTACAATTTTCATTGAAAAGTATAATACAATTGAATAGCATTTTCCCCCCACCTACATTTAGATAATGAGCGAACCATAATAATAAGCCCTGTCTCTTTTCCCATACAACTAAACTGCATTCTCAATTAAGTTAGGAGGGAAATGTATTTTGTCGCGGACTACTACGTTGATGTTTGACGTGTCACAAAAACGTTTTTAATAGTCAGCAGAGGGGCGCAGCAAGTGACGTAGTACAACAAATGACACACAGAGCAGGTGATGTAATATATCGAGCGACCGTTAATGAAAGTTACGTGATATAATAACTAGGGCTGTCAAAGTTAACGCAATAATAACGCATTAACGCAAATTAGTTTTAACGCCACTAATTTCTTTAATGCATTAAATATTTTAATCGATTGACAGCCCTAATAACAACGTTATTCAAAGATATGTGGTATAATAAGGAGTATAACAAGTGAGAAAACCTACTAAGAGCGGGCGGGAGAGGTGGTGGGTGGGTCCAACAAACACAGGACTTTCCCCCAGGAGACTGAAACTAAACTAAAAGTCAAAGTTCACTAATCAGGGAGAAAATACGTTTCCCATGAAACGTAATTGAGAATGCAGTTTAGTTGTGTGGGAACGTACTTATACGTACGTATATATAATGTAAAAGTGTTTATGCACAGTATTTTAAACCCTTAAAAGTCCAGCTTAGTTATCGTACATCCATCTTGAATCAGTTAACAAAGGAATTTTTCCCCACCTTCCTGACTCTTCATCTATCAGTCTGCCTGTACTTTCATTATCCATCCCATATGACATGAACACAACATAAGCTATGATGGTAAACATGGTAAACATTATAGCTGCAATGTACCATAATGTCAGCATGCTGACATAAAGCACCACTAAATACAGCCTAACAGAGCCACTACAGCTGTGGACTTGGTTTTGTTTTAAATAATATTTTAAATTTGTTGATATTCAGTAAAATAGCTAGACCCTGGTTGTTAAATTTTGTAGGCCAAGGATCAAAATGACTACGATAAACAAAAGATTGAATAAGCAAAGTACACCCGAAGGATCCAAACAGCACCTGTTTGTGATCACCACAAAGATGCAGCAGCACTACAACTCCATTGTCTTCCTGAACTAGACTATGCTCAGCAATTCCTGGCCTATTATAATACAACCTTGACTTACAGTTAATTTCTATTTTTTTCCTGTTTTGCATCTGATAGCTTTGAAAAGAGACAGGTTATTATTCAAAACAGTGATCCAAGAGCAACATTACAAAACAATTTAAAAGAGAAATTTCACCAACAACCAGCCTGGAAGTCATCTATTATCTTTTGATGATACCTTCATCCCTCACAGGCCATCAAGTGAGAAAATTATAATTTCATCCATTTCACCGATCATTCTTCTGTGCTAAAGGTGAAAAGTTGCTTGAGTAATGATGTCTAAGATTTCAATTTGCTTTAGAGATGAAAGGTAGATAAGAGGAAACCAGGGAGCCGAGGACGGTGTTTAGAAATTACATCATCATTGCAATTTCAAACCTGAACTAAAGGTAATATCATCTGTCTCTGTGTGTGTGTGTGTGTGAGCCGGGGCTGACAGGCCGGGAAGGATGAGCTTTCTATGGATCTGCTGCTCTTTCGTTATCAATCACACACACACAGATTAAACACACCAGTAAGAGCACTGAGTCTCCTGTGACTCATCCTAACAATGAAGGCCCCCCCAAGGATGTTCTTTACTGCGAACTGCAAAGTGTATAAATCCTCAGATCACAGCAAACATCATCTTCGAGATGAAGAAGCTTTGATCCGAAAGGCTACCCAAACATTTGCATTGTCTGAAAGGCATACGTTACAAAAGAAGATTTCACAAATAAAAGATAAAAACAGAATTTTAGAACGATAAGTGGCACCAGCAAGTTCTGTCTACAAATATAAACACACACTACAGCTATGACACAGCCATGATTGTGCCTCTGTGGCACCAATAAACCCTCATCCTCCCTTACGTGTCTGTGGCTTTATATTCCTCCCCGCCACTCTGCTACAGCATCTACATGAGTAAACACTTCAGACGAACTGCATCCTCCTCTCTCATCCTCTCCCTCTCTCTCCAGCGGGTCCTCTCATCCTCAGAGCCCTTTGTCTTCCAACACGTCGGCCCTCCCACACTCTCCTCTCCATCACCACCACCACCACCACCTCCTCTCCATTCTGCTCCCTTTTTCTCCTCTCTATCGCTGTTTCCATCCATCAGTCCTCCCCACACTCCTGCAGCTACTTCAATTGCAGGCTTCGAGCGACATTAGGGCTTAAATATTTTTGGGTTCAATAGATTTTTATTATGATTAAAAAATATGGCTTATAGCACTTCGAATGAGTATCATTGCCACATTTATTTTGACAACAGTGTAATACCAGTCCAGTCTGGGTCACTCAGTTTTCTATTATCTGAACTTGTCTCTGTGTCTTAGGTGTTTTGATTTGGACTCGTCTGGACCTGTTACCTATTACAGTTTTTGGTCTTGATCAAGTCCAGTTGGTCTTTTGTTTGTTTTTTGGCTTTTCTTTCCCAGAATTGGTGGCTGCTCCTGCAACAGATGGGAGAGGCTGCTTTGCTGACAGTCAGCTGTCGTTTCCCCAGAAAAAGGCTAAATTCTTTAAAGGAACAGTGTGTAGCATTTCGGGGGATCTATTGGCAGAAATGGAATATAATATCAATGTTTTCTTTAGTGTATATCCATCCATCCATTTCCTTGCAGGCTAAGCAGGGAATTCCAGTCGTCCCTCTCCCCAGCAACGTTTTCCAGCTCTTCCCGAGGGACCCCGAGGCGTTCCCAGGCCAGACGAGATCTATAATCTCTCCAGCGTGTTCTGGGTCTACCCCGGGGCCTTTAACCAGTTGGATGTGCCGGGAAAACCTCCAAAGGGAGGCGTCCAGGAGGCATCCTGATGAGATGCCCGAACCACCTCAGCTGGCCCCTTTCGACACAAAGGAGCAGCGGCTCTACTCCGAGCTCCTTCCGGATGTCTGACCCTATCTCTAAGGCTGAATCCAGCCACCCTACGAAGGAAGCTCATTTCGGCCGCTTGTTTCGGCGATCTCAATCTTTCGGTCACTACCTAAAGCTCTTGACTTTAGTGTATAATGACCTGAGAATAAGAAACGGGTCCTCTTCATGGAACCAGCCACCATGTTTCTACAGTAGCCCAGAACGGACAAACCAAACACTGGCTCTAGAGAGAGTCTTTAGCATTCATTATTTCACGTCGGCCACCGTAGTTCTCCTGCACGCTTGGCACACGGGCAAAGTTTTAGTCGGTTGCAATCTGCAACCTCACCGCTAAATGCCGCCAGATCCTACTGCACCTTTATTATCACATTCACTGTCATTTAGAAGAGCAAGTAATGCTTATTTTCTATAGTGTACACACATGGGCAGAAACTCACATAAAAACGTCCTCATCAACAGGTTGATTCTGAAAAAACGAAACTCTCAAACCTGATGTCGAACCTCCCAGTGCTAAAAATTCATAAGTTAACACGTTAATGCAAATTCGTTTTAACGACACCAATTTATTTAATGCATTGATGCAACTATTTTACGTTGTAGCGGGCTCAGTTTTAAAGCTAGGGTGGAGATACTTGTATCATATGAAACTAGAAAACCTAAAGAACCCATTGGTATCAACCATGTCATACTAGCTTGTCGGGAAGGAGTTTAAATAACGCACAAAATTTACACAAAATTTTGGCGAGGGATAAGTCATGGCCATTTTTTATATATTTTTCCACTCACATGTTGATAAGTGCTGAATACTAAGTACATTAATACATTTTGAACAGATACAAAATGTACGATTAATTTGCGATTAATCACGATTAACTATGGATAAACTATGAATGTCAGAATCAGCTTTTGAGCAGGCATCTCTTGTCTCATTCAGTTCTACAGTAGCAAAAATACCACAAGCAGGTGGGACTCGAGATGCAACAAGTGTGGAGCAAGATGCAGGCAAGCAGGGGAGCCAGAAGTATCCTGAAATTTGATTGCAACATGAATACAGCAGTTACCAAATGTAACATAATATAAAATCATTTTCAAACCAATAACTTTACAAAGATATTAATATTTAGAACTAGTGGCTACAAAACCAAACATGGACAACAAGATTGGTTATTATTATGTTTGTTGTCATCAGCTGTAGCAGTATTAGTAGTATATACATGTTACAGTAAGGTATATGAGGTTGGTGGGTGTTTGATGTAGATGGACAGAGAGATGGAGAAATGGAGGGATGAGATGCATAAGAGGCGGTTGCTGAGTGGATGTGCCACTCGGCGTCTCTTCAACCAGCCGCCCACTCACCCGCCCACGGCTGCATTGTTCACTCAGCCGCTCTGTCCCTCTTTGAAACATTTCACTCTAAAAATGGATGCGTCATTTAACATATCCACAAATGTAATTTTGTGTGCTTTTAGACAGTTTAGTAGTATACATGTGAATATTTGCATTTCTAATGGAAACATAGAAAAAAGGTAAATAATAGTGCCTTCTGATTTAAATCTGAATTTAAACAAATGATAAAAGCAAGTACAGCTACTCTAGCGGTCTGCAGTTTGAAGAAAAACTTCGACACCAAATACTTTCAGACCGTAAATAAAATAAATAATGCGTTTTAATTGTGCATGAGTTCCCGCCCCTGTCGGCCATTGTATCATCAATTCACCACGTATTGATCCTTCCAGTAGATGACTGCGTCTCTCTCATTGTTCTCTCTCCATCATGCCCTCCCCTCCGTCCGTCCATTTCTACCATTAGTCACACAATCTGTCATTTTAAGTCAATCCTAACCTTTATCCTCCATCCATCAATTCATTTCCTTAACATCCTACCACCACCCATTCTGCAGGTGCTTTTCACTCCTCTCCTTTCTGCCTTCCCCTCTTCTTGAGTGAAAAAAATACTGCATTTGATCTATGATCTAACCAAATACCGAAATCTAATCTTAAATCACAAAACTGACTCAAATGGAGTATTTGAAAACAGAAGTGTCACCATGTACAGACACAACAACACAAACATCTGTACAATTGTAATTGATTAATCATTTTACTTGTCACTTTTCAAGCAAAAAGCCAAATGATTTTATGCTTTTCTTTGAGAAGGACTAGGAAAAAATTGATATTACTATACAATAGTAATACAAATTGTCTTTTGGGACGGTCAGATAACACAAGGAATTTGAAGTCGTCAATTATTATAACAGGAATTTTTCACTTTTTTCTGACTGAATGGAAATATGAATTTATTCAGGCTCTAATGTGAGTCAACGTATTCTTCAGCTCTCGTACACATTAGTGAAACCATACATACACCTGTTATAATGTCTCACTCTCTCACTCACATGCACACCAGTGAAACCAGAAGGTTCTGTTTTCTCAGAAACTACATAAACTACAAAAGGGAATCGATTCAAGATACAAAAAAAGAGTCTTTGTTACGACAAATTGTCATATTTAAATTAACAACAACAATTAAAGAATCTAAACAAATGCAATAGAAATAATTCTTCAGTTACATTATAGCTCATTTGGTCTTTCACTCTCCCATCTATTTCTTTTTCTCTAACACAAAAAAAACAACAAGACGACACTGGGAAATCTGCATATTCAAAACTGCATCATGACAATACCTCAGGGAGGCACGACTTCCTCTGTTGATGCACTCTGAAGACTTAAGACTAGGTGTGTGTGTTTCTGTGTGTGTTTCTGTGGTCAGCTGGTTATCATGAGTTCTTTTAATCTTTTGTGTGCATTTGTATGCTCCTTATACAGTACATAGAAAGCAAGGTTAACAGCTCTGATAACACTGAGAGCAGAACTATCAGACACTAACACTATGTGTATGTGTACATGTGTGAATCTATGTGTACTGTAAAGTCTTGATTTGTACAGAAGCGTCCAACCAAAAGGGGGAGACCATGTGTGTGTTTTTCATGTGCATTGGTGTGAACCACAGATAAGAAAAAAACACCTCTGATGCAAACTCTG
The DNA here is from genome assembly GCA_916701645.2 of Sebastolobus alascanus. Lineage (NCBI taxonomy): Eukaryota > Metazoa > Chordata > Actinopteri > Perciformes > Sebastidae > Sebastolobus > Sebastolobus alascanus. The sequence goes on from CAKAOJ020000002.1 coordinate 7,752,762, forward strand.
GTTACTGAAGAGAGAAACTTGAGGGTTTATATACACAGTAAGTGATTATGACTTAATGAGACATCTGCATATTTTTCCATATTTCAGAGATGCCTGCATTTTTTTCTCGAAACATTATTTCTGATTGTCAACGGGAAGCTTTAAAAACTGTATTTGCCACAGCTGGGGTTCAAGCTATTTACATTTCGACAGCAGTTACTTTGCTTACATTTCCCAAAGTGTTCACACACCATAACTGCACTGTTCTAGGTCTTCTAGGTCAGAGCTGCTGTTGGTTGTAATGAAGATAAAAAAGACGCCACAATTATTCTTCAGAATTATATACAGGCATTGCTGACCACACATCAAAGCCCAAGCTTTGGTAGTGTAATATAAGGCCCTGTTCAGACCTGGCATTAAGAATATGTTCTGAGTGATCTGATCACAAGTGGACAGCTCTAAGTACGTCTGTTCACACCTGGCATTAGAATGCGTCTCCACATGAGTCTTGAGTGACCACTTGTGATCCGATCTCACTTCCCCGCTCTATATGCAAATAAACACGTAGTTAACACATGGCCAATACAGCAGATGTTGTGACGTAATATTATAGGAATGTGAGTAGTAATATCCTACATATTCGTAAAATCGGGTACATTTTAATAACATCAAAATAAAAGGTTATTGTACCGGTGGTCCCCAGGGATCTCCGCGCCGCCGACACCGCTGCCTTTGCCAGGTAACAGTGGAGTACAGAGCTTCAGAGAGCCGGGGATGAGAGCGAGCGAGTGGGCAAGCGGGTGGGTGTCAGCTCCGTGCAAAGCAGCGGAACAAAACCACAGACACATGTGACAGTATGATAATAATGCACTTTGCGTGTCTAGTCTGATAGTCTGTAGATATGTAGCCTATAGATAATATATATTTTAATAAATTACAGTTGTACCAACAGGATAGAGTAGAGCACAGAAGCCGTTTACATGCTGCGAGGCAGACAAGCGCTCGTGTCTGCCTGTTTATTTACCCGAGGAGCGAAGAGGATCCCAGCGGGACGTCAGTTGAGTAGGCGGTCCTTAATGTGGCCAAGGACACATTCATGTACACACTGCTAAAAGAATGTGTTCACCTCTGAATCTGGTCTGAGCGATCAGATCTCGATACGTCCTCAATCCGTCTTGATTGCATTCACACCTGTACTTAGAGCTTGTGATCCGATCACTGAGGACGCGTGTTAATACCAGGTCTGAACGGGGCCAAAGTTGAATATAACTCGGCAAAATGGTTGGAGGCAATAATGGACTCCAAGAAAGCTATTTTTGAAACCATAACCCGTAACTGTATGTGACCTCCTGCCAGTGGCATAAGCTGTATATAAAGAGTGCAGCCAAGGCGTTGCCACAGAGGGCCCGTGCACTGGCCACCACAGCACAGCTGGTGGAAGGCTTTTTTGTTGTTGTTTTAATTTGTCGCCCACCAGTGAACCCCCCCGCTATATCCGGTCTGTGAAAATATTTCTTTCTCCAAAGGAGGGGAAATAACAGAAAAAAGTTTGAGAACCACTGAATTAGACTGTGGGCCCTGTAGGTTCATCAAGATCTTTGTGCATGAGTTGTTGCCTCAACTATTACACCAATACACAATTGTATACACAAATACATCTGTACGTGTGTACATCTCTGCTATGTATGTCTGCAATCTATAACGACAGGACAGTCTGACATTATAAAATAGATAAATGAAAATATAGTTATTCTAGTTATGGACTTGTGGATGTGAAATACAGGAACAATGAGGTGGCTGCTGGTGTCGCCGTAGTGCTGTTTCACACTCGTCTCAGCAACAAATGTGATGGGCCCCGCTATTGACAGTCGCCTTGTAATGAGGGAACAATAACGCTGGTGAGAACCGGCAAAGGAAAGAGAAGCATCACAATCATCATCATCGTTTTCTTCTCCGCTCTTGGTGTCAAACACGAGGAAGTTTTTTTAACTGGTCGAAGCGCGTGTGTGTGTGTGTGTGCTGAGGGGTACTTATCGCTTCATTAGCTACCCACAGTGCACTTGGCCTAATGAAACTTTCAAATTATGAACACACACACAAAAGAAAAGCATGCGCAAAAACGTGAAACATGATATGACATATTCACATATTCACTCAGCCTGACAGCAAGAGCTAATAGGGACAGTAACATGGCGTGTGTTTATGTGTGTGTGTGTGTGTTGAGTGTGATCAAAGATAACAGGCACATCACATTTGCGTGCCCTGTGCTGATTTACATTTAGTGATTCACAAGGAGACAGATGGACAGATGATGACAGAGAGGGAGAGAAAGAAAAGAGGGGAGGAAGAGAGGGAGACAGAGAGAGAGAGCAGTGACAAGCTGCTGTCCAGGGAAGCAATTAGACGGACTGGGCTGCTGTCAGTTAAAGACGAGAAGATGGAGAACAATAATAGAAAAAGAGTAGTGTTGGGCCTCATAATGGTTCTGTTAGCTAGTGTTGTGTAGTCCTGTGAGAACAAACACTCATACACACACCCACACAATTATTAATGTCCTAATGTTAATAATTATTCCTAATGTGCGGCCATATGAGTGCTCAAAACTCCTCAGGAAGGTTAAAACCTTCTTTAGCTTTATCATTACAAAGCAAAATTATGGATGTTAACACAAGACTTATTATAAGACTATTTTGTTTTTTTATTGCTTAATATTTTTTGAATGTCGTTCCGATGCTTTTATTGTTGCCTATGTAAAGCACTTTGAATTGTCTGTGTGTTTGAAATGTGCGTTATTAATAAAGCTGCCCTACAGTACATAACCATGAAGCAATGTGCTATGTGTTTATTATGTTTGATATTAGAATATAGCTTTAATAAAAGTAAGTAAATTAACCATCAGTGAGATCACAACTCCGACATAATTTTTAAAGAAACTATAAATGAACTGTAAAGCAATTTTCTTAATTAAGCAATTTGACAAATAGAGAGGTTTTTATTGGCACTTTTGGGTAAATAATAAAATCACATAAATATTCACTTCTGCAGATGCAGAAATGTTGTTCTTTTGCGGAGGCACGGCCCATGAAAGCGACAGCGCTGATGGTACAGTACATGTCCACGCTTCCCATTCATTGTCTATGCAAGCAGTCATGCGATGCATACTGGTAGCGTGGTGGGGCGATTCGAGAGACGGGGCGTCACGTTGGCTGCTCCTCATTTGCATAGAGTTGAGTTTCAGGCTACTTTATGCATATCAGGGGCGTCCGACGCGACTCACTGCCTCGGGAAACTCCCGGCAAACTTTTAAACAAACTTGTCGATCTAATATAAAGACAGATTCAGCAAATGCATGGCTTATTTCTCGCATAAAATGTTTTCAGAAACACATTTCGGTGAACTATTTTCGAAATATTGGAGAAAAAAAGTTTCCAAATGAGCCGCCATGTTGGTTCCAGTTTGAAAGCTTGGAGCAGCAGGAGACAGCTTGGCTTGTCGCGGTAGTCGGTGTTACCGGTGTTACACGGTGGTCAGGCACACACCGATTACATAACGTACCCACCGCCCCCACCGTTGTTTTGCTTTTTTTACAGAAATAAACCCATTTAGTTCATTTTTGCGTAACAGCGGCATGTTATCAATACATAGTCGGACAACGGGCGCTACAATCTGAAAGTGAAAGTGTCTGCTCTGTACACCGTCTCAGCTCGGAGTAGCAGGATTCATATTTCCCATACATGGGACGAGAGAGAGTTGACAGACAAGACGATGGCGGAGGATTTGGTGTCGAAGCGAAAAGCAAAAACGCCGATTTGGCAACATTTCAGATTTAAACCCAATGCTATAAGGGAACCATAACATTACTGAGGTAATCGCCGTGAGGAGGACGGAGCGGTCACAGTCGGTGTGCATGGCAGAGCAGCGCCGGGTGGAAACCTGCGGCCCCGCAGCAAAAGCTCTACCGGAGAGGTCAGACACCCGATGTTAAAGATCAAAGAAAGCGCGCTACACATATTGACAGTCATGTTTTCTTGTAAAATGTCTGGTGTAATCAGTAACAGCGGTGTTGTCACAAGTTTATTAACCGGTGGAAAAATTTCCCACCGCCACATCCCTCGCGGCAGCAGCCCACGAGGGAAAGCGTTCGTCCAATCAGGTGCCTAGTGCCTAGTGGTAGCCCATCAAGCGTCCAATGCTAGGAAGCGAGGCGATCCCTCGCGTCCAAAAACGCCCCTGTGGACATGTACCATAATTCTGCAGCATTTGGATACACTAAAAAAGGGATGACCATGAATCCTAAACCATGCAGCAGCAAATGTTTCGTCATCTCAGACCGTTTCTGTGCGCGATTACAGTCTGCTGTAATACCTCGTACTTTTGTGAAACTTAGCCACAAATTGTTAACTCTATACATGTGCTTTGAGACACGCATAACTACCAATGTAGAGGGAAGTGCGGTCAGTCCAGAAATCTGCAATGAATGAAGTGATTTTAAGGGATTCGTGAGCAGAATTGAGACTAGAAGAATAGAAAATACCATCCTTATATGTTTGGAATTTATTCCAATTCAGACGTCGCATTCAATACCCAACCCCAGTGATGCTGCTTATAATGAGCTTAATGTTTCTCTCCAAACATTTGCACAAACCCCAAGGCAGTGAACCATAGCCATTTCTTTGACCGTCAACTTCTGCTTTCTAAACTAAATGCAGCCTTCCAGACATCACAAACTACTAACAGCAAAGCTAATCAACTCTCCATTCAGCAGCGTCATTACCAGAGAAAAACACAAACCAACAGCAACCCTGAGCCAAAGACATTCATCTTTGTAGGGAGGGGTGAAAAAAAATAAAGCGAGAGAATAGCTTATTGATGTAAACACCAACAGAAAAAAAGAAGGCGACAGTAAAAGAAAAAGAACAAAGATGATCTAAATGAGTGTTTTAATGGCAGAGTCACAATGAAAACGGTAGATGTGATGGATGGTGTTTCTTCTCTATGACAGTCTGCTGCAGGACAACCCATACTCGTCCCTCAGCCTGTGCATTTCATCCACACCGTCACACCGTCACACACACACACACACACACACACACACACACACACACACACAGCGACAATGAGCTTTTCTGCCAGCATGTGTTGTCTTCATTAGTGAACAGTGCAGCCCCAAACACAAAGGTCTCCATTGAAAGGCCGGGATTCCCAGGATAAACCCCGCCATTGTACTCTCGGATCCCTGGTTCCGCAGCACTGCCGAATTAGTATAGGACCGGTGGCCTCATGTGGAAGCGGCTGGGTCACTGCGGCTAGCTGACTGGTTGGATGGATTGACGCCTGCAGATTCCTGACAGGCTGGCGGACAGCTTCATCTGCCTGTCTGTGGTATACATGTAAATGTGTGCATCTGGGTGCCTGTCGAGCTGACTGTCTGCCTCTCTGGCAGAAGTTTCGATTCAGAGCTGAGTTAAATCTTAGCAGCAGAGACCTGACACCAAAACGAGCCTCAAACTTCTTCCGTATTCACTATTTAAAAAGTTTGCTCAAAAGCCAGCTGTCTTTCTGACCTGCATTAAACTTCTTTTCTGCAGGTCTGTGATCTCAAAGAGTTGTGGATATAAATAATAATTAGTTGATTAAAACTGATGACACGGATCGCTGCCTAAGGCCACTGAAATGATTGGCAGTGGAAATGGATCATGTGAGATAGAACCTGATAATGGAAAATAAATAATTCAAACTCATTAAGCTCTGAATTTGCATATGGATTTTGTTTGGCCTGTTCTGATTAAACTACTGTATTCATACCAAACATGGACAGTGGGCAAACACACAGCATCATTTATTAAAGGCCTCAGGTGAGTTCAAACATTTGGGATGTGAAGCCCAAAATTTAAATCACACATCAATGGAGCTGGAGTCTGAATGCGCCAAATTTGCAGCCAACACGTGATCTTATAATGAGATTTTATACAGTGTTGGCAATCCCACCACATAATAATGTGAGCATGGCGACAGATAATGATGGATGCTGCACTTTTTGAACGTGGGCCACGGGCCAGCTAACAAGCTGCTGGTAAAGTGCCTCCAATTTGCTAATGGTGAGGAAAGGACGTAAGGAAGGAAAGAAGCAAGGGGAGGAGGGATTGAGAGGCAGTAAGATGTGGGAAGGAGGTACAGATCACAAGGACGGTGAGAGGATTAGATACTTTTTGAGAGGATGTCTTGGCTCGAAAGAATTGTTAGGTTTAAAAAAAAAAACACATCAGGAGCTCAGGAAGAACAAAGGTGCTGGTACTCTGCTTGTGTGTGGGATGTGTGTGTGTTCGGAGGGTGGATGTTTATGGAAAAATCATCATTAGCCGAGGAGCTGAAGCAACAGCCCGAAGCAAAGCCGAGACACGGAGTTACGTACACACACACACACACACAGCGGGACACGCTTAAACACACATTAACACAGATATGTGCACTGCTGGACACACCGACAGACACAGTCACATAAACACTCCCATCAGTATGACCTAATAAGTCCAACGGTGGAGGCCGGCTCAGTGAACAGATATGGTCATGAGGTGCAGATGCATGCCAAAGCTGCTCCCAGCAGTACGTTTCAATTAAAGTAGAGGTCGGAGACGAGCCAGGAGAGGTTCCACTAACTAGTTACCACACAAACAGTGAGAAAAACACCCCAGAGGATTAGAAGACAGAGAGAGGATGACAGTTTATCGTAGCAATCTCTTCTGTTACACCCAGGAAATTCAATTAGAGCAAAAGCAGAGAAAAAGTGTGCACTATGAGTAAATTACCACAGGGTCAGTTACTAATGCATCCACAGAAAGAATTATGTTTGGTGTAATTAACACCTACATCCCAGGAGAAGCCCTCAAGGAAAAGGACTCCAACACTGAAGTAACTTAATCATACAAACACCGATACAACAGGTGAGTCTTAGGCCCTGTTCAGACCTGGTATTAACATGCGTCCTCAGTGTTCCGATCACAAGTGGACAGATCTAAGTACAGGTGTGAACGCACTCAAGACGCATTGAGGCAGCATTGAGATCGGATCGCTCAGACCACATTCAGAGGTGGTCTGGGCCACATATGACCACATTCTTTTAGCAGTGTGTACGCGAAAACGTCCTGGGCCACATTAAGGACCGCCTACTCAACTGATGCCCCTCAGGTGAAACCCATTGTTTCAAAAATGAAGAATTTTGAGGGGAGCTGACACCTGACCGACCGCCCGCCTGTTCTCTGTCCTCTGTCCTCTACGGCTCTCTGGAGCGCTGTACCCCCGCTGTTGTGGCGGGACTGTGTGGGGCCCCAAGGAAGGAGGGGGCCCTGGCTTTCCAAGGAAATCCGGGGTTTCCTACAGGTCTGGCCCTCCGGTGCGTCTTCCTTGGACCACAGGGAAGCCAGCATCACCCTAGAACATCTATGGCTATCCGACTGACTCCATTCCACCAAGAGGATAGTTGCACGTCGACTAAGAGGGCTGTTATTCTCCCATCACCCATAGATAAATCACAACTCAAAGAAGAGGTAACAGCCCAAACCCCTCCTCTACCAATTCCAGTAAACCCAGCCAAAGGGTTGGCTGCATTACAAGGCCAGGTGGAGGCAGCAAAGCTCGTGGGCTTGGGGCTCCCAGGGCACCCTCATATCCACCGAGACCGACTGGGGCAAGCGTTTGCGGGTTACCATGCTTGCCTTCCAGTCCCTGTCCCAGCTCAGGAACAGCCTACCGGCCATCTGTTTGTCTTGGGGAAAGAGGGTTTTCCTAGCATCCCCAGGTCAAGCTCTCTTCCTCTGGGTTTCATCCCCATTAGGGTCGGGGCTACCACCCGATCTCCTTTTCCGCAACAAAATAATCTTCAACATTGGCGCTCTACCAGTACCTGAGAAAATGACCCTACTTCTCACTTGATTTATTACCTCAGTAAACATTGTAAACATGAGTTTATGGTCTCAATCGCTAGTTTCAAGTCTTCTTCAATACAGCATGATGTTCATTTAGTAAATTATGGTCCCATTTAGAGTCAAATAGACCATAAAGCAGGGTATGTTTTAGGGCGTGGCTACCTTGTGATTGACAGGTCGCTACCACGGCGTTGTCCGGTCTGGGTGTTGTCCGTGTTTTCATCTTACAACTTTAACCCTTTAACAGTGTGTTTTCAGTTCATGAAAGTTAATTACAACCTTTTGGTCGCCTAAAAATGTCTTATTCAGCGTTCAGTTGTACTCTCGTGTCACTTCTGGTTGCAAAAAAACAAGATGGCGACGGCCAAAATGCTGAACTTGACACATCAGAACGGCAGTCCACAAACCAATGGGAGATGTCACAGTGACTACGTCCACTTCTTATAATACAGGCTATGCTCTCAACATGGCGACAGCTGGGCCGGCGAGCGCTAACAGTGAAAAGGGCAACAATGCTGACAGAGCTAACAGTGTTTGCCTGAGGGGGGAACCGTAGGGTGGGTGCTTGAATTTAGCACCTTTAACTGGTGTCTGTTACAGGTCAGTCTATGTGACGTAATTCCTGTATCTGATATGTCTAATAGTCATAAACACTTTAGTGAAAATGAAAGAATCCAATCCTCTCTGTCTTTTTACGGACTTGTCGCTAAAAGGAATCCCCAACTACACACAAACACTTCACCTTTCAAAACAAACACACAGACACTCCCACTCCCCAGTGACTATCGTAGCATTCAGAATATTTTTGAGTCCTGTGCATGCTTGACTGCGTTTTTGTGACTGCATATGTGATACACTCAGCTCAGGGAATATGTGTGCATTTCACACCAATTATAAAAACCTCTCCGCACACAATAAAACCACGTAGCCGTTTTCTGTTCCCCGGAGGAGTTGTGCCATTTTTTATCCATACCTACTCGACAGCAGAGCCTGACCCATATGGGCTTATGAAATAACTGCTATCTCATATTAGCTCATCGTTTTAGTTCATATTTTTTTTGCATACAGTGTTGTGACCAGAATGATCTTATGTTGATGAATAATATATTGAAGATTTCTGTGTAATCTAGACTTTGATTGTAAAACTCAATTATCTATAAATTAACAAAAAATGTTGGGCCACATACTCTCTAATAAAGCATTAACTCAGAAGATTAATTTATCTGATGACACTAAACCCTTGGTGTGAGAAACAAAAGTTCACAGAGGGAACTTTCACTCCCTTTGTAGGATTAATATTTCATTGTGCATTTATTACAGAGCCCAGGGGCTCATAACAACAGCAGAAAGATATATAAAACCAATATAAAACCAATTTCATATTTAAAGCCAGTTTGACTGATAGCAGCTGTGTTCTGCTTGAGTTCTGTCTCACAATAACAAAACACGACTTCTTTTGAGTACTGCGATAATAAATGAGCAACAAAGCTCAATATTTTCTGCGATTAACAAAAGACTATGTTAGAAAAATTTTGTGTCAATTAAGTTTGCCCAGTTTGAATTTGATGAAAGATTAACAGCCATGCAGAATGATTTGCAGGCAAATAATTCCACCTCATAAAAAATTTAACATTTTTATAATTCAACCTTGCGGGAAAAATGTGACTGAACCCGCTGACCTGTTGATGCCCTCCCTTGTTTAAGCTGAACAAATTACATTAAAGCCAGCTACGTCCTGTGAAATAGATGAAAAGATTACCTAGACGGGCTAAAGCTAATTCCTGGCTAATTCTTTGCTGAGTACAATGTGAGCTGAGATTGATTATGTTCCCTCTGCTCGTCCTTGTCTCTGGCTCTCACCTCCTGCTGATACAGTGAGCCAAAGTACCGCCCAACTTCTGGGCTGGCTTCTGGGCTTCACATGAGTCGTACTGGGCCAACACATTTTTTAGCTTGAACCCTGCCCAAAGCCAATGTCTTAAGTCAATAACTCTCTCTCACCGCCTGCTGATATTGAAAATATTGTATTGTATTTTCCTAGTTTTTGTAAGTCTTTTTTTCTAATTAGAATTTCCTTCTTTTGTGACAGATTCTTTCTGTCCGTATTCTTGTATTGTATTGTACCTGTGAGGGTTTAAGGACAATATGTCATTGTTTTGTGTTGTTAATTGATTTCCAATAATAAATATATACATAAGTTTGCATAAATCAAGCATATTTGATCCCATGTTGATAAGAGTATTAAATACTTAACAAATCTCCCATTAAGGTACATTTCGAACAGATGAAAATGTGCTATTAATTGCGATTGACTATGGACTATCATGTGATTAATTGAGATTAGATATTTTAATCGACTGACAGCCCTACTTTTTACCAAAAAAATAATAAGCATATTTTGTTACAGGATAAGCAAGATGTTACATCTGTAGTGTAGAAACTATGTACAAGAAAAACAACAACAAAAACACCAGAATAAGGAGAAAGAAAATAAATAAAACAATTAACATTTTGTTGGCGTTAAAAAATTATGACTCATGGGATATGTTGTTGTTACATTCAACAATTATGACTCATGTTATTGTTAGATACTAACAGAATAATCATTTCATCCTGTTTCTGTTGATATGAAGAGGTATCAAGCAGTAGATTGTTTAAGTCTCATAATGGCTCAGCGGTCTTTCTATTCAACAGAGAAGAGTGTGTATATCTGTGTGTAAGAGCTAAAGAAGCAAGACTTAACATGTTCAAGAGTTGTTTAGCTACTCTTTATCGACAACTGATGCTACACAAAAGCAATGCAGACTTCTGTTTTCTAAACCTCTGGTGTCAGGTCGCAGCAACAACAACCAAAACTTTGCTAAAATAAACAGAGAAAATGCTGTGTGGTTAGCATTAGCAAAAAACTTTTGCTCAAATAAACACCAGTGAAGCAGAGAGGGAGAGATACGAGAAGAAGCCTTTGAGACCTGAAAGTAACAAAAACAATGAGGCGAAGGAACGCTCTCATATTCACAGTTTCAGAAATTAACAGACGTGACAAAGAACATTTTCAACTGGGGCTGGTGAGAAAAAATTCGATACAGCATATTTTGCGTGGCAATATTGTATCGATATACGGAGGTCAAGTATCAATATTTTATTATATAAACTATTAACCTCTTAATCCAACAGCCGCTATTCTTTCTTTCAGAGGTTGTAGCGGGTTCAGTCTTAAATCCCAAGTGAAGATACAAGGGAAGACAAGGGAAGAACGCTAAATAACGCTCCAAACTTACGCTAAATTTTTGCGAGGAAAAACTGGCACGGCCCTTTTCAAAGGGGTCCCTTGACCTCTGACCTCAAGATATGTGAATGAAAACTCTGAGATGAACAGAGGGAAAACTGAATCTTATTAGATAAAACAAATGCTGTCAAACGTAAAGTTATTAAATTGCAATATACCTTATCGCAAAATGTTTAAAATCGCAATAACATTGTAACGTGACTTAAGTATCGTGATAATATCGTATCGTGAGGCTTCTGGTGATTCCCACCCATAGTTTCTATAATATGATCTCACAACTTTCCATTTTATATTTGCCATTATTAAATGTTTCTGTTCACAATATTTAAATTTACTTTCCTCACTCAAATGGAAATAGTCAATAATCAACAATGTGCCAGAGTCTGTATGAGACTGTCGATCACCATATACTGTACAATGTTGGCATCTTCGCCCTTTGGAAAATAATGGGAAATATACACAACTATGTGTTCCCAGCAGTGCTGACGGTCTGGGCGTCAAGAGCGTCAAATTCAGAACTTTTCAACACATTTCAGCTCAGTCACTTAAAACCGTTTCACAGAATGCTTCACTTCAAATCTCTCTCAGCTGTTGCATGGTAGCACAGACAGAAAGTCAAGACAGCTTCTTTTTTTTTTTAAGCTGCGAGACTTCGAGAGACAGAAAAGGTGAAAGGGACAAAAGAAGGAGAGAGGAAGGAGAGAGTGAGTCAGGCTATAAACACTTGGTTGGGTGATATTATCCAGCTGCCATGAAAACTGATCCGATGGCAAGCAAGTTCAAGCTGACCGCAGTGTCACACATACACACACACCCAACGCTGCTTTACACAGCTTTACATTTGTTATGACACATATTAAACATACACACACACACACACACACACACACACAGGCATGCATCAGCACAAACACACACACACATACACTAAGGGATAAAGCACAGCAGTTGAGGTTGGATAGAGGACCGTGTGTATTCGGGGTTTGAAGTGAAGAGGCGACAAGCCACGGGGTTACTGGATCAAGAAAATATTCAACCCTTCAGCATGCACATACACAGACACACAGACGCACACAAAGTGAAAAGCTACAGAGGCTTGAAATCAATCCTCCACACCTCTAACTGAGGCAGTCGGGAATCTCCCACTACACGCACGCACTTATACCAGCTGAGGGAACAGTGTGCTCCCTGCCTGCTGAGGCAGCATCCCGCCCTAAACAATCCCATTTGTACTCATTTCATTAGGGTCAAAGGGTTAATGAACAGCGTCACTAAGTTTAACTGTTGGGGCTTGTCCACATCGACTGAACAGAAAACACTAAGAGACAGCCAACAGCACAGCTCCAGCAGAAAACAAAAAGGTTTCAATGGTTTCAAGATTAACGGTGGTTTAGCTTAATGTCCAAGGTCATAAAATGATTTCGACAAGTACGGGCTACAGTAAAAATAAGTTTTACCACTCTTAACACTTTTCTGTTTGAAAATGCTCCCCAAAGTGGACACATTTGATAATAGTGGCCTTGTGTTGTACAGTAGGAGAAAATATTTTTTTTAAATGAGAATATACAGCCAACTGATCACCTCAGCAGGGGAGTTCATTGATAAGTTCTCCCCCTCTACTCGAAGTAGTCTTTGGTGGCAGTAAAACCCTGCAGATTGCTGGCTCTCCGTGGCACATAGTTGGTAACCTTTGTGGGGTGGCTGTGACTGAGGAGGTAGTGCGGGTCGTCCGTTAATCACATGGTTGCGGCCATTAACCACTGATGTACAGTAGGATGGTAACATTTGCATACAGAGTTCGCTACTAGCTCATAGCTGCAACATTAAAGGAACAGTTCATAATTTTGAGAAAAACGCTTATTCATTGAGTTGAGAGTTAGATGAGACGATCGACACCATTCTCATGTCTGCATAGAAAATATGAGGTTGGAGCCATGAACTGGTGTTTGAATAGGGATGTGCATTCCAAGCAAAAATATTATTTGATAATCACTGGGAACTAGTCGATTATTTTTCGGAAATCGCCGCATAGCCCCAACCAAGCCCCCCAGCCCCCCCCGCAGCAGCTCCTCCGTAGGGAGAGAGACACATGGTATGTAGGGTCGGAACATATTCCCATCTAACGCTATGGATTACGAGTTATTTCAACCATATTGTTGGAACAGTGGAAGAGACCGGTGGAAAGACAAACCAAGACGTTTTTGGTGAGTTTGATTTTGTTTCTGTCGGGTTTGAATGACGATATGTTCCGCTGCTCGAACAGCTGATCAACCAGCTGAAACTACGAGGGGCGCGGGGCCACTTGCGCGTGCATACACACCTGCGCTGACAGAAAAGAGCCGAACTGAATGTGCCACACATGTTGTACCGGTATTAACGTTACTACCAGGCAGGACGATAGTCGCATAAACTAGTCGATTTTTTATAATTTAATGTCTATTCGAAAAATCGAAAATCATGACCCATCCCTATTTTTGAATGGATTAAACTAATGAGATATAAAATATTAATTACTGAGCTTTAGAGGTGCTATTTGGCCTATTTTTGTGTCCTTTGGAAAGAGCCAGGCCGTTTCTCCTGTTTCCAGTCTTTACACTAAGCTCAGATAACCAGCTGCTAGCTCCAGCTACATACCTAACATACAGACACGAGAGCGGTATCTATTATTCTCATCCAACTCTTGGCAAGAAAGCAAATAAGCTTTTTTCCAAAATGTCGAAGTATTTAAAAAAAAAAATAACTTTCTGTCACCTCCAACTCTCTGTAACACATTTATCAATATGGCTGATAATTCATATTTCAAAAAGCAGTTTTTCTCCGGAGGTTGAACCTGCGAAGACCATCTATCCATCTATTCACTCCTTACCAGAGGACTGGTAATGCACAATTTTGAAAGCGGAAGAAGAAAAGATTTTACTGAATTTCTATTATTTTTCTGGCGCATTAGCTTGAAATATGGAATATTCTGGAATATGATCTGAAGACGCTCTCTGTATTGCTGCTTCTCTCTGTGTTATTCAGTCTCTCCCTGTTGCCCCTCTCCTCCTTTGAGAGAGAGGTAAAGAGCATTAAGTGAGAGAGGAAAAAGAGGAAAGGAACGTGGTGTCATCACTATGGGTTTGTTAAGAAGAATTGTACATTTCCTTCAACAATTTCTGATGTTCTTGACGCTGGATTCTCATCCCACTCCACCCACCTCAACACATCAAAGCCCAACACCACCACAGCGGGCTAATTAGTACAGTGGCTGCCGGTCCGATGAGGGCCCGTGTTTCATCACGCTCTCATTTGCTCCTAAACCCCATTAACCTTTTGGACAGACCGGTGCTTTGATATCTCAGCTGTTTACAGCTCCCCTTTGCTTTCCAAAAGCGTTATGTTTCAGGTGCTTGGCTTACAGCACCGACTAAATATAGGCACTATGGAAGAGATTTCCCTGGAAAGGGACACACTCTAGGGGCAGGGGGTCGGCTCTCTATGTGTGTGTGTGTACGTGTTACTTCTTGTATATCAAGATTTATGAGGAACAAATGTACCCAGAAGGTGAGGAGGATGTGGAAAACCCTTCAAAATGAGTTGCTCACTTTATACGCTGCTAATTCACAGATAGGATTTTGGTTAAGGATTGAATATAATCAACTAAAATATGGCTAAGAGTTTTGGTGAAGATTAAATTTACTATGTGTGAGTCTGTGCTTGAGTATGTGCAAAGTGTATTTGAGTATTTTTTAGGGATGTCAATCGATTAAAATATTTAATCGCAATTAATCGCAAGTTAATCGCATTTTTTATCTGTTCAAATTGTACCTAAAAAGGAGATTTCTCAAGTATTTAATACTCTTATCAACATGGGAGTGGGCAAATATGCTTGCTTTATGCAAAGGTATGTATGTATTTCAAATTACTTTATATAAAAAAAAAAAAAAAGGTACACACCTTATGGGCCACTCCTATAAAAGTATTATGCTTTTAACTGATCAAATTGTGATGATGTGTTTGAATTCAAAATTGATATTGATTAATTAATATTCAGGCATCTTGCTCCCTGTGTGCTCTCGCTGCACGTCTGTATGGGCCTACTGTATCTGTCTCTCGCAGTGCTGAGCACTCAGACTGCAGACTGGCACGGTGCGAATCATCCAAACAGATCAAGTCATACGGGCACAAAACCCGCTACAGGAGCTATTTCTATTCACACTTATATTTCTATTCCACATTGCATACAGACCCCTCCTACTGTAAAAATAATACCATTGTCCCTTTCATTTTTATTACATTTTAAATATATTTGCATAGTTGTTGTTGTTTGCACAATCTTGTGAGCACTGCCACTTTGCATTTCACTGCACATCCTGTATGAGTACGTGACAAATAAAAACTCTTGAATCTCTTGAATCTTGAATCTTGAATATATCCACTATTATGAATAAAAGGACGTCTGTCATCTTATCAATCGTGACGTTCTTTCGCCAGAAATGAGTGTGTTCGTCTCTTTCTCACACACACACTCCCTCTCTCCCTCTCTGTCTCCCTCTCTCTTTGGTGCGTGCTGTCCAGAGGAAATACGCAATTATAACTATCCAAACCAATGACAATAATTGTTTTGGGGATAGCTTGTGACAGCCCAAGTGTCCACCTTCAGTTGCACTCGCAAAATCAATCGGCGCACCGTTGATTAGCGCCACCGCAAACCCAGTGTGGACGGGGAGGAGGGGGGATTAAATTAAGCCTCGATGCAAAGAATTTGCATCAATGATTCTTAGTAATCAAGTTACTCGATGAATTGTTCCAGCCCTACACCCATCATTTGTGCAAAGACTGTAAAAACAGATAAAGTTGAATTTCATCAATTTGAACTCAAGAACCCAGCTGCCAATCAAATGCTTTGAAAAAAATGTTTGTTCTTTATTTTACAACCACTTAAAAGCTTAACCCATCACTGACTCCTCATGCTAGTCCGCTAACGCTCAAATCACCCGTCACTTTTGCCATCGCTTCTACTAACCAGCTAGCCTGTTTTTAAGTATGTATAACTGCAGAACCCATCCAGCCTCAGGAAGAGATTAACCGTCGAAATTTCAACTCCAAAATTTGCCACAAGGCACTTTAAAATCAGTATAGCATACGACCTCTATCCTTAGACCCTCTATGTGGATAAGTAACCCCCCCCTGGACAGGAGAAAAATAACTTTAAAAAAAACTATGGAAATGGTGTAAACTGCAATACTCTCCTTTCTTGTGTCAATATTAAACACTCAGTTACCAGTTTATTTGGTTCACCTCGCTAAAACTAATGCAGTCTAATACAACAACACTAGCAAGAAATCCTCCCCTTCATGAACGTAATAATGTTCAGTTTTTGTTCTGTTTTACAGAGGTGTTGATTTAACTTTATGGACATTTTGGAGGGTGTAGCTTTTGGTGTATTAGACTGTATCTCAGAGACAAATTATAATTTTATGAGTAACGGACAGTCCAAAGTCCTTCTGTAGTCCAAAACATACACACGTCATATAATCACCATCTCTGTGCTAAAAACAAACATTAATTGCAGTATTTTACATATATATTTAGCAGAATATTTTGAACAAACTGTACTGAATGAGTTGTGAAACATATCTTGGTCCCTAGAGTCAC
Source organism: Sebastolobus alascanus (assembly GCA_916701645.2). NCBI lineage: Eukaryota > Metazoa > Chordata > Actinopteri > Perciformes > Sebastidae > Sebastolobus > Sebastolobus alascanus. The sequence continues at coordinate 7,769,586 of CAKAOJ020000002.1, forward strand.
AGGCTGAAGTATCTGCTCATCCACCAGCCTGACCGCTCCACTCTCTCTACAGTATGTTAAACAAGTGTTTCAGTCATGCATCCACTGTAGATATCACGACTGCACTGCTTTCCATATAACTATAAATACTAATTAGTGATGACAGATATGACATAGCTGCAGGTTTAGGGTTACTGCTCAAATTATCCTGTAATGTTTAGAGGATCATTTGAGCTGGATTTGTGTGTGCGTGCTCTTGTACGTCTATCTTTGTGAGGACCAGTTGGAGTTTTAGCCTGAGGACATTTTGGATCCGCTATTCTTCAAAGGGCTGTTTAAGCGTTAAGATCTGGCTTTAGGGTTAGCATTTAGTTTAGTTTACAGTTAGTTGTGATGGTTAAAGGTTAAGGTTAGGAAATGCATTATGTCAATGAGGGTCCTCACAATTATATGGGTACAAGCGTGTGTGTGTGTGTGTGTGTGTGTGTGTGTGTGTCTGTATGTGTGGTTAGGTGTGAGTTTTACCTGTGCCTTTGTTGCGGTCCACAAAGCAGTACTTCAGTTCATATTCTTTCAGAATCTCATGGACTTCCTGTAAAGAGACAGAAAGAGAGAAACACACAGGACTTGAGCCACGACAACACCAAGATGCCAAAATTACCAAATGTTCAAAAGCTTGATCAAGACAAAACTACAATTTGATCAAAAGTCACTTTTTTCATGCTGAATGACTTATTTCCAAGAGACCTATGAGCACATCTCTGGTAAACAAACACCAGATTTAAAGTGGTGCTTTTGTGTGATTCTTTGTGGAGAAACTCAGTTTTATAAATCTGTGGATTAAAGCAACTGATCGATTAGTCGACAAAATCGTATGAATGTTAGTTGACTACGAATTTCTTTGGTCAAGGACAGCCCTAGAATCAAGTAATCAGTTAACCATTTTAGCAACTGACTAAATGCATCACTTGAATGAAATTGTGCAACTAAATATGGTCAGCAAATGCAACTCGGTAGTAACTGTCAGGATGCAGTCGTCAGAGTATGTCATGACAGTATTATTCTAACAGCAAGACAGTTATTATTAACTAACCAACTGCTTTCAATTATTATCGGAGCATTCGAATATTCACTATGACAACTTGAGTTTAGGTAAATCTCATAAAAATGGATTTTTGCTCATCACAATGATGAAAACGTATTTTTCGACACTTGAGAAAACTCTTTTCCTTCACGGTAAACTCTTGGATCTGACACTTCTACAAGTGCAGTTATTTGTCTCTAACGGGTAATTATGTTTTTTTTCTTAAATGTATTTTTAAGATGAAAAGCTTTCTGTCTCCTGTCAGGCTCATAATCACTGCAGCCCACAACACTTCAATCCACATGAGGGAGGGACACACACACGCAGCTGCATATGTAAGTAAAACATTTGGAAAATATTTTTTAAAGTGGAGTGTCGTCCACTTTCCTAAAGAAAGCTCAGCAGGAGATCCCCACATCCTGTCTGAGTGTGCTCTGAACTCCACTGCTAACGGTTAGCCTTGGTAACTTCCTGATGGGTTTCACTGTTACGTAGCCACACAGAGTCTGTACAGCACACAAGTAACTGACAGCACAAACTGTTCACAGCCTGGCAGCAGATATTTTTCTTCAGATATGCTCCTGTGATATGAGCAACCTTGTGGATCCATTCACAGTCAAAACCTGTCCAACACTTCCAGATCGAACAGGAGCACGGTGTAGGCGCGAGGACTGAACAGTGAGCAACAAAACTAAATAAATGAGATCAACAACCACTGCGCTAAAACAACCTGCGAGCAACGGTCTAAACTCTGTGTCACTGGAAAGGTCACTTCAGACTAAAGCAATTATTGTTAAGTGCCACAAGAGACAAGATGTAATGGCCAGTCTACAGCAGTATGATGCACATCAGGCAGGACTTTCAAACTGTTTTATCCTCCGGTGCACACACACACTGAACTCACCTGGATCATGTCTATCACACTTCTTCACACCCTTTATCTCACTATGTTGCCATCCAATTCTAATAAAACTTGGGCTGTCAATCAATTAAAAATATTTAATCGTGATTAATCGCATGATTGTCCATAGTTAGTCACGATTAATCGCAAATTAATCGCGCATTTTTTATCTGTTCAAAATGTGTCTTAAAGGGAGATTTGTCAAGTATTTAATACTCTTATCAACATGAGAGTGGGCAAATATGCTGCTTTATGCAAATGTATGTATATATTTATTATTGGAAATCAATTAACTACACAAAACAATCACAAGTATTGTCCAGAAACCCTCACGGGTACTGCATTTAGCATAGAAAATATGCTCAGATCATAACATGGTGTGTCAGTGTGCTGACTTGACTATGACTTGCCCCAAACTGCATGTGATTATCATAAAGTAGGCATGTCTGTAAAGGGGAGACTCGTGGGTACCCATAGAACCCATTTTCATTCACATATCTTGAGGTCAGAGGTCAAGAGACCCCTTTGAAAATGGCCATGACCGTTTATCCTCGCCAAAATTTTGAACAAGTTTGGAGCGTTATTTAGCCTCCTAGTATAACATGGTTGGTACCAGTGATTCAATATCAATGAATTAATCAACGATTCCTTACATTTTTAGTTCCATATGATGCCAGTATCTTCACTCTAGGTTTAAAACTGAGCCCGCTACAACCTCCAATAGATCGAATTGCGTTAATTCGTTTTTTTTTTTTTTTTTTTTTTTTTATTTATTTATTTAAAAGGGACCATGTACAGTTTAAACATAAATGTCACCATTTGATGCACTGTACCAGATTATAGCTTTAAGCTAATTCACATCTGTAGTCCCTTGGCAGGTCAAGACAAAGAAACATATTACAGTCATACAAGAAAGAACATACAAAACGCACAATACACAGCTACACACAATAGCACATCACAAAGTATGCTTGTCAAGTAAAAGCAAGTCATGAAGACCATGGAGTAGAATTAGAGATCAGTGAGTACAGTGCTGAGCACTGAGCACCACGTTAAAGAAATTAGTGGCGTAAAAAAAGGAATTTGCGTTATTATCGCGCTAACTCTGACAGCCCTAATTAAATCACTTCAAATACAGTGAATGAATGTGAATGGCATGCATTTTCAAGAGCTGATACAAGGATGTGGCTGCTCAGTAATGTCAGCTAATGTCGCCCAAGCCCTGTGCTTTTATTCACCATCAGCTAATGATGGCCATGTTTTATGCTTCCATTCAAAGATTCACATGAAAGCAGGTTTGACATTTCCAGGAGATCGTGTGGACAGAAAACATTTCCAATCCCATTTATCACAATTTCTATAAAGACAAAAAAAAAAAAATCTACCTCAAGTGGTCATACAACGATGAGGTTTTCTGATATGTAGGCCAACATTTTCCTCTTTTTCTTTCTCTCTTACCACCATCCAGCCCACTCATGTACTGTACACAGTGAGCAGGCATGTTCCATATCCGTGAAGGCCATGCAAGGCAGCCCACGCAGAGGGTCGAGCTCGCTCGCCCTTAAAATCAGAGCAGAGCAAGAGAGAGAGAGAGAGAGAGAGAAGGAAAAGAGGTGTTTTGATTTGGATTTTTGCTCCATATCAACTAGGGGTTGGCACGATATACCGGTATTGTTAAGGACCGTGATATTAAAAAATTGAGATATTGATATCTTGTTAATAATACACATGCGATAATACCATGTCCAGCGCTTCTTAGATAGAGCCTAATGTTATCATATTCAGCCGTGCTATAAGTGAGACGAGGAGCAGCTGGCTGCTGCGTCATCATCATCATTCAACACGGCGGACAAGAACTAACGAGGGTGCTGTAATTTATCGATACAATGTTCATGTCCTTTTTGGAAAATTATTAGTGGTGTTAATATTAATCTGTATTAATCTGTAATAAACATTAATTAATTAATTTATTAAAATGAATTGTTAAAGTGTATAGAACATTATGATAGAAGTATATGATGGTCATTCCCATGCTTTAATATGTCTCATAAGTTGTTGCAGCAATTTTGGGGTTTATACCATTTGTTACACAGATTTTTTACCACTCGAGAATTGATTAAAATGATCAATAATTCCACCAAAATACCACATTAAGACACCAGGACCATGAGGAACACCATAGAAAAAGCCATGCTGTGATTTGGTATCAAAAACTTTTGACATTTGGAGATTTCTGCAAGAATTGCATCTTTAGCCGATTGGATGGCAAGCACTTCTGTTGTGTAAACTGCTCAGAAACCCCCTTATTGTCAATCTAGCTAGGAAAGCCATCCATCCTCTGAATGCTCTAGGTCTCTAGTTTGTGGCTGTAAAATTTCATGAGGCTCTGATTATCCTAGAGGTCAACATGGGTCATTTTATACAGTGAGGTGAAATTTCAAAAAATGGTCTCACTACAATGAAATGGCTACTATGGGGACTAACATCATCACACATGAATACAGTTGGACTCAAAGGATCCACAAGAGTCTCAGCTTTACAGTGATATCCAATTTATGTAATTCCAAGACTGTAACCCAGTATGCAGAAATATTCAAATACACCATTTTAGAATAGGCAAAAAATAACACATTTATACTGTGGGGCATGTCTGTAAAGGGCAGACACGTGGGTACCCATAGAACCGATTTTCAGTCACATATCTTGAGGTCAGAGGTCAAGGGACCCCTTTGAAATGGCCGTGCCAGTTTTACTTGTTTCACAAGTAGCCAGTTTACACTTGGTTAACAGTTTATTTTCGTAGTTAATAAAAAGCTAAATCATCGTCAGACGATAGCCGGAGGTTTTCGAGATTGCATTTCAGCCAGTGCGTTCCGCCTCTTTTGCTCTCCACACGGACTCTTTACCTACATGCAACCAAAGCCCGCTCAAACGTGACTGGTCAATACTCGGACTACAAACGGAAACCAGAACTATTCCGATACAAAATTCTTGTCCTGTTGACTACAGATTCTGCATTCATATGCAGATATCCGTTTATAGAGATTAAACTGTTGCTCAATGCTCCATTTCTTCTTCTATATCTGCTTATCGCTGTTTCAGTGCTTACATTATTCTATTCTCTTAATACACTGTGTTTCTGATGTATCAAATTTCTCTTTTTTTCCTCAAGCTCGCTCTTTCTCTGGCCATATTGCATGTTTCTGGGGGGTAAAACTGAGCTCTTGTATTAACTAAAATTCTGACATAAAAGGTAACAGACTAAAGGAAAACCTAATTTCCTAAATGCTAGAAATAATGAGGGATGAAAACAAGCAACAAAACTGGAATTTACATTAGAAATCAAGTGAAGTGGTGTGCAAAAATGTAAAAATCAAAGAAAGTGCTTCCAGCTTTTTTTCCCAACTGAGTGATAGTTAGTGCTGGACTGCACAGGATACAGACACTGCCATTGCAGAGTACTTCGTGACAGTCAGACAAGGTTGAATTATGCCACTCAGTGTTCATTCTCTCCCTGGTGGTGTTTTATCACTCGTCTCTGTGCTATTCTGTACTTAAATCGAGCTGAAAGTGTGTCTCTCAGAGCACTGGCACATGACAAAACACATAAGACTATTTTTAGGAGTCCAAACAGTCCACACAATTTACCAGTTGAGCACACCATGCTGCACCTTTTTTATGATATTCCAGTTTGTTTCACCCTATTTCCTTTTTTCATTCCATGTTTTAATGTTTTTACTTTCATTATCCCTTCACGCTGCTCTACGATGTTCTAACTGTTTCATTGAGATTCCCACTAAGCCATTTCAACAGCTTCCTAATTAACACTGCCATAATAGCTAAGCGACGCTCGCAAGTGTTTCAAAACAGCCACTGAGCTCAGTGAAGAGTGTGAGCAAACACTCCTACTCTAAAACTGAACCCACAAACTGCAAATCATAAGACCGGATTTTATATTTTGAGACAAATAGAGCTACATTTCGTTGCCTCTTACCAGAGATGGATAGTTGCAATAAACCTTGACAGACTTTTTTAACATCATTAGACATTTAAAAAGACACCTGTCTTGCCCCATTGCAGGTCTTTATGACGGACAGTGATTAGATGGAGAACCTGGACAGTATGTGGGCAGGAGCAGCGGGACAAGCTGTTTCCTGTCCTACAGTATATGCTCCTCTATGTCAAGCTGTTCTATAATATAACTAAGTATGTCATTCTGTTCCATGCTGGGCTATACTGGTCCCTCTGCATGTTTGAACGCTTTCAGAAGCTGACATTTCCAGCAAGTCCAGTCAGTACCCCAGCACCAGCCTCAAGCCCAGGGCCAGTTTCTGCACACATATACACACACTGTAAAGCAAACTGCCCTGAGAGGATGGAAGTGATGAGGAATGTGATAGTAGCCTGTTCTCACACCTCGTAGAGCTCATAGGCATAGAGTAGGTTCATGAAGGGGACATGAAATCAGCTGATCATCAGCTTCACAGGTTGGAAACCGTGAGCACTCAGCTCCATACTCGCTAAACACTGCTGCTGCCAACTTTTAAACTTTCTACTCTACTACTGATCGCTGGCTGCAATGCAAGCTGAAACTCACCACCCACCACTCCAGCCTTCACTTACTTTATGTAATTTAATTTTTATTTTATTTTAAGCTACTGCTGCTTCTAACTGCTGTTCACACATTTTATTTTAACTGATTCAAGCTATTGTATCTCTATGATACACAAGGCATATTTTTATCATCTAGTACAGTGGTTCCAAACCTATTTTCCTTGAAGCCCCCCCTACTTTTATCTAACGTCATCTACCAAAAAAAAAAAATCTAAAATCCTCGAACAGAATCCTCAATTTGAATAAGGTGATTCAGTGTATTAAACGAGTTTGATAAATTAAAGTGGCAGTTGGCAGTATATTTTTGGCATCGTTGGGCAAAAATTCCATAATAACCTTTATTGTAATTCAAGTGTTCTGAGAGAAAACTAGACTACTGCAACTCCTCATGGCTCTGTTTTAGGCTTTAAAAAATCTAGCCCGTGACGGGAGACTTTGACCAATCACAGGTCATTTCAGAGAGAGAGAGTGTCCCTATTGGCTGTGCTCCGGTCATGTGAACGGAACTTGGCGTTCCTTCAACAGATTTCACAATGGCTGCCGCGTCACTTTCCTCATTTTACATCAAACAGTACACTACAAGATGATTCTGAAAACATTTGAGGCGAGAAATATAACGTAACATAATATTGATTCATATTTGATCAGCGCTGCCTAGTTTGGCATTTTTTGTTATTGTCGTTAAATAAATGTGATTTATGGTGTTGTTAGACTGCTGATAGACCTCCCCATTAATACAGGTGCAGGCCTCCCTTTGTGTGTGGCAAGCGGGAGTGTAAATAGTTTTTAAACGCAGTGAAAATGTCGTCTTTGAAAGGCTAAACGGCAACAAATATGCATTGAAGTATAATATTTTGTTAGCTAAAAACATGTTGTGAATTTTGGAAATGATTACATCTATCTTTTTTCAATAAATGTTGACTTTTAGACTTTTTTGAACGGAGTTATTGGTAATGTTTGGATCGCACAAGTCGGAAACAATCCTACGCAGCTGCCACTGGAATCTAATTCTACTAATAGCATAATACTAATAATATCAGTGTAGCCGGACCTTCATCCGCAACTGTGCAGAAATACCGGCTTTAAACAGAATGTGGCCTACTAAGTAGCAAAATTATATATCTTTTTAAATAGTTTTATATACAGACAATTGTATAAATTATCCAGTTAGTGTGTTATTATGATTTTAGTTATAAATGGGCAAATCTAATTTTGACAACCTAAGAGCAGACAAATCCTGGCGGACCCCCTGTGATATTTGGCGCTCCCCTAAGGGAAGCCCGGACCCCAGGTTGGGAACCACTGATCTAGTATAATATTTGTACAGATTTAGACTGGAATTATAGTTCAGCAAAGATACACGTAAAAGAAAGTCTTCGCAGCTCTATGCGGAGAAGGGTGTTAGAGGTAACCATAGGTCGTGGAGGCTTTAGGAGCCGACATGCACACCTCCGAAAACTTACGACATCTCAATCCAAACTCTTCTCCTGCATTCTCCTCTGTACTGGAACGAGTTACTGAACTCGATATGTCAGGTGAATCCCTCTGTCTTCAAAACTTGCTTGAAGTCCTATCTCTTTGAGAGCATTTACTCACCTAATATGCTCTTTCTCTCCATCTCTCAATCCTTCTTTTTCTCTATCTCTCTTTCTCTCTCTCTCAAAAAAAGGATAGCAATTTGCTATGCACTTATAATCACCTGCAGCCTTGTGGCACTCGTGTTAGGTGAAACATGGAGCGGAGTGCTGCAGCACTTTTTCTTGAAGGCTTCTCTTTGTGACTCATTTGTACGTTGCTTTGGACAAAAGCATCTGTCAAATGAATAAAAGTAATGTCAGTGTAATCCAACTTTCTGTTGGGAGAAGGTTCGTACCAAGTATAAAAGACATAGCCACGCAAACATCTCTGAGTGTGTACATGCAGCCCAGAGAAGCATGTTCTAGCCCAAACGCTACACAGCCATTTTTTGTATTGCCTGATGAAAATTGGGCAAGAACGATGACTTGAGCAGAGTCATTACATCAAACTAAATTGCTTTTGCCATTGTCGTAAACTATGACAACAGTGTTTCGAGATCAAGTGCAGCTATTAAAGAAACAGTGTGTAACATTTATAAAGTATAAGAATCGTTGTGTTTTTGTTACCTTAGAACGAGCGCTTCATATCTACATACGAAGCGGATCCTCTCTTCACGGAGTCCGCCATGTTGCACTGCCATGTTTCTAGAGTAGCCCAGGACGGACAAACCAAACACTGTTAACTTTTCCTGCTTGGGCCAGAGTCGATAGCGTTACTCGCTCCCGTCGCCGCCGCTCTCTTTCCCTCGCTTCACCACTCACTTCCCACACGAACCACATGCAGAGACACCATTTCACTGTATGCCACGCTGTGTACAATGTAATAAAAGTTAATTTTTACTGTTATTAAAGCTTCAGTAGGCGGAATGTTTTTTTGCATCATTGGGCAAATTTCCATAATAACCTTTCAGCATATTGTAATTCAAGTGTTCTGAGAGAAAACTAGACTTCTGCACCTCCTCATGGCTCTGTTTTCAGGCTTTAGACAATCTAGCCCGTGACGGGAGACTTTGGCCAATCACAGGTCATTTCAGAGAGAGAGCGTTCCTATTGGCTGTGCTCTGGCTGGTGGGCGGTGCTTGGTAATTCTTCAACTGATCTCAACATGGCTGCGGGGTCAAAAACTTTCTCATTTTACAGCTAAACAGTACACTACAACATGTTTCTGAAAACATCTGAAGCGAGAAATAGTCATTACAGTAACAGAATATTGATTCATATTTGATCAGCGCTGCCTAGTTTGACCGTTTGATTGGAGTTTGCGAGTGATTGACAGCTGCTCAGAGACGGAAGGCTCCAGCTCGGCTCTGGTTAGTTGTTTTCCTCCGGTCTGTGAAATCTTGCAGATGCCATTAGGAGCACCGGAGGACACCGGAGGACACAGAGGCACATGATTTTACCTGTCTCATGCACTACTGTCAGGATATAGTGACCGTTTATAAAAATAACTTTTTTTATTCATATTTGCTCCAATTCTACACACTGCAGCTTTAACACTGTTATATTGCCCAGCATTGACACAAGTCAATGCTCCTGAAAAGCAATAATTGTATCAGTTTCACGTCCGCTGAGTGCTATGGGCGGCAAATGACAGCACTACGCTCTTCTCGGGATAGCAGTTTGGGTAAATAGTTAAAAAGGCCTTCGTTCCAACTGATGACATCCACTTAGCATCCATCCTGCTTCAGTGTCTTAAAACAAGATACTGAATCTTTAGCAGCACTTCGTCCCAGGAAGTGAAATCAGTGGCAGAATTTATCACTGCAGAGTAGTTAAATGTCAATTACTATAATTTCAATGCAATGGCAAATCTCATCCCCGTGATGCAGAAACTGTCTTTCCACTCGCAGCTTCTACTCTCAATTTCCAGCAAATAAAGAGCAAACGTACTGCAAATTACCTTTCAGACGGTCTAGGTTCTGTTTTGACCCTTCTATCTATCAGCTTGTTTTCCGGGCTCAGATATTTCTAAATCCTCTGCTGCACTCTGCAAGTCACTCTAGAGCGAATCATATTCTATGCAGTGGAAAGTGTACAAGGTGATCTAAATGTGAGGTGAGAAAGCCAACAGGCGAAGAGGAAAGAGAGCGAGGAAGATGTGTTTACTCTGACACCTGTTCATCCGTTACACAAATACACACACACACTTTTCATAAATGAGATGCCTCACAAACCGGGCCACTGGGGGAAAGTGTAACAGTGAGCTATCATTTCAAGTGAGTGTGTGTGAGAGAGAGAGGGGATGGCAGGAGGGTTGGTGGGGGGGGGGGATTAAGGGACAAACACACACTGAATGGCCTCCTTACTGGCTGTAACTGTGTCCTTGACCTACTGATAGACTGATATGTGCTACAGAGAGAGAACACAGGATGAAGCCAGCAAGCAGAATGCCTGACACACAACACTACTAAAAATATAGGCATAACAATAGTCCCATTGTTATTATTCACATTTATATTTATAGAGAAGTAATACTAGCACTGCATTCATACGAGTGATTTTAGTAGTGTGGTGTAAGCTGCTGAAGTCTGTCAGTGAAATACACCAAAATATTTGATATACATTTACAAAACTTGGATTTTGATATGATACATAAATACTAGGGCTGTCAATCGATTAAAATATGTAATCGCGCTAAATCGCATGGTAGTCCATAATTAATCGCAAATTAATCGCACATTTTTTATCTGCTCATAATGCACCTTAAAGGGAGATTTTTCAAGTATTTAATACTCTTATCAACATTGGAGTGGACAAATATGCTTGCTTTATGCAAATGTTTGTATATATTTATTATTGGAAATCAATTAACAACAGTAAAACAATGACAAATATTGCCCAGAAACCCTCACAGGTACTGCATTTAGCATAAAAAATATGCTCAAATCATAACATGGCAAACTCAAGCCCAACAGTCAACAACAGCTGTCAGTGTGTCAGTGTGCTGACTTGACTATGACTTGCCCCAAACTGCATGTGATTATCAAAAAGTGGGCATTTCTGTAAAGGGGAGACTCGCGGGTACCTATAGAACCCATTTTCATTCACATATCTTGAGGTCAGAGGTCAAGTGATGTCTTTGAAAATGGCCATGACAATTTTTCCTCGACAAAATTGAGTGTAACTTTGGAGCGTTATTTAGCCTCCTTCTCGTCAAGCTAGTTTGACATGGTTGGTACCAATGGATTCCTTAGGTTGTCTAGTTTCGTATGATGCCAGTATCTTTAAAACCCACTACAACCTCCGAAAGATCGAATTGCTTTAATGCGTAACTAACGAATTCGAGTTGACGCGTTAACTTTGACAGCCCTAATAAATACAAACTAAATTTCTACTTGAGTGTAAATATAATTGAGGAGATTGTGTCATTTATCCACTGATTCCATTTCCAAGTGGGTGTACAACACACTTTGATGGAAAACAGCTCATGTTGTCGATAATGAATGCATGAATGGAATCAATCAGGCTGTTTGTACTTGCTTTCAAACGAACATAAAACATCTAAAACATCTAACAGACGCATTCAGTTATAACACATAGTTTAACAATTTTCTACTTATTCATTGGAAATTAAAACAATGCATCTCTAATAGATCCAAGAAACACTGTTGCCCATATTTGGTCTGAGCCAAGCTTTGTGTGTGAGACAGGTGGCTCAAACCAAGCACAGCACAGATCGCTGGCCTGCCAGGAGAGCTTTTTAGAAAACATGCACACTTCCATATTGAGAGCATAAATACGCACGAGTGCAGACGTCTCTTTTTCCTTTCTGTCCTTCTTTCTCTCTCAAGAGTTTTCACACCTTGTATGTTAGTTTAACACCCTCGCTCTGCACTGATAGAATTTCTCGTTTTAACAACACTTTTGATTTATCTCCTCCTCTGTTCTCTTTATCTCTTTCTCTTCCCCCTCTTTCTCTCTGCCTCCCTTCCTCCTCCTCCTCCTACTGTCCTTGTGCCTCCCCTCAAACTCATTTCTCTTCTCCCTCATTTGTATCCTCCTGCTTTCTCCTGTTTGCTGTTTTTCATTGTCTGACTAAGCAATGGCTGTCTGGTTACGTTTTAATACTGAGTTACTGCAGACGGAAAATAAACACTGAGGACACCGGATCAGATCAGTGACGCTCTCCCTCTTTTTTCTGACGTAATTGTAAATAGTGATATGAGATTTTCTATCACTACATCTTAATTCATCTCTTTCATTTATTTATTTTTTTGCTTGCCTTCTTCAGTTTTGTTACTTTCCAGTAGAGTAGAAACAGCTGATGCAGTAAAGCACCGCAGCAGGAGCAGTGATTCAAACCCATAATCAGCCTCAGCAGTCTCATGGTCCAGGAGGTGCGCTGCGCTCTGACAGCCAGACTCTTAATGTGGCAATACACTACAGATACAGGCTCTCAGCTAAGGACCTGTTGACATTTTTGCACAGTATTCGCCACCCAACAGTGCCAATGTGGTTTGCAAATGGGTGAAATACTATGCAAATAGCTACACATTTACATACAGGCTTGGGCCACGTCACCTGTTTACCTGTCTGTATTATTTCCACCCTGGGTAGATGGAACGATTGTGACACCTGCAGTATGAATCGGAGCCACTTGAATTAACTCCCTGATTGCACAAGGATCTACATGAAGATTTTCTGCAGTTATCTTAGCATGTACAGAAAACAACTACCATTGCAATTGCTACTGCTACGCAATGCTATCCACATTTCAGCTACAGTAATTGGGGAAGGATACAATTTATCTGGGCTGTACTGTACCTAAACATGCACCAACTCATTTAAGAACAATAACAGAAAGAACATTTAGACCACTTCATATTCCTAAACGTAAACATGACAGATGTGTCCCTGCTTATTTCCCGTTATAGTGTACGTGAATGACATCAGCTGAGAGGAGGTAAACATGGACCCAAGCTGTTGCCTAGCAATGCAATCCCGTTGAAACGGTCTATAGTTAGTAGATGCTAAGCACCTTTCAGGCAGCATAAATTGGGGCAGAAGTAGCCTACTGGTAATGCATGCAAAAATCTGCAATTTGGGCCCGAAACATTGCCTATATATTAAAGGTAGGATCGGTAATGCTGAGAAACTAGCAAGAGTACACTAGATTTTAAAAATGATCCAACTGAAAAACCCAGCCCAATGTTGCCAACTCTTTTCCAATGAAAGTAGCAGTACTAACACCAAAAGTCCCTAAATCTAGAGAGAATGTCGCCAAGTCCCTTCAGGCCTCTCTCCAAAGCCACTCCCCCAAAATTACCATTATGAACATGAACATATCATAATGAACGTAAACAACTAACAGGGCTATAGTTAGTACTCCCAGCTGTCAAGCTTATGGAAGACTCTGGTGACACGCAATGAGTGCACAGGTAGGTAGGTAAGTAGACAGGCAGGTAGCTGTCCAATCATTACATTCGGGCCGAATTAAATGATTGGACGGGCTTATTACAGTCCTGCGACATCCACAGATACAAGATTATTTTTCTTTTTTTGTCAGAGCATTTGATTTATTGATTGCTGTCGGGATGTAATGAGAATTTCAACAAGTACTACCAATCCTACCTTTTAATTACACAGCAAAATATAAATCATTCATCATCCTATGAAATAAATGACAAAATGCTTTTTCATTGGAGCTTGGCCTTAGCGTTCATGCCATTATTCATGAGTTTCTGAATAAATATTTTGAAGCCTAGAGTTCAGTGTCCCATTCGCTACCACCTTTATCAGTTAATGAAGGCGGAATATCAAAGATTCGGGAAAAAATGGGTGGAAGCGTGGGTGGAGCTGGGGTGGCACAAGCTATAAGCAGTCATTATGTGTAATTGACTCATTCAAACAAAACAGGTCTCAAAATAGATTTCCTTTTATGCCTTAATAACGCCTCAATAAAACAATATTCAAAATCACCAAGACACCCATTAGAGACGGTGAAATTACCTATTGAGACTTAATTTGTTGTGGGGGGGGAAAGGTACTATCTTTGTATTTCATGTGGGAAGTTTGGAGTTTTCTCCATGTCACTTCCATATTCTGTTGCTTCCTTCATTTCGCTTATTTCATGGAGAAGCTGGTTGATTTTTAGAAAGGACAGAACCAGTGGGCTGAGGGAAGCAGGTGGCTTGCCCTGAGACAGGACCGATTCTGCTGTGACCCCACCTCCCTCCCCCACCCACACCCACCCGTCTCTGCTTGGCTCTGGCTCTGAAGCCACAGGCCTCAGATTGGAGGTTATTTTCTCCACTGAGCCGGCCGTCACTCCTCACATGTCAACGGAGTCCTGCAGACATCGAGTCAAAACATCATTCAAGAATATTCATTATTTGCTTGCAGTACACAAAGAGTGGGATTTGCCACATAATATAAATTCAAATGTGTACACAATGACACAGTGAAGTATTACAGCTTCATTTATCAGCAGTTTACACTTTTTAACAGTGTTGAGATGTGGTAAATCAGAGCTTCCAGGTAAACTAAGTAACCTAAAATTATTATTGTACCTGGGTGTTGAACACTGCTGAAATCTTTCTATGATCATCTATTTTTGGCTTGTTACAACAGCACTTTGCATTAATGTCAGAAAACTTCGCTTTACTGCAACTCTCCAACCGCAGAGATATGTGGAGACGGGCAGAGCAGCTCTCAGACATAAAAGCTAAATGGCCTGTCGTAGCAATTTGTACTCGTAGGCGCCAGTGAAAGCACAACGCACGTCAACAGGCTGCATGTGGAAAGGTTAATGCCTTCTTCTGTTCTTGCATTACATACATTTTTGTTTCATTACTGTTTTAAACAATCAAAGAAGCTTCGCATTACTGGACTTAAACTAAACATTTGGTTAACTATTGTAGCTTGAAAAATGGTATAGCATAAACACAGACTGGAAATATAATGTGAACATTACCTTTGTAATAGCTTTATTTAGAATATCTGTAAGGTGATGGAAAAATAATGTTCTGACCAAAATATATGCAAGAGTCAATTGACCTTCTTCAGTTAAAATTGTTCGCCTGAATTACATTAATACGCTGTTACGTTTGGCTAGTGTTGAAACAATCTCATAATTCAATAGATTCAATAATTATTTTGATAGCCAATATATTTATCTATCTTATTTATTTAATTAATTTGCAAGTAAACACACTAACACACACTGGCTGCTTATCAGATTAAAGCTGCAGTCGGTAACTTTGAGCAAATATGATAAAAAGTTGTTTTTATAAAACAGTCACTATATCCTGACAGTAGTGCATGAGACAGATAATCTGTGAAAAAAAAAATCATGTTCCTGTGTGTCCTCCTAGTGCTCCTAATGGCATTTGCAAGATTTCAACGTGCCCAAAGGAAAAGAACCAATCAGAGCCGAGGAGTATCTACAGCAGCTGCCAATCACCGCTCGCGAAACTTACGAACTCCGATCAAACTGTCAAACAAGGCAGCGCTGGAAAAATATATATAAATAGATAAATATAAACAAATAAATATATATGAGAAAAGTTTCCGGCTGGTGGGCGGTGCTTGGTTTCTGTTTTCAACATGGCGGCCGGATCACAAACTCTCTCATTTTACAGCTAAACAGCAAACTAAAATATGTTTCTGAAAACATTTGAAGCAGAGGAACGTGAATTTTTTTCACAGATTATGTGTCTCATACTGTAAGGATATAGGGACAGTTTTATAAAAAATAACTTTTTATCATATTTCCTCAAAGTTACCGCCTGCAGCTTTAAGCAGAACATCTTAAATAAATCGAAATAACGTCAAGATTAACTGAATGCATAAATCACGGCAGCCCTGCATTAAGTACATCAATGTTCCTGTTCATTTGAGTCAACATATAATTTAATGTCACATGAATTTCACAAACTATAAAATTACATTCTGCTTAAAGCTGTCTTGCTAATGGAGGCATTTTGCTTTTTGACAGGTAGACTTGATTAATAAAGGCATTTTGGGTAAAAAAAGTTCTCTTTCTGTCTTCCATAAAGGCTTACAATAGTCACATTTGTGTCTCTTTTTTATTTCTTATCCTGACAGAATGACAGATGCCATTGTTCCCCGTGGGTAGAATAAAACTCCTGAAAGTGATTTATGGAAATAAACCTTTGACATGAGGGAGGATGGATGGTCTCATGCTGATAACTCTGACTCTGCCATCAGCATCTCACAAGAGAACCTGAAATCCATCGGACTGAGCAATGAGCAGTATTTACACTCTAGTCATCACTTACTGGATATTTACTGTATGCTTTTTTTGTTCATGGGTAACAAAAGTGGAACTTGGCACGGCTTCCTCTTGTCATTCGAAGTTTGACCTCTCTCATTACTGAGGTGTTTGCCCCCACAGAGCTGCCACTGACTGCATTTTATGTTTATATGGATTTTATTGTTCAAAGTCGATTACAAGGTGCATCTTCAGTGTTATCGTGAGGTTTTGAGGTTTCACTTAATTTGTGTATCAAAAGCATCGAACTCCAGTCGTCTGTGTTGCTGCTGCTGTATGAACATTGAGGATCCAGGACTCCAGTAAACAGGGAAACCAGCAGGATCCTGAACAGGTCAAACGCCCCTCCACCTGCTCTCCCTCACACTAACACACAACAATGACCTTACTGTATCTTGTATCGCCTTTCAGTGGAATCATATGATGATGACATGGACATACTGTGCTAGTTAATATAAATGATATTGTTAATTAATAACTCAGAGCAAATTGTAGTTATAAACTACTAAATTAGTTACTTAAGTTTGTATAATGTATATGATTTAATGCTTACATTTGCTGCACAGTGAAATAGGGGTGTAAAGATCCATTGATCTTATGATCAACGATCCAATATATCGATGCAAAGTGAAAACATCGATACATATCATCCTTAAGATCTCACAACACTCCCCGTCCTCCTCTCCACCATCGTCGAAGATTTCAAATGGCTCGGCATTGGAGGTCACAGCAAAGTTCATCATCATCTACATGCTTGAGACATTGCTAAATTATGCCATATAGAAAGTAAATGAATAGACTGTCATCAACTTGTTGGTCCGTCCTGGTTGTACTAACACTAGTCAGTCAAACTGGTGTATTTTGAACGCCTGCGGGATAATTGCGACACAAACATCTGCAAAACTTTGAGGTGACTAATGCCACAGTAAACAGCAACAACATGTGTGCACGCAGGCTCTTAAGCGATGAAGGTGACGAAGGCTGCCCACTGTCAGGAGGGGCAGATTTCATGAACATCTGCTACTGACACACACACACACACACACACACACACACACACACACACACACACACACACACACACACACACACACACACACATCACAGCATGTAAAGCGAGAGGAGGAAGTGGGTGGAAAGAGAACAGCTCAGGCACACGCTGCTTTGTGACATTTACATGTATTTGTGTTTACCTGTACATATGCAAATACAACTGCACACACACACATGCACTGCCTGATGTTCAAAAAGGTGTTCAAGGAACATATAAATATGTGCACATGCACATCTTGCAGAAGTTTTGTGTGTTTCTGAGAAAGTCTGAATAATTCAAGAACTTAGCAGAAGTCCTTGGTAGCTAACACAACAAACACACACAGACACACACACACACACACACACACACACACACACACATTTATTTTACCCTCCAGTGAATCTGCAAATATGTTTTTACACTACGTGCTCGGATTTGATTAAACATCATTTTTATTCTTTTTGAGAAGTGGAGTCTGGGGTGCACAGTTGATGTTGGGGCAAAATTCTTGCTCAATACTTGGCTTCAACTCCCACTAGAGCTACTTCCAACATGGCTGTTGGTCTAGGAATGGGTTCTGATAGCCGATTCAATAAATATAATATAAATTACAATTAATATAGATTTTCCGGTTGCCAAAATACCCAGATTCACTAAACTCTCACTCCAATCTCTTATCAAACCTGTTCTCTCTCTGTGGTCAAATAGTAATACATTGTACAAAACATTCAGGTAGCAGCTTCTCATTTTTAGCCGACACTTAATGTCAATTTTCACCGGTTAAAAAAGGAAACTTGGGAAGTACCACTACATATGTTAAAAAGTAGTATAAAGTCTTTTGGGGCTCCGGAGGGAGTTGCACGGAATCTGATAAATTACTTCAAGTGATGTCACTCGAGTCAGCGTCGGTCGGGGCTGAAGACTACAAGTTAGAAAGTGTTGGAAAGAAGTGGGCTTACCAAATCTCCGACCGAATTGTGGTCGACTTCCATTGTGGGTACAACAAGGGTTTGACAAGGAAGAAGAATGGATGATATGTAGTGGACAATATCTCTGGTTCTTCTCAGTGGGCAACCTCCGGGTCTGAGAAGTGAAGCCAATGAGGAAGTGCCTTAAACTTGCATTCTTTCTAATAGCCAGCAGGGGGCGACTCCTCTGGTTGCAAAAAGAGGTCAGATTATATAGAAGACTATGAGAAAATGACCCTACTTCTCACTTGATTTATTACCTCAGAAAACATCGAAAACTTTATGGTCTCAATCACTAGTTTCAAATCTTCTTCAATACAGCATGATGTTCTTTTAGTAAATTTTGGTCTCATTTAGAGTCAAGTGAAGTGAAGATAACGTTGTCGGTACCGTTTACAAAAAGGCTTGGTAGTGAATATAAGGTTATTATACTATGCGTAGGATTGTTGTCAAGTCCAAAAGAAAAAAATGTATTGAAAAAAGATAAGATATATATTTTTTTTCGAACGAAATATTCCGCTCCAATCCGTATTTGTTGCCGTTTAGCCTTTCAAAAACCTTTTTACTGCGGTTAAAAAACTGTTGGGAGGCACAAACTGACGAGTTATATTCATTAATGAAAGTTTATTTAATATAAAAAGACTAACTCATTCAATCAGATGAATCACTTTATTCAAATTAAGGATTTTGTTCGAGGATCTTTTTTAAGGTGATGACGTCTTTCATTTGAAAACCTCAATAGATGTAAAAAAAAAAAAATTGACACTCGGTACAGCCCTATTAAATGAAGCTGCCACCCAAAACTGCAGTGTTTGTGCCTTCTCAGATCTCAATTGAATCTTTGAGTTTTTAGATATTTATAACTTGAGTTCCTTGAAAATGTTGAAACCTAAATGCAATTATATTCAATAAGAGATTTAAAAGGATTTGGATTCAATAGTGGATTTTTATTCAGTAAAATGCTACTTTGAGTTGATAAAAAGCCGTCATTAAGAGTCATTAACGGCTCCTATTTGAGGAGGATAGCATGAACACATCCCGATCATTCTTTCTTGTCCCACAACCAACTCCTTCTATTCTCTTTCCTTTACATTCATCCCTCCTTCCTTTCCTCTCCTCTCACCCAACTCTTCCCGTCTCTCCTTTCTCATTGCACTCTCCTCTCCGTTGTTCCCATCCCCCCACTTCTCTCTGAGATGTGGACTGTCAGTGGTGCCATATATCTGACACAGTGCACCATGGACTCCACACACTCACACGCACATATATCCAATCTACGATATAGTGTTCACTAATGGGGCAGCGGGTATGAGGGGAATAGGAGATGGAGTCAGCTGGGCGTTGTTGAGTCCATCAGACAGCTTATATAAGACAGAGACGAGGACTTTCCTTCACCATAAATCTATAACCTTATGGAAGATACTGTAATGTCAACACCGGCTCTATGTATATCACTGGATACAGGATCAAGCAGCTTCCCAGAGCCCCAGGTGATGTTTTCAAATAGCGTGTTTTTGGTCCAACCAACTGTTGAAAAACCAAGAATATTCAATTTGCAATTATATAAAACAGAGAAGAGCAGCCAATCCTTATATTTATGAAGTTTGGATGAGAAAATGCTGCTTTTTTTATGTAATAAAAGAGGATTTATTATCAAATTTTTTTGTATCTTCCAGTCAATCGCATAATAAACTAATAATTTAAGCACGGATATACGGACATTAGTTCAGGCTCCTGCGATGGAACATATTGCAGCAACTCTGCAGCCATTCAAACAGAAATGAACGCAGCAATTGGAGCATTTTAAACACACCATTAAAAAAGAAACACACAGCAATGTTTTACTCTCTTATTGATGGTTACAATATTTTGGAGTGCTGTGATATTTTAAAGGTTTTTGTTAATCATTCATTTCTGACAAGCTGCCGGATCGCTGAGATATCTCCAAACATAAGATACGTAGCCTGTAACTTCAACAGTATCACTGCTACCAGTCAGTAACTCATACCGCGTGATGTCAAAGAGTCTGAACTACTCCTCTAAGTGGATAAATTCATGTGACACGTTGAGCAGGGCGGGCTTCATGCAGCTCTGCTCTCCGACTGCTCTGCTCAGGCTCACTAAACATATCGTGCTCGTCCTGACGCATGAATAATGTGGAAAATACAGAGAGAGAGTTTCCACTTCTGTTGCTTCACCTGACCCAAGTGACTTTTCCTCTCTCTCTCTTCCCTCTGTTTCTTATTTCTCACTAACACCATGATAAAGTCCCACTCTTTCACACTCCCTCCCTTTCTCCTGAAACACACACGCCAAGGCTTCATTCACACCAAATCAGGCGTTGCGGCGAAAACGCCAGTCCGGTAGGGCGTTGGGGACCGCGAGGGATGCTGCAGCCAGCGGCGAAAAGTTCTAACAGTTTTGGAGACAAATTTTGGAGAAACGCAACCCAACGTCACGCTGCGGTGGCCAATAACGTAACCGCCAATTAGGCCGGAAGATGCGTGACCATCACACCATGGAGTGTAGCGTTATCTTTCACGTGTAGTCACTCAATTTGGCCGTGTGCATCACTTTAAAACCAACCGTTTTGATAAGCCTTGCATCCTGGTTAGTTATTAAAAGTAAAGGTGTTTTTTCAACAACTCGTAGGACCCGGCATACTAGCAGCATGGTGCCACATAAACGGGCCATTTAAGTGACACTCCAACACCGCCGCACAACCCTGCGCTAATCGCCGCAACGCCTGATGTGGTGTGAATGGAGTGGCAGCCTAAACACCAGGCAGTGTGCCTCTTTCTAAGAATGTATGGTGCTACAACCCTGAAGACATCACACAAGTGATGAATGACACTAAAGAGTGGGAGAAACCAAGTTATAAACAGTGAAGTCACTCGGGGGGTCTTTGACGAGAAACACGCAAGCAAAGTTCTTGCGTGTAAATTAAACATAACAGATAAACTGACTGATCTGCTGCGAAGGAATCTGAGTCAGCTGAAGTAGTTGTAACTCTTGTTTACATTGTTCGAAACATATTTATATGAAAGAAGGGGCACGTGTGAGGACTTTAACTGCACAATATTGTATTGTCTGCAACACACGAGCTGATTACAATGGCGATTGTCACTGTACAAGTTGAATTTTAAAACTCGTGCTGCAAGAAGGATAAAGAGAGAGCAGAATCACAACAGATGCTACAGTACCTGACAATGACACAAATATATGTCAGTGCAGTGAAAATATCCAATAATGTAGTGGCAGATGAAAATGTGAAGAAACTGTAATGGCGTTCATAAGAAAACAGCCACATCAACAACAAGAAATCCTGCTTTCTGACTTAATCAATCACAAGTTTTGATGTAATAACAGATGCATGGATAAGTTCAGAATGACAGAGGCAAGGGACTTCATCCACTGTACCTCCTCTTGTTGCAAGGAAAGCAACATAACCTACAAGCCCCATAAGTACACACACACTAAGTTGATTCAGATAATCAACATCTTTTGATTATCGGTGTGTTTACGTCACTAATTTTGCAGCCAATTTGCAATGCAACTATATACAGTTTGTGAACTGTTATAAATGTGGTCAAACAATTAATTTTAAATGTCAGATTAGTTTGGGATCCCTTTCCTCACATTAATGAGAATTACAGTTATTTAGGCTTATTTTTTTTAATTTACCTTAAGAAAAATGAAACCTCCTGGTAGAACTATTCAATTAAACTTTGAAACTAAAGTTCCTTATAATGATATGGCTTTTATATCGTTTATTATGAATATTAGCAGGTCACGGGTTAGATAAAGGTCACTGTAGAGCATCAGACTCCGGGTTCTTCATCACCAAACAATAACGCAGCCTACATTTTAAAAAGTGCGACGGTCTGTGCAAAACTAAACTAATGAGCACCACGGACGCACAATATGTCTCCAAATGCGTAAAAACTGCAAACTGAGTGAGCCGCGCTACTTTTCCTTCAGTTTTTATTTCTACAAAAACTATCGTGTACCTGGTTTGTGGTGTCGGGCGGCAGGTTCTTAATGAGGATTTTCCTCCTGTTGCTCAGCTCCTGGCGAGTTTTGGCCAGTCTCCTCTCGATCTCCTCCGGCTCCAGGTCCGGCAGGTCGCGGAGGCTTATCTCCGGGTCGGGGGGCTGCGCTGCGGCCGCCGCCGCCGCCTCCTCATCCTCCGGCTGCCGGCTCTCGGGGCTGTCCATCTCCGGGGAAAGTGCGCTCTCCCCGGCTAGAGAAGAGTGAACGCTCGGCGGCTGGATGGATGGGGCTGCCGCCATCTTGGGTAGCTGAGTGAAAAGTGAGAGAGAGAGAGAGACAGAGAGAGAGACAGAGAGAGAGAGAGAGTGAGTGTGAGAGAGAGAGAGATAGGGAGGGAGGGAGGGAGAGGGGGAGAGAGAGAGAGAGAGAGAGAGAGCAGGTGGGAGGTGTGTCTGTTAGTGAAAGAGAGAAAGGTAAAACATCCCGAATAAAATGCAAAAAGAAGGCTATTTTAATTGAGTCAAGTAAACTCCTTTATTCTTAAATGTACGCATCATTCATGGAATAAAAATATTTATTACTACTTATGTATTTATATAATTGCCTATATGGGATAATCATCTCTAAACTTACGCATTCATCCTTTTGTTTGGTTAGTTGCTGTTTTTTTTCTGTTTTAGTGGATGATACACAGAAAACAGTGACACTGCAAACAGCTGGGGTTTTATTCCATTATAAAGGTTGTTTATTAGTTTTAAGGTGAAATGAGAGTGGGATGCAGTAGTTCATGCTGTAGGTGGATCTGCGTGTCCTTTTATGTGCAGTTTGCGGCTCACGTGGTTTGGTCAGGCTGCACCTCGCGGACTCCTGGCGACCCCAGCTGTCTGCTGGATGTATAGATGCTATATTATTAAAGAGCCGCCACTGTCACCAGTCGACCATCGAATAGAGTTAGTTTAGTGCGTGTAGTCAACTACACTGGAGGCTGCTGGATTTTTTGCATGGCATCAATGTTGTTAACCTACTTAAAGCTGCAGTAGATAGAATTGGAGCAAATATGGTTAAAAAGAAGTTATTTTTATAAAACAGTTTCTACATATTGACAGTAGTGCATGAGAAAAAAAAAATATCATGTGCCTCGATGTCCTCAGGTGCTCCTAATGGCATCTGCAAGATTTCACAGACCAGAGGAAAACAACCAATCAGAGCTGAGCTGGAGCCTGCAGTCTCTGAACAGCTGTCAATCACTCGCGAACTCCGGTCGAACTAGGCAGCGCTGATCTAATATGAATCAATATTCTGTTACTGTAATGACTATTTCTCGCCTCAAATGTTTTCAGAAACATCTTGTAGTGTACTGTTTAGCTGTAAAATGAAAAAGTTTGTGACCCGGCAGCCATGTTGAGATTAGTTGAGGAAATACTATGGCGTTTAATTAGTATCAAAACTCGCATGCGCACACAGAAGAGTATCCGCGAGCGGAAAAGCATCCCCTCGAGGGGGGCATTTCTGCTCCGCGTGCACAAATGCAGTCGCGTGAGCGCGGGCGCTGTGATTAGCGCTCGCTCGACCCAAGATACAACATTGTGACATTTGGAGGAGTGGACGGTCACGTGTTCTGTGCTCTATGATTGGACAACGGTGTCACATGTTCATGAATTATTCATGTTCTGTCTTTGCCGTCAGAGACTGTAAGTGTAGAAAGTGACCAATCAAAGAGCGGATACACCAGCCACTGTCTATTCCACCCCCGCCTCCAAAGTCTCAAAAGTCAACTTGACGAGCGAGCGAGTTGAGCAGTTGTGAGCGCGTAGAGAGGGTCGCGCGAGCGCTCATCACAGCCCCCGCGCTCGCGCGACTGCATTTGTGCACGCGGAGCAGAAATGCTCCCTCGAGAGGATGCTTTTCCGCTCGCAGATACTGTTCTGTGCGCTAGCGGAGCAGAAATTCTTCCTCGCGAAGATGCCTTTCCGCTCGCGGATACTGTTCTGTGCGCGCGCAGGTTTTGATACTAATTAAACGCCATAAAATACCAAGCACCTCCCACCAGCGGGAGCACAAACTTTCTCATTTTACAGCTAAACAGTCCACTACAAGATGTTTCTGAAAACATTTGAAGAGAGAAATAGTCATTACAGTAACAAAATATTGATTCATATTTGATCAGCGCTGCCTAGTTTGACCGTTTGATTGGACTTTGCGAGTGATTGACAGCTGCCTCCGTTGAATGAACAGCCAATAGGAACGCTCTCTCTCTGAAATGACCTGTGATTGGCCAAAGTCTCCGGTCAAGGGCTAGATTTTTTAAGGCCTGAAAACAGAGCCATGAGAAGGTGCAGAAGTCTAGTTTTCTCTCAGTACACTTGAATTACAATATGCTGAAAGGTTATTATGGAATTTTTGCCCAATGATGCTAAAAACATTTTGCCTGCTGCAGCTTTAAATCCTGTAATCTCCTGATTTGAGTGAATATATCCTCATCCACATGTTCAGTCTGACAAGTGTTTTACGTTCTGTAAAATGTGTGTACAGTACATTGTAAACAGCAGGGAGCTGGTAAATATGTGCACAAGCTGAATGACAAGAGAAACTCAGTTCTTATTTTTGTTCTGCAGCCCAATTAACACATTTATTCTTTTGGTCAAAGGCAGAAAGAGAGAGAGAGCGAGGCATTCATTGGAGAATAGCTCTAAACCACCATCCTGTTCCTTATGTGCATAATGTTACCATGAATGGCTGCGTGCCTTCCATCCTTTCTACCCAAGTCATCCAGCGAATGCCAAACTAGCAGCCAACCGAGCCTGCCTGCCTGCCCACCGTGGGTGGAAAGCTGCTCCTGGCAAACACAAAAGGAACAGAGCTCCCTGCCGAGTCCTCACAATGCCTATGTAGCTTCCGCAGGCTGCATGAGTCGCTGACAGACACACACACACACGGTAAATTCGCACTCCTAAAGATGCATTCACATTCCCGTAGGCCCACAAACATGTCAGCAATCGCACACATCAACCCACTAAAGGAGATATTGAGAGCGCGATTATGCCGAGACGGTGAAATCAACCTCCATCGTCCAACCTCCATGTTCTCTCTCTCTCGCCATCTGTGTGAAGCGTTTCTTGGCAGATCGGAGTCCAGACAATCACAGTTGTCAGTGGGTGAAAATGATCTCACATTGCCAAGTGGCTGGACCAGTGTAACCGACACACACCGACTGTATATATGGACCAATCAAGCTTTACACTCGGTCCACTCCAGAGCGGAGAGGCCAAAGAAAAGAGCATTTTATGTCATTTCAAACAGAAGGAATAGAGGATGAACAGCATTTTTTTTTTTCCTGTGAAAGATTCAAGACGTCTTCATGTATCAGTTTGATTCTACTAAGTATTATATGTGCTGATGTCACATGCCCCCCATGCAAACCAGAAGGTGACAAATGCTTCTATGGAGGACACATTTTACCTCCAAAAAGCAATGACACCAGCTTTTATTGTATTATCTCAAGGAAAAAGAGGATCCCAGGGTGCAACGCTTATAGATGCGACTACTTCTTAAGCTCAAACGATGAGCTGATCAGCAGAAAATTACATCTTTAACTAACTGGTAGGACTGTCAAAGTTAATAACATGTTAACGCATTAACACAACTTGCGATTTTTAGGTTGTAGCGGGCTCAGTTTTAAAGCTAGGATGAAGATACTGACATCATATGAGACTAGAAAACCTAAAGACTCCATTGGTACCAATCGTGTCATACTAGCTTGTCGTTAAGGAGGCTAAATAACGCTCCAAACTTAAAAAAACTGGCTTGGCCATTTTCAAAGGGGTCCGTTGACCTCTGACCTCAAGATATGTGAATGAAAATGGGTTCTATGGGTACCCACGAGTCTCCCCTTTACAGACATGCCCACTTTATGATAATCACATGCAGTTTGGTGCAAGTCATAGTCGAGTCAGCACACTGACACACTGACAGCTGTTGTTGCCTGTTGGGCTGCAGTTTGCCATGTTATGATTAGAGAATATTACTTATTTTCATTTATTTGTCATTGTTTTGTGTTGTTATGTGATTTCCAATAATAAATATATACACACTTTTGCATAAAGCAAGCATATTTGCCCACTCCCATATTGATAAGAGTGTCAAGTACTTGACAAATCTCCCTTTAAGGGACATTTTGATGAGATAAAAAAATATGCAATTAATTTGTGATTAATCACGATTAAAGGGGCTATATGTAAGAATCAGAAATTGCTTGTTCACAGCGACACCTGTGGCCGCAATGTCAACGAAGGTCAGCGTCCTGTTGCTCGCGCTCGCGCTTGTGCTCGCGCTACATTGACATGAACGAGCACCGGTCTAAACAGTGAGGCGACACACGTCAGCTAACATACAATATCACTCTATATTTCACCTGCTTGGCAGTAATGTTAGCTGACCAGACGAAGGTCTCTCCATGGATCAATGCTGATCCTAGTGTTGTCTTTTCCTGTTCAACCTGCCGACCGAGGAGGGAACGGGGGAGGGGAGGGGAGGGGGAGAGACCGACACCCGGTCGGGGGGGAGACAGCGACACCCAGTCGGGACGATAACGTAACTCGCTGCGGAGCTCCGTCACTTCACAAGACACGGGAAACCTCTGTTGGTCTGGAGGAGCGGCAGCATTTATTTCTGCAAAAACGTCCACTGCACATTCACTAGATATTCTCAGAGCTAAACTAACTCTTCTGCAGTGTGCGCGCGTGCACGTGGAGTTGGAGCGAGCCGAGCGAGTGAGAACGAGCGCTGTGTGCAAGCAGGCAGCAGGAGCAGAGCTGCTGCGCGCTCGCGTACCCACACGCGAGCGCGCATGGGAATCCGACCCGTTAAGATTTATGCGCGTGATAAGTTATAAATAGTCCCTTTAACTATGGGCAATCACGTGATTCATCGCGATTAAATATTTTAAGCGATTGACAGCCCTACTACATTTATTATTAGTTAATCATTTCAGTAATTTTTCAAGCAAAAATGCCAAACATTCTCTGGTTGCAGCTTCTCAAATGTGAGGACCTGCTGCTTTATCAGTTAGTAAATGGAATTTCTTTGGGTGTGAGGGTGTCCTCTTAGGGTCTGGGAAATTACAATGGGAACTATTTTCTTAAATTTTATAGAAAAAAACTATTACTTGATTAACCCAGAAAAACACTGGGGCTTATCTTGGTTCCTGGTACATCAGGCTACATCTTCTGATCAGCTGTTTTCAATTAAGATTCTGTCATGTCCTCATAGTGCTACAAATCACAAACTAATGTCCTCCTAATGCAAATCAAAAGGTGAGAAATGCTCCTGAGCAGCATTCATCCCATAAATACGCAAGACATGCTTTATTATTTCCAATAGCAATCAGCTGAAACAAAGACTTTTTTTTTTTTTACATTTGAAAGGCCTTCAGGAGTAGTCCGTTTGTGATCTAACTGCAGCTCATACAATAGTCGGTGCCTGCTGACAGATTGGGGGACATGAATCATTGAGCAGTGGCTCGCTGAAAAGACAGCAAGGACTTGCCTGTCACTTGCACTGACTGATTTCAGAGACGCATGAATCACTCCACTAAGTGCTAAACAACGTTTCCATGAGAGAACAATTAATTTGTTCTCTCAGTCCCAACGGCACAAACGCATGCCATATTACACTTACAGACACACTCTGACACACACACACATGCATTAACTCGTGTCAGCCTACAGTCGCACCGCCGCACAGTTACACAAACTCTGTAGCTTTCAAACTGTTGTACCCATGTGCAAGTCAAACCCCATAATAATGGGCTATGCTTCACAAGCCAAGGGAAAAAAGAGATGCTGGTCCCTCTCCATCTAAAAACACAAGAGCCCTGCTGGTGCTTCAGCGTGTCAGCCGGTGATTCACAGCCTTTTGGAGTGGGTGGTAGTAGAGAGAGGAGAAGAAGAAAGCGGGAAAAAACGTTTCGCCGCTGCTCGCTGGGACTGAGAGTGTGAGCGCGTGGGTGGGCAGAGTGGCTGAACGGGCAAAGCAGGCACCTGGGATCAGCTCAGTAGGCGTGAGGATGGGATGGGAGGGGGGGGGGTTGAACCCTAAATGGCAAAGTGGTTCATTGCGCGTGGGAGTTGACGGTGAGCACGTACACGTGTGTGCATCCTGCATGATTGTGCAGTGTGATTACTGACATCTCACTCTGCAATCCTGTCTTGAGATATACAAAATGTTACTCTAGGCTCTCTCTGCATTTATGAGCTGGTGCTGTGCGCTCATTAATGATCAGTCTGGTGGCGTGGCTTCCCCATCTCTAGAAGAGATTAAGGGACATGTGACCTACTAAAAACAGCTGACCTGAAACCACGGAGACAATATGCACAAGAGGTCCCTGCCCAATTCATGTCCTAATTACAGTGGTCATAAGCATAACTCTTCACCAGTGCGTCAGGGGAGGGCAACTGAATCTGTAGTGAGGAAGTTGCATCTATTTTAACGTGAATAAACCCAAGCATAACTCCAAGTGTGTACTTTTTTTATGTCTTGATCCCTATAAAGGCCCCAATTAGATTTTTAGATTTAGTTAACAAGGAAGTATAAAATTGTGCCTTTGAGCAGAACATTGTGAAATCCCTCCTTGGCAGATTTTGCTGTGAGGTTTCGAGTTGTCTTGTTTTTGCACACGTTTTCCACATATTTTTAGCAAAACCCACACGATACGTTAGAAAGCACTCAGAGAGTCTGTCGAACAGATTTCAAAGTGCTTTAAATTGCTCGAATGCAAGACTTAAGATGATGATCATACTGCTGAGATGCGTTTGGGGAAACTGGGACTCCGGACTGCACACAAAATGTGCTGCTAGTGCATGTCTGCTGTACTAGTTGGCAGAGCGAAGACTGACTGAAATGACCCGAGGGTGCTTGGACACCGAGCTCGGTGCTCTAATTCACAGCGTTTCCCTGGCAGGGAGCAGCAGACAGCTCGGGAGGAAGAGGGAGAGCAGCGGAGATAGAGTGACAGTGGAAAAGAGGCAAATGTCGGGGGGAGGTATGAATGAAAATGATAAGGTTTATGGGACATGGCGACAGGCGGGCTGACGGAGACAAGGGGAAAAGAGCTCCTTCTCTCCCTCAGCTCTCAGTGCTGAACTACTTCCCTCCCAGCGTGCCCCCCCCCCCCCCCTCTCTATTTCCACTTTCCACCTCAAGGAGAAACAATTTACTTAGCTGCACTCTATGACCTTCTCTTAAAATAGACACACCACCTATGCTAAACTAGTTCATTTTAATACAACGTGATATCTCAAAAGATGAGAGCAGATGAAAGTATCAAAGACCTTGCAAATTCACAGATCCTCTATATACTCAATATTCTCCAATTAAATCCTTTCCATACAGCCTAAGTGTCTCTTACAATATTAGAATAACACACTAATTAACTGCACTGAATATGTCATATAGTGTAGCAGAGACACCAGAAGAGAACATGAAGAGTATTAAATAAACCACCATGAACCAAGTTGTTCCATATAATATATATATATATATATGTATATATATATACATATATATATATACAGCTAAAGTGGCTAGCTTGGTTAGCACTAAACTGGACTAAATTAACAAATTACAAATCAATGATCTCAAAACAGCTATAATTTTAAAGGAGTACATACAGAAAGGTGAAAATGATGTAAACTTTAACTTAAAATTGTAATTTAAAATTAAATAATTTGTTTTCTTTCTTTCTTTATGAAAACATAACATTCTGATCCTCCCCCTCCCCAAAAAAGCAGCTTCTTGTTATATTTTGTGACCATGTTGTCTCTCCATCTGTGGTTGTCCCCTGGCAGGAATCACTGTATGTACAGAGAGGCCTGATAAATAACTGATAGGGTCTTCCAGGCAGCATGTACCACTATTCACCCACAAATGGCATGACCTACGGCCAACAGCTTGAAACACATTGAAAAACACACTCCTCTTGTGGAGCAGATTGGGACTGAAAGACCACTTTACTCTGAAATGCCCTATTTTTTTAAGTCGGGGTCAAGAGCTTAAACGAATTTTGGGGGGGGATTTCTTGAGTTTTACTAGGACAGCAACAAATATGTTTAGATTTACAGAAAAAATGCATGCTTTTTTCCTTACTACAAAAGCCATGAACCTCTGCCCTTTGAACATAAAACACGATAAATACATTTTGTTTCTCACCTCGGCAGAAAAAAATCCAAAGGTTCATAATACTAACAACTGAGATTTAACTATTGAGTGATGAATTACAAAATAATCTACAATATGACATTTTGATTATGACAAAGAAGAATTTCTTGCCGTCTGCAGTTATTTGCAGAATATATAAATTTATTTTTACGAATCAAATACACTCCCAAAGGGGTGGATGCCGGCATACACGGATCTTAGTGTTGAAAATGAGTCTCTCCAACTACTGGGTCAGACAAACATCCCAGTTTGACATAGTAGCAGACAGTTTTAGCCTACATGTCATTAAAAATACACCCTTCCAAACAAGGCCAAAAAGCCTCTGAAGAGCAGCGTTTATAGGTGTCCTCGATGTCCCTGCATGAACCAGAGAGGATAATACAGGTCGGACCGGTATCAGATAATATTAATCTGCTGTCAGTGAGTGCTAGTGCTGGGACAGGTATTGAAACAACACACACAAAATCCTCTGCAGATAATCTCCCTGTTTTACTGTGTGCGAGGCGATTTGTGGGTGATCTGTTCCATGACCTCCTACAGGAAGAACAACATGGCCCTACTGACAATAGAAAAATACAATTAGCAGCATTTGAGCTTTTAATATTAATATTGACAATTTTTTTTTGCCTTAATGTTTATTTAAAGTGAGATAAATTGCCAGAAATGATAAATCACAGTAACAACTTCTGAGATTTCTGTTTGTAGGACCGTCTCTGTGTGTGTGTGTGTGTGTGTGTGTGTGAGTGTGTGTGTGTGTGTGTGTGTGTGTGTGTGTGTGTGTGTGTGTGTGTGTATGTGTGTGTGTGTTTGTGTGTGTTGAGTTCACCTTGTTTATAGGTCTGCATAATAGAACATTTTGTGCTTGATATAGGCTAGTGTATGTTTGACAAATATTTTTGGGAAATACCTTCCAGTCTTACTATGTAGGTCAAATATAATGTAAATACCTACTTCTATGCTGTTGCATTTATATTAGGCCTATAACCACATGTATCACATGCAGAGGTCAATTGGGATTTGTGAGGAGGGGGAGAGCAAAACTGAAAATCCCTGTAATAATCCACTTGGCATGCCAGGAAATTAACAAGTATTGTGATTCTCCAGAGGAAACGGTATTTTAACTTTTGCTGAAAATAAAAATGTGCCTACAGCTTTGTGAATCAGTGTGCAACCGTTTAGCTGCATGTTTGCTGTGCAGAAAATCATTTAGGTTACTGAGGCTACCATAAGATCACAATCAACATCAGGATATTTATATAAATAATGACGTTACAGCTGCTGTCGCATTTGCGTAAATTGCGACACAAGTAACTTTCTGACAGGGAACGATTTGCATTACAAATCTCATTTTACCATCACACCTAACTTCTGTTAGCTAAGCTAACACTATATTGTGACTTTATTTTGAGGATCTTTGAGTAGTTAAAATCTGTGAAGCTCCATTAACTTCATGTTAATCATACTTTCTTAAGGACAACAACAACAATAAAGGATCAAATGACAAGAGCTTAAATAAAGCTAAATGTTTGGGTTGTACATTGATCTCAACAAAACTCATTCCAGCCTACAACCAGCAGCTGTTTGTATCCAAAAAGCTACGATAGATAGATAGATAGATAGATAGACAGACAGACAGACAGACAGACAGATAGATAGATAGATAGATAGATAGATAGATAGATATAGATAGATAGATAGATAGATAGATAGAGATAGATAGATAGAGATAGATAGATAGATAGATAGATAGACAGATAGATAGATAGATAGAAAGATAGATAGATAGACAGATAGACAGATAGATAGATAGATAGTTAGATATCATTAGACGCACTGTATGCTAACTGCTCAGCATCAAACAGCAGACATAACATGTTAGCACAACTAACGTTAGCTAGCTAGCTAAGGTAGTGAATGAACCAAACCTCTAATTTAGAAGCGAAACAGAGATGAAAAATTAATGTTTTTGTCATGAGCAGGTTGAGACAAAGAAAAAAGCTGAAAAGAGAGTGAATATTGAACTTACATTCATGCAGAAACAGCCTCCAGTGGTATAATGTTGCTCCCTCCTGGAAGTGCTAACATGTTAGCTGACCGTATCAATTTAGCTGTGTGTTAAAGTTAGCTATGTGTTTCTTATAGGCTGTTTTGGAGTTCTTTTGCTCCAAGTTTAAAAAAAGTAACTAAACATACATTAATTATTGTAGCTTTATGGGTTGAATCAACATTGTGTACATCTTTTTCATGGCAGTTTTTTGGGCCTTATAGCAGGAAAAGCACAGGTGTAACGTTACACCGAGTCAGGTGTGTAGAGAAGGACGGATTTAGGTTCAGGTTCAAATTGAAGACTTGCTGCACCTCAAGCCACACCCCAATCAGTGACGTCAGAATTGCAAACACCTGTTGTCATATGGGCGTTTTAACATTTAATAGCTAATCTTGACTATCCGGAATTAACATTAGAGATATCCACAATTGCATTTTGACTAGGCGTAATTATATTGTGACTAGTCAGAATTCCTGTTCAAGATATCTATAACGTGATTCTGACTCGTCAAAACCACAGTTAGAGAAATCTGTAATTCAGTTCTGACTATCCTAAATAACAGTTACAGATATCTCAAACGTCTTTATGACAGAATTGTTGTGCCTGACAATGCTCATGCAAGGCTTCCCATTGGATAATTGGCCCAACAAGCATTTGAACAGTGTTAGCAGAAGCTTTTGCTAACTTGGATAGTTCAGTAAAGTTGGAAAGATATTCACAGATTCAAACTTCCCGGATCAATAACTCATAAGCGAAACATTGTTAAAACACAAATGTTTTTTCTAACCGTAGTAAGGTAGACAACGAGCTACAACCTCATTTTAATCAAAACGAGCCGTCCTCCAAGCTGGACATATAACATAGGTCTCTATGTGCAGCCGGCTGTTGGACGAGTGGTCAGGGACCGTTGTCGATAAGATAGTTAGAAAATGCCACGAAATAGAAGGAGCTTAACATCAAGGAATTTATGGCGAACGAGAGCTTTGTTCGCTAAAGAGTTGTGGTAGAAATTTACAGCGTATTGTAGATTTATTGTCTCCTCTCCAGACACAACAACCTCGTAAGTCTAAAAGTTTCTGAAAGCTCTGAGTTCACGAGTTGTGACGTGTTTGTTGACGTCAGAAATGGCGGAGGTGGTGCATGTCTGTAAAGGGGAGACTCGTGGGTACCCATAGAACCCATTTTCATTCACATATCTTAAGATCAGAGGTCAAGGTTCCCCTTTGAAAATGGCCAGGACAGATTTTCCTCGCCAAAATTTTGTGTATGTTTGGAGCGTTATTTAGCCTCCTTCTCGTCATTGACATCCCTTAGGTTTTCTACTTTCATATAATGCCAGTATCTTCAGTCTAGCTTTAAAACTGAGCCCGCTACAACCTCCGGAAGATCTATTGAATTAATGCATTAAAGAAATTAGTGGCGTTAAATCGAATTTGCGTTAAAACTTTATTATCACGTTAACTTTGACAGCCCTAATAATTTTAGTTGGATGTTTTTCTTCGTAATTATATGTCTGAGGAAAATGTTGATATTCCCAACGGCCTCATGTTTTTCCTCTGTCATTATGTCTTTACATTTACTGCATTATGTTACCCACTTGCTAGCATTACTAAATTGTTAGCCTCTGTGGCTTCTAGACGCCGACAGTAACATTAATACTGTCGTTGCTTAGCAGCAGTGTTCTCACAATTTTACCTCTTCAACGCCAATCATATCGTGTACATGACTTCCCATCTCGTAAACACGAGCTCACGAGGTTCATTTGAAGGCACCAGAATTATTACTACTACTATAACATTATTTTAGCCTGATAATAGCATGATATCCTGAATTAGTTAAACCACATTTGAAGAACAAGGCCCTGAATTGCAGCATACTTTTAAGTTTGAACCCCCAATAAGCAGTGTAGCCGCAGTTTTCTGAGCTATATGTAGATTAACCCTTTATATATAAAAAAAAGGCAAAATAATTCAGCAAGAATAAAAAAGACAGGTCATTTAAGTGTAAAATGGACTTTATCACATTCACATTGCAATAAATCTCAATTTGATAACTTTAGGCCTATATGATACATGAGGGGGGTGATGTACACGTGTTCCTTCAGTACATTAATTAATGCGATTCAGAGTGTCCTGTATACACACACACACACACACACATATATACTTGTTTACAACAGCTGGTAAATACTGTCTAAAAGTTCTCCAGAAAAAAATGCTTTTAAAAAAAACTCAATTTTGAAAAAAAAAAAAGAATTTGCCCCAACACAGAAAATATATGCCCTTAAATGCTACAAGACTGCTTTGATGTCCAACTTAAAGGAAATTATGTGCGATAAGAAGTGGACAAAACAGGATAATTTAGATTTTTGTTTGTGCTACAAATGACTGCAGGTAAATAAATGTTTATATGGTCAGACGTCCAACAGTAAATAGTCTGATGAACCTTTCTGTAATCCAGGTCTTGAGGGGAATATTTAACCCACTACACATCCAATGAGTTCAAGAACAGTAGTACTTTGACATGATTAGATAATACCACTTTATTTTAATCTCTGCTCTATCAGAGGTGTCAAATCATTTGGCACTTTTTTAAAGTTTAACGAGCTCACATTGGGTGTGCAAATGTAAATACTCTACTAAAGTGACAAACGCACTCAAATAACTGTAAATGAATATGGCTGACAGTCTTAAGTAGCAACAGAACCACAGCAAGGCTAACAGCCTGCTGTAAAATCCATTACAGGGGG
This sequence comes from Sebastolobus alascanus, assembly GCA_916701645.2. Taxonomy (NCBI): domain Eukaryota; kingdom Metazoa; phylum Chordata; class Actinopteri; order Perciformes; family Sebastidae; genus Sebastolobus; species Sebastolobus alascanus. The sequence goes on from CAKAOJ020000002.1 coordinate 7,804,981, forward strand.
GTTGTTTTGGTCATTACTCAGTGAAATTATGTAGTACCGCTTTTTTTGCAAATCTAAATTAGTTCATGGAGAGATAAGCTTTCTTTAACATTTTGAAGATATATGATAAAAACTTTAAAAACTAGAAGTCTCTCAAACATAAAAAAGTGTGTGTATTAATTTCTCCAAGTACTGACTTCCATCCAATATGGACCTAAAGAAAAATAAATCTAAAAAAAAACATCCAAGGCATCGAAAATATAGCGAGACACCATGAACAGACAATTCAAAAATATCAAACCCGAATATCTGAGCATCATTCGAAGCATAAATCATGTCTTACCAACATAAAAAAAAAATGGAGTGTACAGGACATTAATAGCTATTTGTGATTCTGTATTTACACTTCATAATGAATCTCTGAAAAACAATAGACATTTTTTGCACCCAGGAATAAATGGATGCCGCGATTTTGACCGGTTGAACAATCAAACCCACGAAGCACAGATCGGGTCATGTGACTCTTCATCAGAATAAAAATAAGTGGATTTCTCAATCATAAAAATTTCACCTATAATTCTCTAATACTATCTTGAAAAAAATACAATAATGCATTCAATGAAAAATGTTCCAGGTGGATAATCATTCTCTCTTCACACACTCACACACACACACAACAGTCAAACCAGAGACGTGTAGAAAATACATTTTGAGTGGTTAACCGCAGAGGAGCCGACAGATGGGTGAAACCTCTGAACAACAACAGCAGCATCTCTCCCTCTTTCACTCTCATTGGCGAGAAGGAGACTCCATCTTGGGCATCGCTGGAAACTTGCTTTGCACCACAACCTCAACATACGCACAGCATCAGCTTGGCCTCGGGGCAAAAAGTTGTGGTAAAAACGGGAGCTTTCTATACTGGTTTTTCTACTCAGGCAGATAGAGGGGACAGCACTCAGTTTCTGTGAATCCCTCAGGACCTCTGTGAGGATCCCCAATTATCCTCACACACCAAATCTCCAGCAGTGACTAAAGCCAGGAATGTTTTGCCGGTGTTAGTTTCTCTCTCTCTTCCCTCCTCCATCCCCCAGGAGGCTTACGAAGGCCAGCGAGCATACAAGTTCTGCCTCCCGATACAGACGACATGTCCAGAATGAGGATGTTCTCACCTTACAATGACACAAAGACCTCAGTGATTCAGAACACAGAAAGAAAAATTAGCTATTTGTCAAAGACCACTTCCTCCTAACTACTCTGATAGACAGGACGCGATTTAAGGCTCGTCGTTTTTTTTTACCGATAATCACCGAAAAATACCTGGATTTTTTTTTTTTTGAAAGGAGCAGATCTGGTTTTGATTTTAGGTCCCTGTTCCTCCAAAAATGTTTCCTGCTTGAAGAAAACACCTCACTATATGTTAAATAGGATCCTGTGGTGGAGAGGATAGCTCAGAATATACTTCTGGTAAAATTAAGTGAAAAATGAAATGGAAATAAAATCAAAATAAATGAGCTTCTGATTACCCTAGTAAGATGAAAAATAAAAGAAAACAAAAAAAATGTCCAATTTCCACACTGTGATGTTCTTAAAATTCAAAACACAACAAGTCACAGATATTTAGGGAAATAAAAATAATGAGCTCTAAATATGATGCATTGTTTACGGGAAGTGACTACTTTGTTGTTTGTTAGCTGCAGCTGCTTCCTCATCTGTCATCAAAAATCTACCTCTTAAATAAATAGTAGAAAAATAATATTTTCCTTTTTAAAGTGTTTCATCCTGTATTTATGTGAATCCTTTAAGATTTTTTTTTTTTTTTCGCACTTTGAAGTTCACAGACACTCGAGAAAATGTCCAAATATCTTCCAGAGGAAACCAACTGTGGAGTGTCTATCTGCAGAATGGAAGAGAGTAAAGCTGTAATAGAATCCAATATTAGATCCCGGTCTATGTAAAAAATACAGTATTTTCACAAATAAGGAGTGCTCTGTTCCCCTCCTGCCCCTCACCACAAGTGGGCTTAGTGGGGAGGTTCGGATGGAGCCCCCCTGGGTCAAAAAAAGGGGTCCAATCAGCATCTAGATTTCTATGTTAATTTAATTTTCCTCTGGTTCTATAAAGTGTGATCTCTGCATGGCCTTCCACATGGAAATGAAGACCTCGGTTTTCCTCAAGGATTGTAGGTTCCAGTTGTGTCCTCTCCTCAATGAATGGGCTCAAACAGCATATTTTTGTGCTCTTACAGAGTCCTGAATGCCAAATTCCTTCATTAAAACAAAAAAAAAATCCCATTTGGTTCTTTTTACTGGCCCAGGTCTGGTGATTTTCAGTGTGTAAAACTGTGTACACTTGCCAAATTTGGACTGGGTTGAAAAACAAGGGTTGAGATGGAGATGTTGGTACAATGAGACCATGAGGTTAACACCCATATTAATCTAAACATCCATTCATGGCAGAGATCCCAGCGGCCCAGTGACACTGTGAGTCCAGCTGTAGCGTTTCTCTCCCTCCGTCCATCCTGACAGTACCTACTGTGTGCTGCCTAATCAAGCACAATGGTTTTTCTTTTTAAAAATAGTTTTTAATATAAAAAAGTTCCATCCCTGGCAGGAGGGCGAACGCCGCCGCGCTGAAGATCAGCACTCTGCGTCCACACTGTGCACGGTGACGGCGGCCTGCAGGTGGTGCGTGTGCGTGTGCAGCGGGTGGTGGTGCGTATGCGTGTGCCGGTAGGGGTGAAACTTGTGGCTGAGCAACGCTGCCGTCTGAGGAGGCGTGTCCAGGTCCAGGTCGTCGTCGTGGTTACCGACGTCGACACCGGCTGAGAGCGGGTCGTTGTTCCCGGGTGGGTTCTCGCTGTCCTCCTGCGGACTCATGGTGCTGTAGCCTGGAGACAAAGAACATGCAAAGGTTGTTATCACTCATACAACTCTTCTCCAAAAATAAAACCTTTAAGTGATTCCAGACAATTGCGTTTCAGTTTGAACAGCCCTGTTGTGACCAAGAGTTTCTCAAACTTTGAGTCAGGTCCTCATGTGAACTTACGCACATAAGGCAAAGGGAAATTTGTAGAATTGATATGTCTGATATCATTGTTTCATTTGGAGCTCCCTGCATGCCATTGAAAACATACTACAAAGGTATGCCACACTCAGATGTACAACTTGAAACTATGGATGCGTTCCAATACCCATACTACCATATTATTTACTATGCCAGAAAAAAATTCAGTATGACACAATACATACCAAATATACCAGGATGTCCTACTACATCTGATTGCATTTTGCAGTATGCAAGCCAGCATGATTTTCTGATTATTCTGACCCACAATCCTCTGCGCGATGGAAGATACGTAACATCGACTAAGCGAAAGACCACAGACAGATGCCAGTCTGATGACAGCTCATTGACAGATATCACATATATCGGATATGAGCAAGAGGGTCAATGTTCAAGGCGCTATGTTATGACAAAGTAGTATGTCCCAAGTGTATGTATACTGCATGCAGCAGTACGTACTTTCTAAGGGCAGCTGTAGTACGTACTAAAAGTACAAATAAAAAGTATGCGAGTTGGTACGCAGCGTGTATTGCTTGGGTTCCGGTGTAGCCTGGGCTAAGACTTCCTTGTCCGTGTGCTGCTCGTTGTTTACAGTCCGATTAGCAACTTGAGACGCAAGACTGGAGTTGGAGTTGAGAGACGACGTGTACGACTGGACCGTTTCACAAGTAGCCAGTTTACAAGCTAATTTTAAACCAATAAAAAGCTAAATCATCGTCCGATGATCGAGATTGCATTTCGGCCAATGCGTTCCGCCTCTGTTGCTCTCCACACAGACTGTTTACCTGCAACCAAAGCCTGCTCCAACGTGATTGGTGAATACTACTCAGAAACCAGAACGCTTCCAATACCAAAATCTTGTCCCGTTGCTTAGAGACTCTACATGTGAATGTATAATAATGTTTATAGAGATTAACTGGGGTCATAAGAACTGGAGAAAGCCTGAAAGTTGGGTCATGCGCCAAAAATGGTTAAGAAAAAAAGCCTTGACCCCTTACACAACATTTTCACATTTAACCTTTAGCCAAAAAGCTAAACTGGAAACAAATAAAATATCCTTGATTTGAAGATTTTGCCTCAAAACCAACACCTCCACAGGGTTTTACTGGTTAAAAAAAATCAGAGTGCAACATATTATACACTGTAGGATGCCTTATTCTGGCGCTGGGTGGGGGGTTAAGCAATATAAAGCACAGTTACTGTGTACCAGTTTAGAATAGCTCCAGAACATCGAAAAGAAATGGGAAGACACCATAAAAGAAACTACTCAGCAAATGACGCCCTCCAGTCATAGACATTCAACACAGAAACATCCATGTGAATACGCAGTAAGACACTATGTTTCTGAAAGCGGTACCAGCGCTTTGATGGCGCATCGACAACTAAATATCCCCACAGGGCATTTTTGCTCTTTGTGTTCAGCTATCTCATGCAATTTGAAAAAAAAGAAGCATACATATTTATGACCGCTTTCCTACACATATTGCACATACGTTTAGGCCGAGGAGATAGAAGCATAAGCCAACATGGCATTTAGGATACATTGGTAAGTGGAGCAGTGGGAGGGCGGTACTGCTGTCATAGAAAAAAAGGGATTACTGGGTCAGAGAATAAGTAAACAGATCATACATAAAGAGACCAATATTTTATTATATTACATGATGAAAGACTATCTCAGTCGTCACAATCCAAGTTTGTGACGACTGAGATAACTAATCATGTCTCTTGCAGCATCTTATTTTCATGAAAACCTTGTAGGCTCTGGGTTTATTTAGTTGTTTCTTCACTTGAATTCTTATTTGTCATCACCCCTTCATCTGCTGAGTGGGTTTCATCACCTTCAGGGCCATGAAATCCATCTGAAACACACTGTCTGACTTTAAGAAAATATTTTGGAGTTGATTTTGAAGTAAATCCATTTTCCTTAATTCCTTTAGTGCTGTCTTTTTCAGGTTCTGAAGTGACACCGGCAACATGCTGCACGACGGGAACATCAATCTGTATACAGTCGAGCAAATAACCCTGTAAGCCTGCGTGCCTCGACGATTATATTTATAGAAAAATCACTGCAATGGATGATGAAACATTAAACCTCCAGAGATACTGAACCAAGTGATTTGGGAGCTTGTGTGTGTGAGTCATTGGGGGTTCATATGTCTGAGGTATGTAGAGAAGGTGGTGGCGGGTTGAAGTATGCTTGTATGTTTGTGTGGCCTCGTGTCAGATTCATCTCCCAATAACCTTTTTTGAAACCATCAAGTAAACAAATCTGATCCCTCCACAATCTTCTCAGGGCTTTGGGAGTTCATATTATCAAGCAAGCTATCCACAAGCAAATGCTTAAAGGGATAGTTCAGGTGTTTTGAAGTAGAGTTGTATGAGGTACTTATCAATAGTCAGTGTACAGTAGATGGCGGTCGGCGCGCCCCCAGCTTGGAAAAGCAGACAGGAGTTACCGCACTGAAACAAAGCAATGTACTGCTGTGGACGGGGCCGACAGAAAAACGTATTTTAAAAAAACAAAAAAACTGTAATTTTACTGCGCAGAACGCAGGAGTTGCTGGTCTACCACTGCCTTGATTGATTAGTTTATTTGTGTTATGTGTGACTTTGTTAGTTCGGATTCACCAAAGTCACACAATAGCACAAACAAACTAACCAATCGAGGCAGCGGTAGACCATCAACTCCCGTGTTCTGCGAGGTAAAATTACTGTTTTTTTCAATGGAGTCTGGTGGCTTTGGCGAGGGCATAGATGGATACAACGGCTTCAGTTCCACGTCAGAAAGAGCTGTTTGACGGCAAGTTAAAGCTCTGAAAATATTCTAAATATGGTGTACACTTTAACTGATATTGATTTTTTTAGGTGAGCCTTTCTTTTAGGTGGCTAAAATACGTTTTGCTGCTGCCCCCGTCCACAGCAGCACATTGCTTTGGTTCCGTGCAGTAACTCCTGTCTGTTTCTCCAAACTGGGGACGTGCCGACCGTCATCTACTGTAGGTAATACACTGACTACGGATAAGTACCTCATACAACCCCACTTCAAAACACCCGAACTTTCCCTTTAATAAGTACAGAACCAAGCCACACTATTCATAAACAAGACTAAGAGTCTACAGCCATGCTAGCGGCTCTATGAGGCTGTAGTCATGCACAGTGGTGCTTTGAGATAAATGCTAACATCAGCATGCTAACATGCTCACAATTACAATGCTGACATTCTGTTGCTAAGCAGGTATATTTTGATTCCCATGTTTGCCATGTTCGTTTAGTGTGTTAGCATGCTCATATTAGCACCTAACACAAAGTAAAGCTGAGGCTGATCCATACAACATTGTTATATTTCTGTCTGTACCAAAGTGATACACAGATCATCCCTTTTTTGTTGCTAGCATTTACTTTTCTCACATTCTTCCAGTCACGTTTAGTGGTGTATGTCCTGTGATATAGTCATGATATCATATGATATCATGACTATATCATGATATCATATAATAGATGGTAAATCCACAATGTGGCGTGATGTAAAAGAAGTAAATGTCCTGTGTGTCTCACTGAGGAGTCCTAAAAGCCTGTACTAGAGTCAAAATGAGAAGTTTGCTCAGAAAGTTCCCTCCCTGATTCTCAGAAGATTAGCCGGGCTTTGATACCAAACGAAAGAAAGCTGACAAAGAAAAGGAGAGACAGAGGAATGAGCAGAGGGAGTGACAAAGGGGGGGGGGCAGAGAGAAGGAGAGAGGAAGGGAGGGATTAAAGGAAAGAGAGGGATGAAGACTTCAAAGACGTTCCAGACATGGAGGATGCCAACTTCAGCACAGTTTATCCCTCTTTCCCCCAAAGCAAGAGCCAGAGTTTCAGGCAGGCCTACAGCTAACTGTGTGCTGTGGACAATTTTCAGCACCAGGTGAAGACAGCAAATCTCTCTTAATGTCAAGAGATGTGGAGAGACAGAGTAAACTACCACGTTATTTAGCTTTGGATGGAGACGAGACCAGGCAAAATCCTGGAAACTGAATTACAAGTCGACTAGCAAGCCTTGGGAACAGTTTGACAATTTTTAAATACATTTATATTCGCCTTCTTGCCAAGAGTTATAAATCAATACCACTATCATGGGTGTAGCGTAGAGTATGCTACCGCCAGAAGCCGGTTAGTTTAGCTTAGCATAAAGACTAAAAACGGGGGAAACGGTTAGCATGGCTCTGTCCAAAGGTTAAAGCTCACTAACTAACACGTTATATCTCATCTGTCAGGTGTAATTTGTGGGTTTTATGGGGGTTACGTGAAGTATTATTGTATTTCTTAGCCGGGAGCAGTAACCAGCTAAGCTAAGCTAACCCACTGCTGGGGGTAGCTTCAGATTTAGCGTAAAGACATGAGAGTGGTATCAATCTTCACATCTTAAGGCCTTTCCACACCGGGGGTATGATGAATATACGACACAAAAATGCAAAATACTAACCTGCAAATATTATATGTCTAGGACTTTTACCTTTCTGTGTTGTTGTTTCATAAGTATAGGCGCAACTCAACTGGTTTCGCACAACGTGATTGATTGATGCCTTTATTCGTGGCGCGAAAGCTCAAAAAATCAACCTCGTTCCGAAAAAGATTACGTTGCTATTTTGCCGCATATTTGCGTTTTATGTTTAAGTACTCACGACAAAAACAACAGTACGAAAAAATATCGACGTGCAGTGGGAGGTACAGTACAGAAGCAAGTGACTCCTAAGCATGAATTTCTTTACTTTGAAGATGGAAATAATTATATTCTTCACGTTTTTGCACCAAAAAAAAACATTTGTACAGTGTAATTAATATCTAGACTTTAGATATAAATTACACTGTACATAGCAGTTGCAAGTATAAACATAAACTCTATAATGTTAGGGTGTGTGGATTAAAGTTGGTTATGTATGTATGCAATATGTACATAAAAACAGTTTGTTCTACAGTAGCCATTGCCTGCTAATATTGCAGCTCTGCCAACCAGCACTCTGTATGTGTGCGTCACTCACTTCACAGATTTAATGCTCTGATCTTTCTGTGATCTGCATGTAGCTTTTGTGTGTGTGTGCGTGTGTGTGTTTTATCATACCCTTCAGCAGTATGAGTGAGTGGATTGAGGTAGGAGGACACCTTTGACCAAGCAGAGAGGAGCAGCAACTTTGACGCGTCTACTTGGTAATTAATTTGTTTTAATCCCTGACGGACTAACACCCCCTTTCCATTATTTCAAACTCGTCTTCCTCTCTGTCCCTGTCCTCTTGCCCTTGCATTTCACTCTTATTTCCCTTCTTTCATCATTTTTTGCATCTCCACATCTCTCCACTTGTCCTCCATTTTCAGTTTCTTTTCTCTCCTATTTTCAGTTACACAACATGTGATGGTCTTTTCTGTCCATTTACGCAGACTGCTCTTTTCATTAGCACTTATGAATCACCGTGTTGTGCTCTCTTTTCAACACTTTTACAACACATGAAAGAGAATAATTCAAATGTACTTCCTACTCAGAACATTCCTTCAAAAACATGTAGTTATATAAAATAATTTCTTTGATATTTAGGTTTAGTTTACATTAATCTGTATTGTAAAAATATATTGTGCAGGAGACGTGATGTACAGAGAACATAACACTAGAGTCACTAAAGATGAACTCTTTTTCCCCCCCCCATCTCTTTATGCTCTCTGGTTTAACATCTATACTGTGAGTAACATGCAGCTGACAAGCTCTTACTCGTGTCTTTGTTTCACTTTAGCCCACTCTCCTCTCTTCATATTCATCCCTGTTCTCTCCGTCATCATCAGTTATGCAACAAGTATTGGAGACGCTCACTGCCAGGAAGTGGATTGATGCCATATGTAGGTGGCAAGAGCCCATGTGGGTGAAAAATGTCCGTCCACGCTCACAGAGTGTCAGACTTACAAGTTCTACAAACGGTTACAGCGAAACATGAGCAACTCTCCCAGAGCTGGAGACGAGAGAAAACGAGGTTCTGAGCTGTGATATAATGAAAAGAACAAGCCAGGAGCTGAACCTCTGCCAAACAACTGAGACTGTGCTGCAACATTCATTTCAAAAAGATGATACCTAAGCCTCTAAAATGTGACATTTGAATGTGTAGCTACATTTTATCTTGATATGGTTTTATGTTCTGTAAGGTATGTTATTAAAAGATCGTAAACTTTATTTCATATTCTGTCTCTCCTCTGGGCCTGAGTCACTGCGGCAGAAGGTTAAGGAAGGTAACCCAGATTTCTTCCTACATCTTCCAGGTCTTTCTGGGGGATCCCGAGGCGTTTCCAGGCCAGGTGGGATATGTACAATCTCCAGTATTTCCTGGGTCTGCCCCGGGGTCTCCTCCACCACAGCTGGTCGTGTTCAGAAAGCTTCCTGATTAGACGGCTAACCCTTAACCGTCTCCTTTTAGAGGTGAGCCCACATGGTTGCATTGGCATTATCATTTTAAATTTGCAGTTATATAGCTATGCTTATGCTGCCTAGGGCAAGCTTTCAGCAGGGCAACTCGTGCAGGATGGGTCAGTTTTGTAACCGATGAATGATTCATTTTTTCCGGAAACTGAGATTATTTTAGACTGAGCTATCTGTTGTGTAAGAATAACATGTCATGGAGGAAAATATTGGAAATAGTGCAAGAATAACCTCCATGGAGAGCTGATCATGATGACGTTTGACCTCTTGAAGGAAGTTAAAGCTGTATCAAAACTAATCAATAATTACTAGACATAGATATTGTTGCTGTTTCTTTTCACTTAGTTGTCACTAAATATCAACTTCTTCAACAACTGTGGTGACTTCAGCTTTGACCAATCAGTCAGGTTAGAAAGGATTTCATAATCTTATCAGTCGCCATGACGCCACTAATACAAATTATATAAATAGTTTTGCTTTGACACAGCATTACTGGCATTTCAGATGCAACCTACTCAATTCCTCTTTCCATCAATGCTGATGTACTGTATGACATAATACAGTGCACACAACTAATGGTTTATAGTGTCATCACTTTTTGTGCTTTTTTTTGTAACCTTCCCCGCCTCTGTTAATCTATGTATAAGTGGTGAGAGATAAATTATTTGCCTTACCGTGGTCACTCTCTGTCCCAGATCGTCCCCAGTACCTCCGTCTCCGTTCAGGCGTGTGAGTGTGCCGCTCGATCACCGCAGCGATGAATCGAGTGTTACTGACTGAAAGCGAAGAGAACACACAGGTCAACACGAGAGGCCCTGTTTAGGAATAAAATACCTGCAATGTGTTAAAGATAACGTTATTTATATCAATGAGATATCAAACAATACTTACTTATTCCTCTGTCCTCATGGCTGTCTTCCTCCCTCTCATCTCTTTCATTATCCAGGTTGGACATTCTCACTGACATTTCTGGAGCAGCATGGAGGTAAAGGGGAGGAGAATAAGAAAAATGCCAAGATGAGATAGATGCTACTATTCTAATATGTGAAGTATTATGTACAAGCATGACAAGTAGGAATGATATGTCAACCAGTTAGTTTTAGACGGAGTTGATATCGGTACGTTGATTACGGTTGATATTCCTTTTTACCGCTTTAGCCCAAATGATAACTTGTGTATATGGGGATATTAGCCAGTATGTGAGTGCATGTGTAGGGTTCAGTTTGTAGAAACCTTGCCTTTGACCGCGTGTGTGTGTGTGTGTGTGTTGTTGGTTACAAGCTGCAGCTGCCCAACACACACACACACACACACACAAAGCTGCCACTTTATGAGCCCATTCGTCAGCCGAATGCCTCGTGATAATGTAGCCACACTCTCCACCATCTATCCCAAGTTGTTTACCAAACTATCAGACTGAAAGAGACTTGGACTCAAGAGTTTTAATGAGGTTCTAATCTTGTTTGATTTTTTTGTCAATAATGCTGAGTAATTACACAAATCATGCTGCAGCATCTGCTGCTGCTGCTGCGTGATGCTAATGTCAGCTGTTTAGTTCCAGCAGCACTGCTTGTTAATCAGGCTGCTTTAAAATGTTGTTTCTTCCTTTGGCATTTAGAGAAATGCCAGTATGCGAAGAACCTAAATGTTAAGCTTAATACAAGCAAATACTGTACGACACTTGTTTCCATTACTGCTCTTGTAATTTTTGTGCCCTACAAGCCAACCGGTGGGAATATAAGATACAGAAAATCCACTGCAAACGCAGAAAATTATGCTGTGGGTTTATTTTGTCCATGGTAACGAAATGATCTTCCCTTCAATCTCAATTTCACTGACCTATAAGGTTTCACTTTAACTGCATAAATGTATTTGTCAGACAGAATCCATCCCTCAGTCCTACCCTGTGCTGCCAGCGGTGACATGTGCTGGTGCGAACGCCTGTGGATCTGGTGTCTGTATGCATACACAGCCAGCACCAACACCATGATGCATCCCATAATGCCCCCGGCGACTGGACCCACGGGGGCACTCTTGATCATGTTCAGAGATGCCACCTCCTCATCTGCGGAAGAAAGGGAGAAGAAGAAAGGAGAAGAAAGGACAGGCAGAAAGTTGTTTAAAGAAACTACAAAAGATTTCAGATGGCTGAAGATGTGAAGATGCTACAAGCTGATATCAAACAGCTCTGGCTCAGATCTGAACTCACGGTGCCATGCCGAGACATTTTCTACATCGCTTCGATTCTCTCATCAGTGTGAAATGCCACAGAAAAATTATTCAACTGCAGAGTGACGGCCAATTCTCTTTTTTTGAAAAAAAACAACTGATAACAGAACCAAAGAAAATGAACCCGCCAACAGAAAAGTTTCAGTCAATCTGAAATATTGGTTATCCGTGATCTACGAAAGTAACATTTCTGCTGTGATATGATAGTGATTATGACAGTGAAAGCTATAGCTAGAAAGCTATTAGCAGTAGCTATAAACTCTCTGTGCAACACATCAGTTTCATGCTCTGTATTGGAACTATGTTAGATTGAACCGCCCTATCACATAAAATAAATTCAAATTCAAGGACCCTGGAAATAATTTGAGTTTTGTCTTCTTTTGTTGTTGCCTGTTTGTTTCTTTACTCTGCTGGCTGAGAAGGTGCACTACAGCACATTTAGGACAAATGTCTCTTAACTATGGAACCAGACTCTGCAAAGACTCTGAAGGACTTTGCTCTCACTTTGCACTCACTTTGCACCTTAACTAAAACAAAAATCACATTTACAAGATAAATGTAGTTTGTAGTGAATCTAGTAGTAGTTGTAGTAAATCTAGGTCAGTGTTTCCCAAACATTTTTTCTGGGGACCCACTTTTTAAAAATAACAAAACATCGCGACCCAATTCACAAAAGGCCTCATCTATAAATCTATCAATGGTGAGAAGAGCAAATTTGTGCAAAAATGAACATTCCTGACCATTTTTACTGCCATTTCTGCATCACCTTTTATTATCTTGAACAGGTAAACCAGTATTTATATATGTATATATATAAACGAGACAAAATAAATGCATTTAGGAGGAGTCAACCGGCTCTTGGTTTTTTTTCCTCTCATCAGTAAAACAAACAGAACGTACACTAGCCTTTCATATTAGATTCAATGTTCTAAGTAGGCTACAATTATCAGAACAATAGAAACATTCAGGCTCCCTCGTGTGGCTCGAAGGTGAACTGCAGATATAAATGTGAAATAAAAAGACTGCGGAAGAAATTCTGCAAATTTATTTGGCGACTCTACAAAAATCTCCTGCGACCCACCTGTGGGTCCCGACCCAGTCTTTGGGAATCACTGATCTAGCCGATCTATATCTTTAGAGTGAGCACCTCTGCAGATCTTGATTTATATCCACATTTCACTCACCTATGAGTCCCAGGCCATCGGCGTAGGGACTCTTGGCGCCGACGATGCCCCCGAAACATTCCTTCTGCAGGGCACAGTACGGCTTGTCGATATGAGTCTTACCATCACTGTCCACCATGCACCACTCACAGTCCAGAACGCCGAAACAGTCGCTGAAACAGGGCATAGACAATAGAGAGAGAAATAAGATTCTTGATGGGCAGACACTTGAAAGAAGGTTTTTTTAGAGAAAGGCCAAGTGGTAAATAATCTTTCAGAGACAAAGGGGGTAATTTTTCTGTCAAATTTATATGGACAAAAGCTTCTGATTTCTTTAAACAGTGCATTACAGTAGATTATGTGTCCTATGCACAAAGTCATGTTTCTGGGTTAAATATGCACTAACTAGGGCTGTCCCGAATACCATGTCTTGGGCTTCGAAGCTTTTGCGAGAAATATTCAAAGCTTCACGGAGCAACGCGGCACAGCAGGCTAACATGTTCTGCTGTCTGTCTGTCTACATGTCCCCCATTTCAGTGCCCAGGACAGTGCCGCTGCCGCACTACTACACGCACACCTCTACACACAACAAACAGCGATATCCGTCTGAGAATAACTAATAATAATTAATGTTGAATATGAGTAATGTGGGATTATTCCTTATTTCATGGCCTATTTTGGGATTTATACATTATTATTACGTACTTATATATATAAAAAAAATTAAAAGAAGTTTTAAAAAACTAAGCATTCGAATAGTGATTTGGAGGTCGAACACCATGGCAACAGTCGAAGCTTGGAAGCATTCGGGCCAGCCCTCGCACTAACAATGATCAAATGTTTTGACAGTGAGTTAATTCTATAGTGACCTACAATTAAAGATTTGAGCCCATTAAAAAGGGACACTCCTCCCACTTCCCATGTCTTCCCACTGGGAGGCATTGTGCTATTGATGTGTAACAATAACATATAACATATAGCTCATGGTAGATTCGTGCATCTCTGTTGTGTGTATCTGGTGGTGTATGCATTTGTAAGAGTGTGTTGGTAAATCATTCATCCATGCATTGGTTAATTCATTCTACCTGTTAATGTGTACTGTACATGTGTGTAGTTCAGTGTGTATACCTGCTGGTGTATCTCTGGCTACAGCGGGTGTTGATGCACTGAGGCAGGGTCTCATGCAGACTGGGATCAATCACATTCAGACTGACTGGCTCGTGGTGCACCTCACAGCTAGGGTTCCTGCAAAACACACGATCACAAAACACACACAAGGTGAAAATACAAAAAAGGTGCAGGTGCCGTACATACTATTGATCAAAACACCAACATCCAGCTGACAGCATCCATCCAAATGCTAGAATGAAACATGACAAGAAAAGCAGATACTGTACAGTAAATTTGACATACTAAGAAATCAAAGCATGAGCCCTCAACGTCTTCAGTGTGTCAATTTAGGCAAAGCAGCTTTAAACATCAATGCTGCTCGACACAAAACACAGAGGAAAAAGAAGACAGCGAAAAATGATAATTGCATGTCTTCCTGAAATAAAGGAGGATTTGGCATTTGAAACATTGACGCGCTGTCAAAGGCAGCTGATGGCTGATGAAAGGAGATGGGTGAGACAAGAGAGAGAGACACAGGACTGGGACTGAAAGGACAAGAGAGACAGTGAGAGAGAGAGAGAAACAAGTGAGGAAACACCCTCAAAAAACGTTACCCAGCTCCCAAAATCTTTGCAGGAGCACACACATGTGCACAGTTCAAATGATAATAACAGGAATATGAAAGGAAATATGTGCATTTGCAGACACTGCTATCATGTACAAGAACTAAACAAATGAATTGGCAAATGTTCCATGAGACACTGAATGAAAAATACTACTGACAGCAAGTTAAAAAAGTTATTTCATATCTATAGAGATCACATACTATAACACGTTTATGTACTAAAAACATTAAAAAAAAAAGGACAACAAATGTATAATTACCAGCTGTGACAGCGACACTGGTATTGTTTTCACCTTCTGAGTCTGTGTGTGAGTCATCATGGCAACACTTTGCTGCCGTTTGTTGTACATATCTACTTATTCTGTTTATGCTTGCTTGTGAGTTTTGTGTATACATGTATATACATTTATATCTTGTTTTTTTGCTGTTATTTATTATGTCTTTATTGTTTACTTACTATTATATCTTGTTTTTGTTTTTAACTGATGTCGCTTGTTTGCACTGTCCTCTTTGCTGCAGTAAAATTTCCCCGCTGTGGGACTAATAAAGGATTATGTTATTTTATAGATATTTTTTTTTATGTATTCTTTGTTTGTTTGTTGCTTTGTTTTTGATGAGTAATAATGTCATTTTTGTATTTGTTTAAATAGCAGAGGATTCTGAATAAGCCTTTCAGGCTTCTATCCTCTCCTGCACTGAACGTCTTTTCTATTGTATGCATTTCGTATCTAAATAATTGTGTAAATAAATAAACTCTAAACGAAACTATAAATGTGGTCCTGGAGACACCTACTGTAGCGGGAACTACCACAGAAGCAGTTTTGAGCACTTTGCCAGGTGTCTATATTTCTGTCTGTCTGTGTACAGATTTTGTAACCGTGATAGTGTCACAACTGTGTAAGATCGGTCACGAAACTTTACAGGTGTGTAGTTGAGATCAAAATGAAGGCTGAGTTTCATGATGGGTGTGGTCCGAGAAAGGGCGTCGGAAGTGTCGAAGGAAATCTTAGCATTCATAATTCTATTGTCAAATAGCAAATAAATTAACAGGACATGCCAGTGGTTTTTCACCCGGATATTAGTTAAATAGATCTTGAGAGGAACCCTTTTTATTTGCCTCTTTGATTATAGTTTTTACATGTCATCTTATGGAGACCGTGTCTCCGAGGTATGTGACTGACAGCTCTGTCGTGACATAAACGCCAAGAGTTATGACACAATTGGTAATATTTAGACAACAAGCTTTGGCCCATTTCACACAGAGTTAGAGCCTTTAATTGAAAGTAAAATCCCAGTATTTCAAACTATGGTTTTACCTCTGGCCTCTGTTTTAATATGAGAGTTTTTCCCTTTCATATTACATCACTCAATATAACATAACTCCCAAGCAATGCTGTATTTGTGAATATAAATGCAATGCAGTACGTGGCCAAGACATTTCTTGCACTGACCTGTTTTCAGCATTAGTGAGGTTGCCGGTACACTCATTGACCTCCAGGGGGCACTCACATGGACACTCACATTCATTCTGCTCCATTCTGAAAACCACAACAGTCACGTGTTCAGAAAGAAAGCTCAATTTAATTTAATCAAGTAATAACTATTTTTTACACATCCACATTATGTAATATTTCATTAGCTGAGTTTCTGTTTGATTATGATGTGATTGTAAATACAATTCACAGAATCAATAATGACTCTGCTGCAGCATTATACTATCAGAATTGGATGTTTGCCTGAGTGCCTGGGAGGTAAACAGTAAATCTCTGATGAGTGTGTGGGTGAAGGTGAGACCTGTGGCAGTTGAGACAGAGCCGGTCCACGGTGCTGCAGGCGCAGAACGCCAGAGAGTCACACGTCTCGTTGACGATACCAGCAAAGGCGTTGGTGCCGGGGATTCGGGTCAGACGGTACTTGGAACAATGGCTACCATGGACCAGGTTGGTTAGGTCCCCCTATGAGAAACACAGGACAAGAATGTTTTTCAAGAATAAATTTAATTGATAAACAGAGAACATGAAAATTGACCAGACATCAGTAGATAAACTAGTAAGGGACATGAGGTATTTAGACAAACTTGCAGTAGATTTGAATTTATGATATTATACTCAGTTTGCTCCTTGTTAATCTAAAAGTGGGCATGAATAAAATAGTATGACGTGTCGAAACAGATTTTACATTATAGCTTTAAAGCTGTAGATCTTACATTGGAATAATGCACTCTCAGACTCTCTAACCACACAAAAACACTGCAGCTTCAATAGAATTATAGTATGTAGGAATAATTCAAGGTTGCAACACCATGGATCACCACAAGGTGGCAGTGTTACACTACCACATATTCACATACTGATCACAAAGGCCCTGAGGAGTGTGTTTGTGTCCTGCCTGCTGCTGAGCTTAACAGTCTGATTCTGTGTTCCTATGCTGTCATTCATACATCCAGCTATCTCGTGTTTCCCTGACTTACCATTATGCTGGTGTTGAACTTGTAGAAGCGCTGCACGGTGCGGTCACTGAAGCTGTTGCACAGGTTTTTCTTAACAAAGTTGGGATGGTTCAGGATGTCGTTAGCCACCAGCGGCTCCTGCCATAAAAAAAACAATAAGACGGGATGATAAAATGAGAAATGAAAGAAAAATAAAAGGAAGCTTATTGCGATTATTAAAGGGTATTTTTTGCATTTGTATATTAGTCCCTGGTCCTTTACCTTGTGTGTGATGTGCTGTTGCTCTGCAGGGGCGTGACCTTTGGGGTCAATGAGAGTAGGGTGAGCGACCAGGTACCCTCTGTCCTCCATTATGAAGCACCTACAATGTACACACACAGATATATGTAAAGACTGCAGACACACTGACAGAGGGGATAACTTAAATTAGTAACACAAGTACTCTTGCATTGACCACTTGTTTTTAAATCCCTTTTTTCCCCAATGCTTAATTCAACTCCAACCTGCAAAATACTGCTCCATTCTACTTCCCTCCATTCCTTAAACATTCTGCCAAATACTGTGACTCTCTGCCCCACACCCCCTTTGAACTAATCCTGTTTTATATGGCTCCTGAACACCAACAGAGAGAGCATGAAGGAAGTGGAGAGAGAGCGAGAGAGAGAGAAAGAAAGAGAGGAGAGGCGGGGGGTGGGAGAAAAGGGATGAAGAGAAAAACAAAAAGGGAGACATAAAAGCTGGAGAAAGTATGTAGGACTGAGACAGCAACAATGCCACATCTCCAGCAGGAATGCCATCATAATCAGCTTATCTCTTCCCTCCCTTTCTTCTTTTTTTCTCCATCTCTCTGCAAGTTTAATTCTTGCTCAATAAAAACAAGTGTAGTCACCCGTCAAAGAAATTCAGGGGAAATGGCAAAAGAAGAAAAAGAAAAAGAAGACAGTAGGAATGATTTGCATGAAGAAGTGAGAAGAACAGATGATAAAAAAAACATCCATCCTCTTCCTACCTGATCTTGTTGCCCTTGTCCTGGTTGCAGATGGGCAGCAGGTCCAGTAGGACCTTATAGAAGTAGCGTAGGGTGAAGTCTATCCCCATCACTGCAATCGCATAACCAGGGGCCATCTGAGAGCTGAAGAGAGAGGAGGAGACAAAAGAAGAAGAAGAAGACAGAGTGAGAAAATGAGCAGGCAGAAAAACAGCATAAAGATTTATTTTTAAAAATTAGGAAAAAAGAGGTCAGTTACTCTACAGACCTTTATGATAACAAATGTTGACCCACAGCACCCAAGGTAAAAATCCCCATTAAACACACAGAAAATACATCACACACACACCCTCCCACCCTCTCTTTAAATCTGTGTTTACGCAGTTTGCAGACTCCGTAATGTTATGCTCACTGAGCCGGTCATCAACACACTAATCCTGACTTATCTGAATATTGTTTATGTGTACATTTGCATGGACCGTGGTAAACAGTTCCTTTGTGCTACTAACTGTAAGCGCCGTTGTGGTGCTAAGTTGCCTTTTAAGATCACAGAACTAGAAAGATAAATACTTTAATCTCAGCCGCAGTTACAGGCTTCAACTCAAAGAAGATGTATCCAAACCATTCTGCCATAACTTCTATAAACATTGGCTGAAGCTCAGGGTAATGCTCCACTTCTTTGCACCACAGCTCAAGGAGATGCCTTGCTTGAGGGCACGTTGGAAGAGCAGATACTTGAAGACAACTGTGACTGAACCCCAACCATTTGGTTGGGAGATATTCTGTCCCTCATTACACAGCCCTGAAGCAAAAATGGCAGAAGGTCTCCTTTAGTCTCTTTCAAATGATCTCCTGTCGTGATTTATTTTATTTATATCGTGATCATGATTTTTTTGGCCAATTGGTGGCAACAGAAACAAGTTGGGTAAGTTGGACCTTTTAAGTTGTTATGGCAACCTGTTGCGAATGTTCACTCTCTTTTAGCTCTGTTTTTGGTCTCTACCGACTCCTGAGGGAAATATCTGTCTCTTTAGCTGCTAAATGCTCCACTATGTTCACCAGCTAGTTGTTAACTGTTTCTGCCTGATGTTTGGTACTGAGCAGGTAGTGTATACAGGGTGTTAAGAAAACAGCTGCCTGTTTAATTAAACATTAAACAACATTAAACAATGAGCTGAAACTCAAATACAGGATAAGGGCGGATAAATTGTTCCTTTATTTCCCAAGATTATCTTGTTTCCTGGTGAGGTTTGGTGTGTTTACTTACGTTAATTTTACTTTCATGATAAAACCACTGAAATGTAAATATGTGACTTGCTGAAACAGTGTGCAACAGTGGCACAAACAGAGAACTGATTCAGTAATGTACTGTTACAGAGCAATATACTGTACATCTAAGGTTTGCTAGCAATAGCTCCCAGACCAAGTAAGTCTGTAGCTGATGACTTCAACTTTATATTTGAAAAGAGGGAGATTATATTATTTCTTCTTTCAAAAGTTACATAGTCTCACTTTAAGTGAGTACTTTTGTTAAACAGATAGGACTTGATTTCCTCTGGCGCAGTAAAATAGGAGATGGCAGAGAGGTTCACTATGGTAAAAATACCCCTTCTTCTTCTTACCTGGAGGCATGGATGGTGTGGCTGATGGTGACGACGTAACCCGCCCCGCCCACATCCAGGTAAGGTCCCGTGAAGGTGATGAGGCCAGGGTTAGCCACGGCATGCTGGTACCTACACAACACATCACACAGGCAGAGGGGTATTTCATGAAGTGGGTTATTTCACAAAGTTGACCATCTTAATTTTTCCTGGCAAACAAAGTAAATGAGATACCTTTTAAGATGCTTTTACAGGTATTATCCAACCAGTCATTACTTGAGAATGTGAAGGGTAAGTTTTTGTGGGGAACACAGAGTGTTGCTGGTGCATTTGTTTTGGTCTTGACTGCATACAAAAAAAACTGTGGATTATACTGTCCCAATTTAATTATTGTCATATCTATTCTCAATGTATTTTACTTTGGTTGTTTGGATTCACTGAATATGACAGAAGTTCTTGCTCTCAATTTTACCCGATTAATCAGATTGCTATTTTGACTAAACTTTTATTTTCATAAATCCAAATTTAAAAGCATAACTCAAACTTTTCTGATCAGATTATGTATGTCAAAGAAAACATTTCATCCATAGCTGAATTACCAACAAAAAGCTGTTAGCACACCAGTAAACGTTTCTGTTCTTTTTTCATTCTACTCCGCCTGCCATGTTTGCATGCACAAGTTGTATACATAAGTTATATGGTTGATTACTCTATGTATACATTTGTTTCAATAAAGTAGGCAAAAATAGGTGCAATTAATGCAGGAATGACATCTGTAATGCAGAACGCTTTCCATGGGTAAAAGTGACTATGAATGTAATCTTCTCTAAATCCTAATAACACAAAACCTGCCAGAATATCACATGACTAAACATTTTTGAACATATAAAAACATTGTGTTTTATGTAAAGAAATATATATTGCTTGAAGTTTAACTTTTGAGTAAGCAGCGATGAAAAACATGTTTTGATTTACATACTATTGGATATTTGTCAACTCATTATAATTCAACAGTTTAATGAGAAAATCTGAACTTAATTCAACTCAGTAATGGCTGCTGACCATTTTAAGCACAAACGTGTGCCGGCAGTTTGCACACATGCTCGTTCCCTTTAACTCCTACCTACCCAACACTATCTCAAAACTCCTTTTGCTCCCCTAAAGCACACACACACACTTCTTCACCCCCTTCACACCCTCCAAAGTAAGCCTCACCATTGTCTGCGGGTCGGGTCGAAGGCTTTGTCCATCAGTGATCCTGGGTAAATCCGGAGCACCCCACTGGGCGTTGCTATGTAACGGCGCACAATGTAGCAGTTGAGGCTACTCATTTCCATTAGTGTCATCCACTCATCCGTGACGTGACTGGTCGCCATAACCTCGTTCCTGACAGAGGACTGCAGAGGGGAGAGGATGACGGGATGGAGGGAGACAGGGAGCGAAGAGGGACGGTGAGGGTGAAAAGAAATAATAGAAGGAAGGAGGAGGTAAACAAGGAGAGGAGAAAAAAAGTTGAGGAAGAAGTAGAAAATCTGGGGTTTGCCTGAAATTAAAGTTGGCAAAAACTTTTGGCAAGTTGGCCTCCAGTCTACCCACAAACAACATAGAAATAAAAAGTGACTCCTGCCTTTCAAACACACCTTAACTTGAAATCATTCTTCTGTATTACTGCTCAATATAGATACACATTTGAAAGTATAACAAGAAATCACAAATAGCAAGGCTCAGAACACCAGTATTTAGGAATAAATTGGACTCGATTAGCCCTAAAGCCCTGAAAAACACCCTGAAAAATCACATCCCAGTACCATTTACAGAGAGGCTTCTGAGTTTGAAAGGGGTGATGAGGTCACCGGAGGGGGCCTTTAAGACTAGCCTGGGAATCAGAGCTGGGACTGGGGCTTAGAGTTCAAACTCTAACCCCGTACTCCCCCCAGGACAGGAATGCACACAGGCTGCCAAAACCACGTGGGGGCTTGTCCCCCTTCTTAAAGATGCAGAGCTTCATTTAAAATGTGTGAAGTTTAGTTATAATGTAATCCAGCCAGATATGGTAAGAGAGTTGCATTTAAAAACCTATCTTGAGACCCATTAATTGTGTGTTTGTACATACTTACTGAAGAATATGAATATGTGTGCCTGTAACCTGACTGCAGGGTTGGCAATGTGCCACGTGTTTGCCAGGTAAACAACATTAACCCTGTGTGCGCCCACAGGCTGGTCTTCGCCGTGAGTTTCATGTGTGTTCCCCTGCTTGTTTACCTTGAGGCCTGGGTTTGCTATGAGCCTGGTGTTGTCACTCAGGTAGGCGGTGTAGTGCTCCACCATGCGCTTTGTTTCTGGCTGGCTGAGGTGCTCGTAGGGAGAGGAGAAACTACCGGCTGCCAACATCACAGTGGGGGACTCTGAGAAAGAGACACAAAGAGGGGGAAAAAGGGACAGTCAGAGATGCTGATCAATGTTTTCGAGCTGACTATGGATAAAAATAAAGTTTGTAGACTCGTTCATTACTCCAAGTTATTATATATTAGTCCCCTGCTGTTCTGCTTACCAACTGTGGCAAGCTGTTTGAAGTGCAGGCAGGAGCTGGGCTGACCCAGCAGGTCTAAACGATGGTACAGCAGCTTGGAGCTGGGAGCTGTGTTCAGGTTCTTCAGATGCTTCACTGGGATCTCAGGCTGCACGTACACAATGCACAGGATGAACGACGTGTCCTGAACCTGGAAGATTAAAACAGGAGTTGAGGATATGATCTATATACTTTAATTTTTTAAAAAGACAAAATCATTTCCTGTAACAGCTGGGCACGGTAGATTTTAGCAAACGCTATTCAAACAGGAGGAAATGGTGCATTTGTCTGCAATTATTTTCAGGTGCGGTTTAATTCACATTTGCTGCATTGAACCCATTACCACCCACTAACACCTGGCTTTTGTCTTCAGTGGGAAAGGTTACAATCGGCATTCATTACCGGGACAAACGTCTCCGCGGTAGTCACGGGTATTCAGTATAGCACAGTATACTCACAATGGGAAAGGAGTCTATCGCCTATTTTTAACGGGGTTCCCCGTGTTTAAAAAACTGCACATATGTGCTAATTTTGATGGGAAAAGAGTATTAGTGAGTATGTCTGGCAGCAGGAAAGTGCATGTGGGTTTGACTTGAAAAAAACTACAGTGCCCATGTTCACTGTAGTCATCCAGTGCAATGGTGTGGCTCGTTGATGTGTTTTAGTTCATTGTCAACAATGGAGGTCTATAGCACAGAGGAATAAGATATATCAGGCTTTGGTTGCCAATACTTATTAGTAGGATGTATACTTTTCATGGGATTTGTTGACCTTAAGAAAACTATAGAATATCACCAGACTTATTACTTAAATACTCCAGAAAATGCTGCAGAATGCAAAGAGGGATGACATAAATGTTTCACAGATATGTGGATGTCAAAGTTGGGGTTGCCTTCTGTACCTTTTTTTGGCATGTTCAACACATTCACCTTCAGTGACAAGTGTGAGCTTATGAATAAAATACTGGGAGTTGATGTAACTCCAGTGCATCTCCACTTCTTTATGCTTTGTATAAACTAGGTGCCAGAGAGAGACGGTGACATTTCACACACTCCCCATCCCCATCAGCTCTCTTTTTCAGTGTTTAGTGTGTTCTGCCTTCACAGCCAGTGTTTCGTTGGCCGCGGGCGTCGTTCCAGAGAAGATAAATGTGTCCGGCTTAACATCTGCTTTCATCCCACTGATTCTAAATGAACCATGCAGGGCTCGTCGGGTCCCAAATTCTGAGACTTTGTTGTTAAATCATGCAAAATGTCAAACGAACAGTAAACTGTTTTTAGACAGACACAGGAGCTTCTGATAGCTCAAGAGGAAATAAGAGAAAATCACCTCAGCTGTTAATTTTTAAGACACATTTTAGTCTTAATTCTGGTCACATGGAAGGACAAAAACATGGTATACTCATAAAGAATTCCCCTAGACATCATTTGTCCTTCAAAAAGACAGAATGGCGTGGGAAACAACGGACTCTTCTCGATTTTCTGGGCCAATTGACCATTTTTTTCTGGCTCTGGAAAGTTCATTTTCAAAAAAACAGAGGCAGCTGCCAAACTCATGCCAAAAGGTGACGTGTTTGAACTCTAGCGCCTGTGTGAAAAAAAAATGTCAAAAGCTTTTAAAAAAGGCTAAAAGTGAAATGCCTAAATCAAGTGCGATATTTTTGCTCCTGCCAAAAATCGAAATGTCAGAAAGCAAAAAGACTTGACGTGATGTTATTGCTGTTCTGCTGCCATTTGTTCCTAAAACATGACACCTCTGGGCCGGAGAGGAAAAGCAGATTGGAGGGACGGACGGTTTCTGGGTGTGGGAGCGCTTGGCTTTTATTACACCAACTAATTTAAGGTGGTGGAGGTTTGGTGGAGACATAAAGGCTGGGAGCATAAATTTCTGTACTGCTTTTAGACAGCGGTGCAGTAATGATAAAGAGACAGAAAGTATATGAGATAGATATTGCCCAGTACAACAATGGCTCACTGGCACAGAGCCAGAGATCATCATTTGTCTCTGCTGAGTGCTTGTTCTGCTTCAAATATACAATCCTTTTGCTCACATTTACTCCATTCAAATAATTTCCATCTCCACTTGTGTTGATTTACAATTGTTCTCTGGAAACAAACTATTGTATCTTACTGCATCACTTGATTAACTGCTCTTTGTAGCCCTAGTTTTTCTTTGGGAAACTTTAGAAAAACATGATGCTACTTGTACTATGTAAGGACTTCAAGTCTGTATGCAATGCTTCTTATTTCACATGGCATATAAGTGTATGTAAGTTTGCCAATTTGTGGGTGTAAAATTTTATCGAAATCGCAATACGGCGTACTGCAATTTTCAAATCGCAGGATGAGGAGGAAATCACAATATCTTTTAAAGGCGAAATGTGTGTCAAAATACCATTTTAAATCAAATATTGTGGTGCTGCAGAGATGTCCTGGCCCTACACATCATATTCTACAGACTTAAGAAAACATCTTTGTTTGGTACAGATCCCTGCAAAAATCACACCATAATCATTTTAATATGTTTTTCAATGAAAATGAGAATAATGATGAAAAATTATCATACCCTCTAATATATCATACCCTCTAATATTGCAAATCATATCGCAATTGCAATATCAGTCAAAATAATCACAATTAGATATTCTTTTTCAAAACCGTGCAGCTCTAGTCTCTATAAGGACACCTACCAGCTTCCAGGCGTAGCTGACGTTGTATGCATCTTTGCTGTTGTCCCGGAGTCGGTTGGCGTGCCAGGACAGAGAGGAGTTTACCGGTACAGAAATGACCTGACTGCCCAGAGGGAGGCTGCAAAACAAAAAAAATGCACTCCAATAAACAACAAAAAATACACATCAAATATGCTATGTATGTATCCATGGGTGGAGGTATTCTGGTTGTATGTGGTTTTGAAGGTGAAGTCAACTTTTTGTTCCTCATCCTCTTTTACCTGAGGATGTTCTGCCGGACAACAGGGAATCTTGGGATATTCTCGTAGTGGATGATGTCAGTGTGAAGGGGAGGCTCTGTCATCAGGTAGGGCCGTGTCAGTGACGGATGCATCAGGGTGTAACCTGGGAAATCAAACAACAAGTTCACAACATATTAGCAAAAGCCTGAGTATAAAGGGAAGCAATAAGGAAAACATGAACCTTCTGCCTGTCTACTATTTTGGAGTGTAGAATTACTAATTTTCAGTTGTTTGTCACACCAGATACAGTATATTTAGAAGATAATGCTTGGAGCTGGTCTCAAAAAAATAAATTGTGGTGCATGGATCATACTCACAAAGAAACATACTTTAACCAGGATACAGGTCTTGATCACTAAAACACTTAATATTTGAATCTAATAATATAAAAGCTGTTGATGCTACAAAATGTCACAACATAAACCAGCGTGGACACTGCTCATGTTAATGCTGCTCTCTATCCAAAATTAAAATCTTAAAGTCCACTGAGAAAGAAAAACTTCAAACTGTTCTAAATAAGATCAGTAGCAAACAGTACTCTGGTGGTGCTAAGGAGTGTGCTGCTGTGCTGCTCTTAACAGCAGCATCATTTTGGGAGAGCCAAAAAGCCCTACAAGATACTGCATTGAAAGCCCATCGGTTATGTAAGAAGTAAACAAACAGCATCATGTGATTTTTTTACACAGTTTCTAACACACTGAAAAAGAGAGTGTGCTGGTTTGTGTGGTGTCTCACACTCTTTAAAGAGAATTAATTTGCTGTATCAGACAAGGCATCTCTGTCCTCATACAGCACACTAGGGCTGGGACGCTACACCTATCTCCCGATTCAATACTATCACGATACTTGCAATTTTTGTTAACTTTTTTAACACTAGACCGTGGGGAAAAGTTAAATCATACACTTCTGTGGACTTTTACTTTGATCAACATTAAATAAATGCCTCCCATGCAAACACATTTCCAATACTCCCACCTGTTATTTTCAGTTCCACGACCGGAAGCCTCTTGTCAGCCGTGTATTTACCTAATTGTATTTACCTTCACTCTAATTGCCAGCAGACGATTTGAATGCCGGCTAATAACTTTGATGGGACTCATTCGTCTATGTTTACCGAGTTGCTGCGCTAATAAGCATGTTACAGTAATAAGATGTAATTTGATGGCATATTTATTACAATAACAAACATTTTAGAGGGGGAATAAAGAGACTCATTGAATGGCGCAGCAGAGGAGCGAAACTCACACAGCTGCAAAAATTCACTTGCAATAATTAGGTTTAATAGTGAAAAATGATGCTAAACACGTATTTAAACCATTCAGGTGAGTAAATGCCTGTTAGTCTGCCCAGGTTTTATAATTTGCTCCGCTATACCTCACCTCTCTCCTAAATATTTCCCTTCTCCTCTACACATCTTCCACCTGTCCTTCACTGCTCCCTTGTTCAAGCTTTTTATCACCTTCACCTTCTTTTTGCTTTCTATTAGCAGGTACTACCTCCCAGGCCCCCAAAACCATACATCAAATCAAGTCTGGTTATAGTGGTGTTTGTTGCCAGATATAACTGCCCTCCCTACTCAACTTTTAAAGGTTGGATTGGTAACGTTGAGAAACAATTAAGAGTGCAGTAGATTGAATAAATTATCCATCTGAAACAGCCCAGTGTTGCCGACTCTTTTCCAATGAAAGTAGCTAGCAGCACCAGCTCCAAAAGTCACTAAATCTAGCTAAAAATTCGCTAAGCCTGCAACACTAACGGTCCTTCCCTTCAGGCCTCCCTCCAGAGCTCAAAGCAAGCTCTTTTCTCTTCACAATTTTTCAAATTTCATTTCAGTTTCCATTTTTAACAACTAGTTTTCATCTTTAGTTTTCAATACTATCTTATTAGCTTGGCAGGAGGACAATGTCACCAATGTTACATTATTATAGCCAATATTAATCAGTATAGAATTGCATTGCGCAACAGCTTGGGTCCATGTTTACTTCCTGTCAGCTATTGTCATTCACATACACTGGAACAGGAAATAAACCGGAAGACATTTGAAATGTTTATGTTTAAAACTGTGAAATGGGTCTATACGTAAGGGGAACCAATCTGTTGCTATCGTCGCTGCTCTCTGCTCTCCAGGCCTACAGAACATAACTTAACTGCTGTACAGCACCAGCGGTTTAGTCAAGACCCCTTCAGCTGAGGCCAAAACAAACCAAGACCGGACATGAGCGCTGCCGCCCTGCGCTGTGGCGGCGCGCTGAGGCATGGCTCAACACAAAATGAAATGCCAAAGAAGTGCCAGTGCTACCAAGAAGATGTCAATTAAGTCTAATAAGGGATAATGGCTGTGGAGGAAGTTGAAACGGACAAAATAACATGTATTTCCACTTGCATGTGAAACAAAAACTCCAAAATACACTCTATTCCAACCATTTGGAGTGTTTCTCTCAGGCTAATAATGATTGATACCTTGAATATGCACATAAATGTTTTGTAGCCCTGAAACATTTGTTTTGTTACCGACTTAGAAATCTAAGCAACACGCAGTGTGTGACTGATCTGTTCTGTGGTGTTTGTTATATTACCCGCTAGACCTTTTACTACAGCACATTAACTTTATTTAGAGAACAGGCTGTCCTGATTTACAGCCTTACTTGGTTACAAACGCTGCTGTACATTTGGCTGACCGCAAGTTAGAAAAGGCACCATTTCCTGCACTGCGGTAGATTGATTACTGCCACCTCGCCTGCCTCTATGTGACTGACCTTTGTTGTCAATGAGGAACGTGTATGAGGCCAGTGAGTCTTGGTAGTAGGTGACATCCTCCAAGATGTAAGCTAGGTTCACATCCACCCCGACCACGCCCAGGAGCAGGTTACCGAAGTAACACGGCCGGCTCACGGTCATAATAAAACCTGGAGGAAGAAGAAGAAGAATCTAAGCAAAGTTCGTGCCAACACCTCGTTAGTTTAAGTGTGATACCAACTGTTTTTCTTCAGTAAAAGTGTTAAATAAAGGAAAAGTTTCACAATCTGGGAAATATACTTTTTCACGTTCCTGTCGAGATATACAGTAGATGAGAAGATCAATACAAGGCTCATGTCTGCACAATAAATATGAACCTAGAGCCAGCAGGCTATTAGCTTAGCTTAGCATAAAGACTGGAAGCAGGTGGAAACAGCTAGCCTGGCTCTGTCTAAAGGTAACAAATCAGCCTACCAGCACATCCAACACCCTGGCAAGCCACCGTCTCAGCATGTAAAACCTTTGGTTGTGTATGTGCGTCTCTTTAGAGAGAGCCAAGACTAGTTGCTCCCTTTTTCCAGTCTTTATGCTAAAAACTACGCTAATTGTCAGCTGGCTCGTATTAAGCTCATAGATATGAAAGTCGATCTCTCATCTGACTCTCAGACTTAAATTTATGCTCTCTCGATTCAATTTTATTCAATCGATCTATCCAAACTTGTTCAAGATGAGAACGCTGTTTGGCCAAAAATTAAAATGTAATTCAATATTAGTCCAGACTCCCTGTCCAAACCACTCACCGTCTCCCATGGGGTCAGAGTAGGGCAGGCTGAAGCGGGCCAAGTCGATCATGCGATTGGGCAGGTTAATGTAGAAGCGGCCCACCGTCGTCTCCAGGTTGCTCAGCTGGTTTAGTACCATCATGCTTCCCTTCACCACCGGGATCATGGAAGCTCCTCCTGATCTGGACGAGGACGCCGCAGAGAAGCGGTCACGGTCGGACATTCGGTCGACGCCGTACTTAACCGAATTTTGCTCTGCGAGGTCCCTCAAGAAGGCCAGCTCCTTCAGGCCTGTTACTCCCTCTGAAAGGAGGAGAGAGTGGGACAGAGAATGAGTTTGATTTTTTTTGTTTTTGTTTGATTTAATCAAGCAGCGAAATTAAGAACAAATCCGTAACGGACGGCATGGCTGAAGACCTATTGAATAGGGTCACTGTGCAAATGAAAAGAGGAGGGAGTGGTTGATAGGAGGTAAAAAGAGTAAACAGCTCTTCACTAAAGAGCGCATGACTGAAATTCCTACTATAAAAGGCAACCCAGTTTTCTTTGTTCCCCTCTTGCTGTAAAAAACAAAACCTTCAGGGGGCTGAAGAAAAGAAATCACACCTCTGCCACCAAACATCGGCTGAATTCATCAAGAAACGAGAGGTGTACTTAGAGAACTCATACAATTCACGTGGTTACGCAGCAAGAGGCTTGCATTAAACGGGATGAGTACTCAAAGCACATACTTTACATTGCAACATGGATTTCCCAAACTTATTTGGCATCAGCAGCAGAGATATTTCATACATGCAGGCCCTGACTTGTGAACCTGCGTCATGACCTCTTTACGCTTTATTAGTTCAATCCCGCGTATCTGCCAAACAACAATTGTCGTCTGTGAAGCTCAGAGATCATGACATGAAAAATCCATCCTCGTTAATGCACCCTTCAGACTCGATCTTTCCAAGCCTCATAAGGTCATTTAGAGGAGACTGGATAACCATGGCGGGCCCCCTTCAGCTGTCACCTGGAACATTTGGCATCCCACAACCTATTGGGAAGGATAGAGCACAAATGTCTGCCAGTATCCAATCATTGACTGGATTACAGCAGAATCCCTTTTTAATGCCAAGGCTCTGCTGATCATCACGCTGGGCGACTGACGGGAGGCATGGTCGTCATGGGTGGCAATGTCAAACCGACACAAAGGAGAAAGTTTGCTGACAGCACAGGTTTCTGTTCACTTTAATTCGTGAGTGAGTATCCATTCCCATTTCTAGGATAGGCATAAGGATCTAAATCTAATGATTTAATAAAAAATCTACCGTAAAAGAGACCCTGTGAGGTTTTCTTGTAAGCAAACACAGTTATGTTTCTCACTAAAATGCAGTACGTGTATCTTTCTTGCCTAATAAACATACAAACATATGCAAAAGGTTTTTTTTTTTTTACAATATTTTTAAACCTGCATTGTGTAGGCTGGGAACCCCGGGTTCAGCAGGTCACACGGAAATAATATCGTTTGCCCAAAAAAGCTGAATAATAATGATTTAACTAATATAAGGAACCTTGCACATCCTGTCTGTGCTTCCTCGTTCCTCATCACTTCTAACTACAGTAGGACATCCGTGTTCGAGGAAATCAGCCCGTCATCACCCACTTACTCAATCTATGTGGGCTGTGCTCCCATTACTGGAGCAACTACCAAGCTAAGAAAACAAAAACAGCAGTTTGAGAGTTACTTCAGAGGAGGTAGGGCAGATAAAACACCTAACGTGTGTGTAATAATACCTAAAAGTTCTACTTAGAGCCTAAGTATTATTTAATTTATGAAACCCACCCCTAACAGGTTTTACCTTTGGTAAAAGGTTACCAAAACGGTATATTAAACAAGCTGATTATGCTGTCCCTGTGACTTTGTGTCCAAGCTTGGTTTGCAAAAATGCAAAACAAGCTATTTTCAAGCATAGTCCAGACCAAAAAACAACAACAACTGTACACCTGAAATCTTCCTTCTTTTATGTTGTTGCCATATTTCCTTACATCCCTCCTACTAACACTTCCTTGGACACAAAAGCACGCACAATTCATGACGAAAAACCTGTCAGGGTCTTGCTTAGATCAGCTGTTATGTTGTCTGTTAGAGGAAATTACTTTCCCTGGCTGAAAGTGTGTTAATCACACGTATGGCCGGTATGGTGGGAACATTTATCCACAATAACATACCCTGCACATGTAAGTTGATCATTGCACACACATTATTGAAGCAGTGAAGTTAATATTATTGAGGATACCTGGAGGGCTGAGAGGCCCTTTATGCTCAGGCCAATAAGAGCATGTGTTACTTCTGTGTGAGTGGGTTTGATTTTAGTGTGGTTCATTTTTATGCATATTTTGAAATTACAGAGAAGCATCTTTAAATTAAATAGAAGTGTCTTTAAAAAGGTGGACACATTAGAAACTGTAAATGAGCAAGACACAAAGGAATTGCGAGAGAGTAAGACACGTTAGTTAATTTACTAATTTACTATTTACTCCCTAGGGTTAGAGCTTCGAATCACAGCATGTCCAGCTTCAGATTCAACGAACAAAACAATGCCAAACATTTGTTGTTCGAGCTTCTCAAATGCAAGGATTTTCTAATTTTCTCCATTTTATATCATTTTTAAATTTAATATCTTCAGTCATCCGTTTGTCATTTAAAACAATTTGAAGACATGAATTTGTGCTCTGGGAAATTGTAACAGGGTTTTTTCTGTATTTTCTGACATTTTATAAACTATATTTTTTTGATGAATCAAAAAGCAAAATACAGTGAGTCATACGCAGGTAATGATCGACGTTTAGGGTAGAAACCATACGTCTAGCTGACAGTTTATTCAGCAGGTTATTCAGGCTACCATACACAGTTTCGATGAGGTAGGTGGGCATCTCATCAACACACACACATATGTGCATTATGCTGCCGAGGGACTGCTGATCTCCTTGAACAATCAGCACTTCACATTTGGCAGGGGATGCAGGGAATAAGACAAGCGCACCCACAGTGGGCCTTTCAGCTGTGAGCAACAGCGTCAGCAACAAAACAAATGTTTTTTTGGATATGAAATGCTAATAAACTCAGAGGATGATAGATTTCTGCATCCTTTTCATCATGGAGCTCTTTAAACAGCCAAGGTCCTCTGTCAGTCACACACAGAGTGAGCAGCATGCCCTTTGAAGTCTCACTCTCTCCTCTCTTAGATGTACCTAATTTCCATTCTCAGATGCAAAAACGATTTGTATTAATGGTGGACTAATGCATGCGCAGCGGAGGTGAGTGTATGTGTGTGTGTTGCAGATGGAGGCGGGAATCAGAGGAGGCAGATGGATGGACAAGGACAATGAAAGGGGAAAAGGAAGCATACACACCACACTAACACACACGCAGAAAAAAAAGCCTTTGAGGTTTCTGAGCACCTCTCTAACCTTCAGTCTTCTCTTGAACACATTGTGCCCAAGAACATAGAGAAAGGATATCTAACACACAGAAACAGCTCCAAGTTGAGCCAAAAAATAATGAAGCTCTAGATATGTGCAAAACAAGAAAAACATGAAATCATATCTAAATGAATGTGGAGAATATGTGACTTATACAGGGTCAGGAAGGGTGTTCAATGACTGTTTTGTGCTTTATTCCTAAAAAAAGGCTGTGGTTCTAAATATACAAGTTAAATAAAACAATTAATATAAGTGTACAACTAAGTGTTGTTGTGAGATAACTGAGAAGGCGACAGGCTACTTTATTTAGTTTATACATAGCAGACACTTCAAAACGCTGTGAAAGTGTGTTTTTACATTGAAAAAAATGAATGGAAGTCCAAATTGTAAGTAAAATGTTGGTTTCAGCCTTAGTTAAAGTACAAGTAGGGCCCCTTTGGATCTTATTTTCAAAACAAATCTTGGAATTCGTTAGTTGATGTTTTTTTTCCTCTTTTTTTTTAATATAAAAAGCGGGTGAAAATTGGATAAAAAACAAATCAGCAGTGAAACCTCTGTGATAATGGTATTTTAAAAATTCCATTTGCAGCACGATACTCAGGTTTAACCAATTATTGTTGAGGGAAATAAGCAGGTAATTTGCATTTTGTGTTCATTTTTGTCTTTACTGTCAGATCACTTGCTGCAATAGTGTCTTGCAGGAGAAAAAAAACAACATGTTTCATTGTGGGTACATAAAATCTAGGTGAAAATCAATTAAAACCGCTCTTAACCAGCCACCAGCCTTAAATACGAGTGACCTACCGTTCATCAGCGCGTAGGTGAGGATCATGACCGAGTTGTTGAGGTGTCGGTTCTCCTCTCTGACCACACTGAGCGTCGCTCTCTTCTCCTGCTCCGACAACTCTCGAGACGTGATACCTGACGACAGGTAGATGATCACCATGTCTGTGGCTGATAGAAGACAGAGACAAACACGACACTCATGTCAAGTAAAATCACATAAATTGACTAGAGTTGATTAAAATATGCCCATAAAACTCATGCACAAGAGCTAGAATTGATCTCTGAGGCAGCACACAGACAACTGTGCACATTCCTAATATGCAGCGTCACCGCAACTTCACGATTTCTTACTGGTACTATGTTTGCAGAGACTGCTGGTGTTTCGGAGCAGCTGGAAGGCCTTCTGGAAGCCTGCTGCGTGCTGTGTGGCTCCATCATACGCCTTGATGTTGGAGATGAAGGTGCTCATCTTCCTCTTGGTCTCACTGGTGGCCGGAGAGAGCAGACTCTTATAGCACTGGTCCAGAGAACAAGAGCGAACCGTGTCCGCCACTGACAAAATGGAGATCTGGAGAGGAGTGATAATGAGATGAAATTTAAAAAAAATATATGTTAGCTGGAGTAACACTGAAAATGTCTTTTTTGATTTTCCAAAGCATTTTAACATATTTGATGTATGCATTCTTCGTAATAAAGCAAGGTAAGATAGATAAGGTGTATTCCCTTTCACTAACCTTGTCATGTTCATCTACGGCGTTGAGTATGACCAGGGCCGAGTCCCTGGCGATCTGAAGCTGGGTGTCAGTTACAGACGCTCCGTGGTCTACCATCACCACGATGTGTTTAGACTGGGGACGCACAGCAGACACATATACAGGCCTGCAGGAACACACGCAAAAAACAAACATGCATGTTGAGATCAGACATTTGACTACACAGTAATATGCATACAATCCTCAACCCAAGACAATATTAACACATACTGTGACAGCATTTATACAGTTTTTTACTAAAGTTGTTTCGATTTTTATTTATTTATCATTGTTTCCATCTCTCTAAAACCCCTCCGCCACCATAATGTCATTCCCTCAGGGTAATAGTAACAATTATGACACATGAGGATGTCGGGGCCGTGCCCCGCCCGGTCCCTGGTGGCTGGGGCTCCGCTCGGGGCACTAGGACGGTTCTCTCTGGAGCGGGCTGCAGGGGGAAGGAAGGCTGGGTCAACTTATTCCTCCTTTTCACATCCAAATGACATGACGGTCCATCCCCGATAAACAGGCCCCCTCCCTTGGGTCTGGGAGCTGTTTTTTAAGGGATCATGGCCACAATGTGCCATCCCTCTCCTATAAGGGTCTGGGGGCACCCCAAAGCTGGGCCAATAGGGCAAAATAAAAAAGAAGAAAGAAATAATGTATGTGTATATTTATAGAAAATGAATAAATGCATAAATACAACTTCAAAGTACAAAATGAAACAATAACCCGGTTGACCCTGCTGACCCGTTCTGGAGGTCCCTGACGGTGCCCCCGTTGTGATTCGCTGCCAGTGGATGGGGCGGCGCCCCCTTGACCTTATCATTGTTAGAAATGTTATTATTATCATAATTGTTATTATGATTATCAGAATGAATTATGTTCTTTGCTCTTTTATTCATTTAGTTATTTCCTTCCCTATGCTTTCCCTTAGTTAACTACCTTGAATACTTATTTAAACACACCCACGCATTAACCGTGGTTCTCTCATCCCATGGCAAAATTGTGTTAACTGGCCTGTATTCACTGTTCTTGTCGTCCTCTTGTTGTTCTGTTAATGTAATGTCTTTTGTCTTGCAATAAAAAGAAAAGTAAAATACAAACAAACAAACAAATGTAGTTTCCTGTAAGCTAACTGTAACTGTTGACCATGTCTCATGTATCTGCTAACTAAACATTATGTCTTTCTCTTTCACCCTTTCCTCATCCCTCGTCTCTCTTGGGTGGCTTTTATCAGAGTTTCTGCACTCAGCTACAGTTTTCACAAGAGATCCCCTTCCCTTTCTGCTATTTTTGGTGGAGGTTCAACACTTTCTTCATTTCACGCTGTCATTGCAGAGTTATTTATCCAAAACCAAATGTGTACGACTTCCATCAACTGTATGGGAAACCTTCAAGCTTCAAAAGTTATAAAAGGAATCTTACGTTTCAGTTACTGCTTGCATGTTTTAAAATTACAAAATAAGATTTCAGCAGCCTTTCAGGCCTTGTAGGATCATAGTCACATAAAAAAACTAAAGTAACAACGTAATAAACGTCCTGCTACAGTATGGAAAAAAATAAAAATTAAACATGACATCATCATGGACCCTCAGTGTTAAAAAGATAAATGCTTGATTCACAAAAAGCAGACTATGTTGCTGTTGGTATAAAAGTAGATCTTAATCTATTATTTTGAGGTATGTATTCAATATTTGATGTCAGTGTTCATGTATTATGATCAGCTTGGTGGGGTGCAGAGGGTCGGTGGTCAGTGTGTGTGTGGTCTACTGGACAAGGAGACACTAACACAGGGTGGAGAGGGAGAGATGTACTCACAAAGCCTCATTCACACTTGAACAAGCCAAGTAACGTCATTTCTCTCATGGCTGTATGCCAGCTCACTGACTTGAACAGCCAGAAGAAAGAAAAATCCAAAGGACATGATAGAGCCCACCAGAAAGCAAGAGAGAGACAAAAGAATATAGAAAGAAAAGACTTTCGGTTGTAGCCACAAAAAAAGAAAAACAACACTGGAGGTGTGAAATTCCAACAGGCTTTAGTGGTACAGAGCCACATTCCTGCCAAGGGCATGTGTGGTCAGGGTGTGTGAGGGCGGCAAGCCATCAACATGGCCTCTGGGCCACCCCGCAGCAACTGACAGAGAGGAGGGGTGAGGAGGAGGAGTAAGGGAGGAGGATGAGGGCAGGAACAAGTTGATGTGTTTTTGACGTCAAGCCAGCTCTGTTCTGATACTTTGCCAAGTGAGTGATATCTGTTGGCAAACTGCGTGTTTGGCATTGACTTTGAGCTCGACAGTAAAATAAATGTTAAACAAAAGGAGAAGTCAGTTCATACCTGCTGCGGTGCTCGTAACTTCCCTTGCACTGGAACCTGTGGGCAGGGAAGACTGTGAAGATGCCCTCCTCTGAGCTGAAGTACTGCCACTTTATTCCCGGGTTGGACTTCAGGTTGTCTGCTAACACTGTAGAGGGAAGAGACAGAGAGGGAGCATGTTAAAAAAAGAAAAGAGGGGAGGATAAAGGAGATAAGGGAGAGAGAAACGGGGAGGAGAAAGATCAAGGAAGGGAGTGGGAAAGGCAGGATGGAAGAAAGGTAAAACACGAGTAAGGAATTCTGTACCTTTGAGAGCTTCACTTTGTTTAGATTTAACCTTTGACCTCTTTCAGGATTGAGACCTTTCAAGTTTTCAAGGGGTTAACTGTGATTCCTGTGTGAATCAGAGTAGGTGAGAGAAACCTCTCGCATGATTTTATCTTATCTTAGCCCTGACACACCGAGACGAATTTCACCGCTGGACCGGTTGTGTTTATTTGCCCCAAACTTCCAATGTACTGAAAGCAATATTTTTTTTTTCCTAGGGTGTCGAATGAATGATCCGCCCTACTCTTCCTCTGATATGTTTACCCTGATATTCTCACCCTAACACTTACCAATCTCACTCCTCATACCTAAACCTACCCAACCAACGAAGGCAACGAGTACTAGCCAATCAGAGGCAGAGTAGGTTATGAAGGTCATGACTTCGCCATCCTAGGAAAAAAAAAGGTGGCGTACTATACAGACATTAGCTGTAAGCTAGCTAATAACAGACCATCATGTTGCTGGTCCAACATTTAAACCAATGAGCTCTTAGATTAGGGCAGAGCCAGGCATTTCCCATCATGCCCTGATGTTTTGCAGTCGGCAGAGGGCAACTGTTACGCCCGGCTCTAAAAAACTGCGGCTGCCTTGATCTTGTGAGGTTATCGTTGTATATGTTTAACTAACCAGCATGCATTGTGTTGTGCGGTGATCGATTCTCTGCAGGCCTGGCTCATCTTGAACAAGCCTAATAAACTTCTGTAAACTTGTCTACTTTCCCTCTGATAAACAGTTGTTTTCTGTTACTGGCCTTTTCCCACCTAATTCAGATCCATGCAAACCTGCCTATTCAGGCATGACGAGGAGTTAAATACCGCCCTTTCTGATTCGAAATAAGTATACACATGTAAATGAATTTTCCCATTCACACCACCTCTCATAGAATAAATTAACTCGATGAAGAAGAAGTAAGTTTGAACTCTTCTACTACTGCGAAGTATAAAGTACATGTCTTTCATTTGGATACCGGAATATCGGATACCGTGTGTCACAACTGTGACTGCAGGGCGAGCTGAAATAACAGCTTTAACTACAACCTCTGCAGAGACACTGAGCCCAAGTATTTGCTCAACACTAACAGACAGATTTTTGTTTTTTTACTGGGTCACAGAGTCAACAGTATCTTCACAGAGATCCCATCACAAAGCCAGCAACTTCCTTTCCGCTCACTGCAACACAAAACGGCCTTTCACAAAGAGATGGGGGGGGGGGTAGGAGGGAGGACGGAGTTAGAGAGACACAAATAGAAACTTTACGGGCGAAAACAGAGGAAACAGAGCGTTGCCACCAGAGTAGGCTTTATTATAGTAACATCAAACAATAATGCAGCTGTTAAATCAATTTAGTTCTTAAAAAATACAGACATGCAAACCAACCATGACAAACCCTCAAGCAGTAAATGAACTAATCCCATCAATATAATCTAGCACAAATCTTGTCAGCATGCAAATCAGACGGCAGGCCGAAACAGTTGAGATTCTCTAGATATACAGTAGGGCTATGAAACAAACTGCAATTTGATTTTCTGTTTTATGTCTCTGCTTAAATCCCAATAGCCACACATGGCTACTAATTGTTTCTGGCTAGAACTGAATCTATAATATTCAGTCCAGTATAATATTTTCTCAGAGAAAGTTTGGTTTGATTTAGCCAGGTATTACTGTACAACGTTTAATTTCTTACATCTAATAAATATTCATTGTGGTTTCTGCAGGTGATTAGCAGCTGTACACATCCACCAACTATTTTGCCATTTAGCTGACTATTTGTTATTATTCGGGTGGTGGTTTCCACAGACGGGTAGGATTTCAAATATCTTGTTAATTAAGCCTATGGTCTTTGCCAGACATGCTAACCGCCATTCATGCACAACAGCTGGGTCTAAATGGTCTCAAAATGTGGTTCTTGGCTTGTGATCACATTGAATTAATCACCTGCTAACGACAACCTGTTTTGGCCTTTTCCAACCTCGCAGCAATATTACGAGCCAAAGACTATTTTTTTTTCTAACGGAGGGGTGGAAAATCATATGTCAAATATTCAGCTAACACTAAAATCCAAAACACATTAAATATATACACAAATAGATTAATTACACTGTGAAACCGTCCAACTGCCAAACATTATAAACAGCATCAAAACACACCTCTGACTACATGCAGTTGGCAAAAGAACTCGTTTTGAGACACGGCAGGTTCTCGCCCATCATACATCATCCCTGCCCAGTCGCTCCATCCATCTCTGAGACTCATATAAACAGGAAACACTCGGTTGTGTTGACAGTGGAAGAAGGGTTCTGTATACATCTGTCAGGCTACAGTGCTCCACTCTGCCACCAGTGTTTAGCTCTTCCCAGAAACAGATGGACAAGCCAAGACATAGGACCCAAATGACACCCATTTCCTACCACCTTAATACTACAGAGTGTTTGTAATGACCTGCTTTGATAGATCTGCATCTACTTCCGTACATAAACACATCATAAGTACAGCTTTGAGTATCACACGCTAATAGAGATGATCCAGATATTGCAAAAACATTTGAAGAATTTACTATAAGTACCACTCAAGTGTATCACTCCTATTTGGTAGCTCTCTCGCTCTTTCTTTCATTTAAATCTAGGGAACAGACATGATGTTAACCAGCTTTATTAACAACAACGAGACAAGCAGTCCGATAAATATGTTACTTTAAAAACATGGTAACATTACAGCATGGTTTCCTTATCCATTTATGTTTACTCTATGCATGACTGAGTAAACAATTAGAGTCTACAGCCATGCTAGCAACTCTGCGAGGTTATAGCGCTTTGAGCTAAATGCTAACATCAGCATGCTAACATGCTCACAATGACAATGTTTACATGCTGATGTTTAGCAGGTTGAGTTCACCATATTCCCCATCTTATCTTAGCATGTTAGCAGGCAAACTTTTGCTAATTAGCATGATGGGGATGGCATAAGGTTTGCAGGTATTTGGTCATAAACCAAAGTATTGGACAAAACCAAATTTGGACCTGAAAATGGCGCTACATGGAAAGTGAAGGGAGCAATAGAGTTGTTACAATTCATCCTGAGGGGAACATGCATGTCATGGCAACCCATCCTCATGCTGCCACTAAAGGAAAAGTGACCAAAGTCAGTAGGATGTATCGCCTGGGAACCATGTATGTCTGTACCAAATTTTGTGCCAGTCCATCCAGTAGATGTGGAGATATTTCACAAGATAATGGAAAACTTTGACCGACTGGTGTTACTAGATGGAAGGTCAGGGGATCATCAAAAAGATTAGGATTTATCCTCTGTGGGACCATGAATGTCTGAACATAATTTCCCAGCAATCTATTAAACAGTAGTTGAGATATTTTAGTCTGGACCACAGTGGTGGACGGAAAGCGTGGGCAACACCGTTCGACCTCACCATCCATAGAGCCGCGGTGTTAGCGTGTCTTATAAACATGCCATGTGTGGTTAGGGCTGAATGATTTTGAAAATATCTAATTGCAATTATTTTGACTGATGTTGCAATTGTGATTTGATTTGCGATATTAGAGGGAATGATCATTTTTACATCATTATTCTCATTTTCATTGAAAAACACTAAAAAGATTATGGTGTGATATTTGCGGGATCTGTACCAATAGTATAATAGTAGAATATGATGTGTAGGCCAGGACATCTCTGTGGCACGACAATATTTAACACGCCTCCTACGATTTGAGATTTCGTTAAATTTCTATTAATTGTGCAGCCCCACGTGTGGTGCTACATTTTCACTCTCATCACATGGTTTTAAAAATAAAAATCTGGCCGTGCACGACTTACACATGAGTAGTATACCGTAATTCATTTAAATTCAGATTACTTTAGTTGAAGCTCTGTTAGGTTGATGCAAATGAAGGCGAGACCTTGCAGCGCGACAAGTAAACTAAAAAAAAAATTGATTTAAGGTCACACACATAGCCAAAACAACTTTGCATGGAGAATGCAAGTCAATGTGACAAGTCAATGTGTTCAGTGGTACTCCAACTTGAAGTCGGGGTTGAAGTTGTTGGAAAAGTTGGAATGCACCGAAATGGATGAAATTGCAATGGCAGTCAAAGGCTGCAAAAAGGAAACAAATGGGTGGTAGAAAGAAGATGGATCAAACTAGTCCTCTAATCCCACAGCATTTCACTGCCAGTCATCTCTCATCTACTTGTCTTTTCACTCCCACCTGCTGGTATCACTACTGTTGCCTCCCACATCCACCATCTCTCTCCTATCTACCCCTTCCTCCCACAGAAAAAAAGTAAAATTGAAGATGAGTGGAGAGAAGAAGGAAAGAATACAATACAGTCTTGATACAATTACTCCATTTCAATCAGCTCTCACCCCTCCTTTCTTCCTCTTCATTCATCATTCTCTCCCTCTCAATTATCCCTCCCTCTCTCACCCGCTCCCTCCCCCCCCCCCCTTCCTTCCCCTCTGTAGCTGCTTGTTTAGACTGGGCTGAGACAAATGAGAGAGAATGAATATGCTGGGAACGTGGGGGTCAAGGAGGGCTGAGTGTGAGGGACAGGGAGAGGAGAGGGGTAACTTGAACTCGCCGTGACTGGCTTGCAAGGAAAATAACACCCAGCCGATGGTGACGTGTTATGAATGGCAGTCATTATGAATGGTTTGCAGAGAGAGGAGCAGGCTGGGACGTCTGGAAAAAATAGGAGGGGGCGGGAGGCAGAAGAAGAACAAATGATGTTGGAAGTTTCCTGTAAAAAGGGAAGGAAGAGGGGGGGCAAGTGCAATATCCAGGGTGCAATGGAGGAGTAAAGAGTTTAGTATGCTTCAAATAAACTGGTTTGTATCAAGTGTCCTCTGAACACGACTCGAGGCAAAAGTGCTGATCTGTTCCGAACGAAAAACTTTGCATCATAGAGAGACGCAATTAATCATACAAATGGGGACAACGGCACACACTTTCAGATTTAGAAAGTTACAAAAATTGTGACGCAGCGACCCCGTGTCTGACGTCTGAACAGTGTGGGGAGGGCGGAGGTTTCAGGAGCTGTACGATGATCCAATAAGCACTTAATTTGAAGTATAAGGACGTCTTTAAGCAGTCCCTCCAGGATCTTGCAGAGTTCTTTTGGGATTATTACGCCCAAAAATTTGTGTTATTTTACGATATACTCCAGTAAGTAGGCTAGCCAGGTAGTTGAACATGCTTGTGTAACGTTTTTTATCCCTGAATTTCAGTCTACAAGGTAACCTTCCTACTATGTAATATTGCGCCGTCAACAAGCTCTGCAAACCAAATGGTTAGGTTTAGGTATTAGAGTAGAAATAGTTAAGTTTTGGTGACTGAAAGGGGCTATATGTAAGAATCAGAAATTGCTTGTTCACAGCGACACCTGTGGCCGCAATGTCAACGAAAGTCAGCGTCCTGTTGCTAGCGCTCGCGCTACATTGACATGAACGAGCACCGGTCTAAACAGTGAGGCGACACACGTCAGCTAACACACAATATCACTCTATATTTCACCTGCTTGGCAGTAATGTTAGCTGACCAGACGAAGGTCTCTCCATGGATCAATGCTGATTCTAGTGCTGGCTTTTCCTGTCTCAGCCCGACGACCCGGAGGAAACGGGGGGGGGGGGGGAGAGACCGACACCCGGTCGGGGGGGGGTGGGGGGCGGGGGGGAGGAGACACCGACACCCGGTCGGGACGATAACGTAACTCTCTCCGGAGCTCCGTCACTTCACAAGACACGGGAAACCTCTGTTGGTCTGGAGGAGCTGCAGCATTTATTTCTGCAAAAACGTCCACTGCACATTCACTAGATATTCTCAGAGCTAAACTAACTCTCTGCAGTGTGCGCGCGTGCACGTGGAGTTGGAGCGAGCCGAGCGGGTGAGAACGAGCGCGGTGTGCAGGCAGCAGGCAGCAGGCAGCAGGAGCAGAGCTGCTGCGCACTCGCGTACCCACACGCGAGCGCGCATGGGATTCCGACCCGTTATGATTTATGTGCGTGAAAATTTACAAATAGTCCCTTTAAATGTTTGTTGTTTGATTAGAGCAATAATTAACAAGGTGGCAGGCCAAAGACTGTATTGATGGACGACGCGTCTCCACTTCCTCACACTGTACAAAAGTGAAGCCAAAATATCCTGGATACAGGAGCTGCCTTCTTGAGATATTTACGTCATTTGGAGCCAGAGTCTGCGCAGTAGTGATCGGGGTGCTGGAACCGTTGTATCGAGGTCCCGCCCACACACCTGTCCGAGCCAATCACGAGCCGAGCGCGGCCACAGCTCATTAGTGTGATCCACCTAGCTGCTATATTAGCACCACGGTAGCTCTTTGGCTAGAAAGACACAACAACTAACCATAATATCTCTATAACTACATTTATGATCAAATTGACACATGTTCTATTACACAGACTAAAGTTACATTTCCTCTCTCGTATAATTCCCGAGTCTCCGGCTGTGCTACTACTTCACTCAGAGCAGCTGTCAATCTCAGCTGTCAATCATGACGTCTCACCCCCTTTTGATAGCATCAAATAACTAAATAGAACCAAACTTATCAGAAAAATTAACACTTGACCATACATCAGCGTGATAAGAACTACCTAAAATGACAGAAACCATCTTTGGAAAAAAGGTATTTGACAATTACTTTGACATTTTAGTTTGACCCATGTCCCATCCGCTAACATGGAGGGGACAGGATTTATGACCTATACTGCGGCCAGCCACCAGGGGGCGATCCAGATGTTTTGGCTTCACTTTTGGGGAGCTGTCATGTCGTCCATCTTTATGTACAGTCTATGGGGCAAGCACTATCTGACAAGACTTGCTATAGGGAAACACAGCCCTCCCTTATGTAGTTAAAAGGAAAGGTGTTAGTGGAGTTTGAAGCTGGATTTTCATTTGACTGTAGCTGGTAAATGCGGTTATGAAATGGTTTATTTTTAGACTGAAAACTGCAGTTCTTGGTAAAATCATTTTTTAATACATATTTTGTAGAAATATTTGGGGGTTTTGAAAAAGGATCTTACTCGCAAATCTTACAGGGATTGGTTCGATTCTGTTGAATTCTTGCGATCATACAATCACAAATTCCTGGAGGGAACTGGCAATAATTTTACAATGTGTGCTGGACTGAAACTGTACGTTTAATAGAAAGTGAGTTCAATATTCTGGGAAATGCAGCCCGTACGTGTAAGGAACGCATGCGATACAGCTTGATGTTTCTTCTCTGGAAGCAGAGGGAACGCACCGCTATCCAAGCGATGGCATCAGAACAGAAAAAAGCAGCAGGGGAAAGTTGGCCTTTGCCTGGTTTTAGTCAATTTGGTCCATTTTCCTCCTAATCAAAAGCAGACCAACATATGTGGTGCAGACACATGTGGGTTTTACATGCTAACATTCTGCAATGTGCTTATGCAATCTGGAGCCTCAATAAACGTATTGTTGGGCGCAGTGAGAACACCATCAAACTGCTCTCCATTGCTCTCTCTCTTGTACGACCTGTGAGGACGATGCCGAGGTGACACGTTTGTGCTACAATGGCATGAATACAACTCATTTTTGTGACAACTGATGCAATTTCCATTTGAGGTAAAGTGAGGAGAGAAACAAAGAACTGACAAATCCCTTAACAACAGGATGGTAAAAACATAAACTACCTGAATACATTAACAGACAGAGTTCAAAGTCAAACAAAGTGCATTTGATCTCATGCTGTAAAAATCATTTCAAAATCAAAGGGTGGGGAAAAAACGAGGAGAGAAGGTGTGAGTGAGGGAGCACAGCAGAGACTGTAAAAACATCTCTTTA
Organism: Sebastolobus alascanus; assembly: GCA_916701645.2. NCBI lineage: Eukaryota > Metazoa > Chordata > Actinopteri > Perciformes > Sebastidae > Sebastolobus > Sebastolobus alascanus. The sequence continues at coordinate 7,849,151 of CAKAOJ020000002.1, forward strand.
GACACGCACAGCTAATTGCTTCCATCTCAGATCAATGTGCACCCCTTTTAACATTTCAGAAGATAAGAAGAATAGAAAAGATAATACAACTTCTTAATTAAAAACTGGTTGCCATGACAATTGCTGTTAAATTATTCAAAATTGGGGGAGGCAGTCCACAGTAGAAGGTAATGGATTCATAAATGGTTTCATCTTTGTGTGTCCATGTTTCATTTGTTAAACCAGGTCAGTTTGTATGCAAGCAAATTCTCTTTTCATTTGGTGTGTCTGTGTGTGTGTTTTGTGTGTGTGTTTTGTGTGTGTGTGTGTGTGTGTGTGTGTGTGTCTAACATACCTGAGTTGAGGTCCCGTCCAGGGTTGAAAGCTCGGCTGTTGACGTTGGGGGAAAGTCTGTCACAGCAGATGGTCTTGGAGACGTTGGTATTGAAGTTTCCATCAAATCTAAATACACACAAACAGGCAACATTTTAGGAATTTATAGAGCGTGTCCGACTCATTTGTTGGTGGAGCTGCTCTGAATTTTCTCTCAGCACTAACAGATGTACTACTCCGCCGCTTTATTTCCAATAAAACCAAACTCACAGGTTTGCAAATACCTCTGACTTTATGGTAATGGTCATGTTTTAACTTTTTAAAAAAGTTTAACCTTTAAAAAAAGCTATCGACTTCCAATTGCGATCTAAATGACGTATACAAATAATAAAGAAATCTATGTGAAACCATGAGGTTAATCCAATTACATGAAACATCTGTTGAAACTAATAGACCCTGCTTGTTTCTTCTGAGCTGAATTGTATCGCTGGCAACATCATCTGTTGCCCAGACCTCATATTAAAGTAGGAGTAATTGGCTAGTGAATAATATTTTCCATGAAAAACGACTTGAAGTTTGCTTTCCTCTCAACAAAGCAAATACCTAGTTCCCTGAATACATCTGAATGTGATTGTAGGTAGGGCTGCCCGCTTAGTTTGATGATGCAGGTCATCTGTCACAGAACCTCAAACTTGTATTATCAGTCATCTTTTTTATTTCCCCCCCTCATTCTCCCTGTGTCAGAACTTTACACAGAAAACAGAAGATTTAAAGTTGAGACATGGTTTTTCTTTGGTTATGCTTGATATTAGTACTTCTGGAAAACCTATGTGCATATTGATTATAATAATATTCTCTCTGGTTGTTCCCTGGCTAAATACAATGCTTATGATAAGACAATCAAACTTCCAAGTGACTTGGATCTGTGATGCAAAACCGTGTAAAAAAAATGAATACATCAACACACACATGAAAAATAGAAGTGACCCAATATTTTCATATGCAGGACCTGGATGAAGTAACAAAAAAAGTTTTGTCCAGCAGCTAATTTGGAGCATCAGGGGGGCAAAAGTCAGGTCAGCTGGATATGAGACACTTCACTCTTTTTATAAATGTGTGCATCACTGTGCACAGCAATCGAGGAAGTAATCTTACACAGATTTCAGGCCTTCTTTTATAATCTGTAACAACTACATGAATCTAAATAAAATTACATTTTATTACGATTACAATTATTATTTTATTATCATAAAAACTAGGTTACTGACACAAATGTATCACAAAACCTGTCATCACGTAGTATTAGGGCGGACCCGAATGCTTCGAAGGTTTGACCGTTGCCATGGTATTCAACCTCCAAATCATTATTTGAAATCTTCGCTTTTTAATTTTTTTTATATATATACAAGTATGTAATAATAATAATTTATAAATCCCCAAATAGGCCATGAAACAACGAATAATCCCATTATTCATCATTCACGGAGGAGATGGAGACAGACAGAAGAACATGTCAGCCTGCCACTCCGCGAAGCTTCGAATATCTTTGAATATTTCTCACCGAAGCTTTGAGGCCCAAAAAATTCGAGACGGCCCTACATAGTATACTCCTGTTTGTTAAAGGCATAATAAATTTGTTCCTTGTTAACCTATTCTTCTGGGTAGAAATCTCAAAAAAAATTACAGAAAAACACAAGCACATGTACAGTATCTGTATCCTTATTGTGGCCCTAAACAGCAATATTTTCTCATATGTTCTTTCTCTCATGTACTAAATAAAGTGACTGTTGGCACCGAGGACGCGTCTCTGATGGCAGTTATACACAGAAAAACTGTTGATAAAAAGGGGATCAGCAGCATTGTAATCAATATAATTGTTTAAAAATATACAACATAGCAACATGCATTCAGTTGATTGCTTGCACTGTTGAGCTGTGCTGTCGTGTGAGAGATTTGGCCCAGTAATGCAGTGTTGTCCTTGAGTGTGCGCACACACCCAAATGTGTTTAAGAGGTGTCAAAAACATTAGACACTTGTTCCCATCAGCACATCTTTAACACAAGGCTTTTCTGCGAACATCTTCACACATATCATATCGCATTTCATTCAGTAATTTGTTTTAGTGTTAAGCAACAGCCTGAGTAGTGTTATTTTAAAATGGCTTACGTGTGTGTGTGTGTGTGTGTGTGTGTGTGTGTGTGTGGATGATGGAGCCTGGTTTCCAGAGCTCGTATCTCTGGAGTTAAGAGCTTTAGTTAGGAGTTAAAAGGGGAGGTATGCAGAGGAGCAGCCTGTTCTGCACTGCACCAAGCCTGGCTGCTTTGATCCTTCCATCCCTCCAACTACACCCCCCCCCCCCCCCCCCCACCCCCTTCCCCCCTTCTGGCTAAGCAACATACAGACACACGTGCACACCTAAACACACACACATGCTACACACTCTTTGGCTCCCTCTGCTTGCAGACCTGGCCCTGGCCCGATGTGATTGACAGGTGCTGTGATGTACGGGCTGCGTTTGAACTTCACTCAATTAGAGTCCCATAAGGCCAAAGTCATTACTATTCTCCTTCAACCCACTTTGCATAGAAGCGGTGGCCAAGACGCTCAGCACAAATGTGTGCCAGATAAAAAATACATTTGCAGCCGCTTTGAATTCCACATCAAAAACACATATGAGAACGAGAGAGGGAGAGAGAGAAAGAGAAAGAGAGAGAGAGAGAGAGAGAGAGAGAGAGAGAGAGTGAGGGGGGGCTTCGATTCTGATCAAACGTTTTAATGAGGGCAAGAAAAATCTGTTTTGCAAACAGGCTGGACTCACCAGACACCAACACGATTTGATTTACAGAATATGAGAATATAAATCCAAACTCTTACGTTCCAAACTGAACGCATGGTGCTTTAAATAATTCTTCCACTGAATATGCATATTAATAATGTATTGTAGGATTGCTTGCTTGATTACCATACCTCCCAAAAGGGGTCGTTCTCTATGCAGCAATTACAAATGATCCTGAGGACAATTCAACAGATAGACAGCACCAGTAACGGGCCTGTGAGTGTCCTTGAGAAAGATTCAAATTAACTGATGTTTCTTAGAATTTGGAAATGAAACACACTTTTTCTTTGCGTTTAATAGAGAATGAAACTAAAATACAATGCAGAGAAAAGACATGAAGCCCAGTGTCTTATAGCACGGAGTGAAACAATACAGACACCTCTAAATAAAGCAGCACCTGCCGTGTTCAGCGGTGACTACAATTCACAGTTTATAAAATCCATTATATTAAGATGTACCCTGCTGCAGGAACCATGTATGTATATCCACAGAGGAGGCAATCATACAGCATTCAAAAAAACCCAGAGAGTACAATTACCTTGAAGAGGCTTGCCGTTGTGCGAGCTCCGACGTCAAGAGTAATACCCTTTCTAATGTGTTTGCAGTCCCTCAGTGAAAAGCAGCGGTGAAGCACGCAACATGTTAGCTGGAGAGAGGAGGGTGCTTAAAGAAAGCTTTAACCAAACAGATTTCATTGTGACATCAATGTGCAGAGTGGATTTTGGAATACTGTTTGGTGTCCAGCAGCTACATTCACATTACCTTGCACCACGGCAGCAGGATCACATATCACACAAATATCCATCTCGCCAGGCTCCAAGTAATGCTTTTGTGGCCGGCAAGCCAGATCACGGACCAATCGTCGTCCTGTGAGGAGCTACAGGTGTGTTTTAGGTGAGTGTGACGACGCGAAGAGGCAACTATGTTCGTTCTAATCAACAATGGCGGCTCCCGAAGAGGTTAGCGTAGCTGCAATAGCATCAGTTCTATCAGAACTGGAGAGTATTTCTTCATTGAAAGAAGAGCAAAGAAGGGCACTGAAGGCTTTTCTCAATGGAAAAGATGTTTTCGCTCTTCTCCGCTGAGTTTGATTGACAGATGGTTCATCCAATCACCTGCCAAGTGTTTTTTTTTTAAAAGTGCCTGCCCTTTTCCAATGATGGCTTCTCAGATGGTTCTGAGCAACAAACCATCTGGCGGGTCACAAGAAGGGAGGATAAAGCTCAAGTGGATTTTGATCCTGAGCTTTGTTGCATTGCATTGACTGCATTACACTGAGAGGTGATTCTAATATCCTGGCCTCCCTCATGTGTGTAAATGGGGGTGGACAAAATGTTCTTTTCCAAACCATGCAATCTGAAACACTAACTAGGCCTCAAACATGTCTTAAATGTTTTATTGCTAGGCTACTGTTCTGAATAGCACTAGAACGGCTATATATAAATCGATAGATAACTAGAGAAATGCTACAATAGTAGCTGAGATAACATCACTGAAGGAATGCATGTTGCTATGTTGTTGAAATAACTGCCTCAAAACATTGCCCAGGAATTGTGTATGACTAGCTGAACCTGTTACCAGTATGTCATCATGTTTGCCACTTAGACCCTCACACTGCTGGGCTGTCCATTAACCCACTAGGGAGAGTATGAGGGAGGATCAACTAGGATTGGAGTTGGTTTAGCATAAAGGACGGATTACAGACTGGGCCAACGGGGCCGGAGCCCAGGGGCTTCTGACAGTGGGCTTCTGACAGTGGGCTTCTGACAGTGGGCTTCTGACAGTGGGCTTCTGACAGTGGGCTTCTGACAGTGGGCCCCTCAGCCTTGGCTGACTGGAGGGTGGCTCTTATACTCAGAGGCCTTTAGGCATCATAAATGTACCACCATGCAAAACAAGTAAGAATGTTATGAGGGCTTCTGGCTGCTGGTTGCTCTGGAGAATGAGCTCCTTTTGTTGCATCAACTCTTCAAAAATCACTCTGGTTATAAGCAATATGATGACTGCAGTCATTTAGATACAAGTCTGCATGGGCGTACAAGGACTGGAAACAGGCCAGATAGTGGAGACCCAAAGACCTCCTCACTGCTTAATCTGTCCTTGAATATCAACGGATGAGGATGAGGGGAGGAAGGAAATTAAAAAAAGGGAGGGAAGTTGAAGAGGAAGGGAGTATATCAAGAAGTGAAAACAGAGACTGGAAGGAAGAATACGTAAAGTTTAAAGGGAGGCAAGGACGGAGGAACAAAGACGAGAAGGAAAGAGGAAGAGGTTGACATTAACAGAGGCATGCAGAGAGAGAGATGAAAAATATGTACACCTGTTAAGGTCACTTAAACAAACCCCCCCCCCCCCCCCCCAACCTGCCTGGTGTTTTGCCACCTCCTTCTCTAATGTACAAACAGAGGTATCACCATCGTGCTTACTGAGCAACCAAGAGATCAGCTTGATCTGAAGCTCGAACTCCTGAGTAGCTTCTCACTGGCGCCACATATACTCTTGATCCGGACTGTAAATCTGCCAATAGCTCAGATGGTGAGAATTCCTCTTAAGAAAAAGGAGCTCTGCACTATGATGTCTTTAATCTAATGTTTAATTTATGAGTGAAGGTATTCTGCAATCTCATCCCTCATATGATATTGTGATATTATGTTTGGCATTTGGTGTTCTGTTCAGCAACCCAGACTAATGCTGGTGACTTTGTCATGTTGGGACACCGCAAAAGCAGGTGTGCTAACCAATATAATACTTTTAGTTGTGAAAACTGGAATTAATACATTGCTTTATGACGTTTTCTAAAGGCTTGCTGAAACTTTTTAGCTCCAAAATCTAGTGGTGAGGTTACAACCAACTGAAACTCCTCCCGTGTGCCAAGCGCGTAAGAGAACTGTGTGAAAACGTGAATGGCCCCTATCTTGAGCCAGAGTTTGGTTTGTCCGTTCTCGTCAACTGTAAAAACATGGCGGCCGGCTCTGTGAAGAGGACCCGCTCCCTATGTAGATATAAAAGGCTCATTCTAAGGTAATGAAAACACAACGATTCATATTTTCAGGTCATTATACACAAAAGAAAACATACTTATGAATATTATATTCCATTTCTTCCAATAGATCCCCTAAAATGTTACATACTGTTCCTTTAAGTAAAAAGGCTATAAACAAACAATGATATGATTCCAACTACTTTTTTGAGATCTTCCCATTAAAAGAAAATCATTCCTAAACACAAAGGTCTTATCTATCTCATGTGGCTATGGTATTGGAAGGTTGAATCCTAATTCATGAAGATAGGAGCAAAACAGTATTTCTTGAAATTGTTCTAGACACAGTAATCGATAGGGGTGTAGCGATACATCAATCTGGATCGATATATTGATTCAATGATCAACGATCCAATATCATTGATGCAAAGGTCAATTTTAAGATACGCCTTTATTTTGAAATTCCCATGGCAAGTCTGTGTCACCATTTCCGTCCAAGCGCGCCTCCTTCCTACAGAGTCCAGTAATGACATTGTCAAATCATATTTTAGTTGCTTTTTGTGAGTTGATATAAATGTAACTGGTTGTGTTAAATGGACATATATGATATTGTCTCATATCGATCGCAGGCCCCTGAACTGAACTGAATCTAAATCGTATCGTGGCAGACTTTGTGATATCAGCGAATATCGTATAGTTGTCCAAAGAATCAATATAATATTGTATCGTGATGAAACTTGTGATTTACACCCCTAGTAATCGAGGTAGTAATGGGAATAGATTTTACGTGAAGCGGCACCACGAGGGGAGTTTGGAGTAAAATGGATGGATGGATTGGCGTATATTATGGAACAAACATTATTGTATCCCTCGGGATAAACTGTAATAACTTTGGTGCCTTAACATTTCATCTAGAGCCATCATTACCTCATTACCTTTATGCTAATTCATGTGAAAAACACCAAGCTTTGCACTGAGGCTTAACATACTGCTGGTCAAACACTGTGATGCCTGCATGCGTCTAGAATAGCCCGGCCACCGTTAGGGACACCATGCCATGTTGCGTTTCCCTCTACCTTTATCATCTTCTATTTTTGGTGAGACATTTGTTTTGTTTACGTCTTAAAAGAACTCTTCAGGAGGATCATATGAATAGCGTTTTCCTTGCACAGTCCATTTGCAGCTTATCTCCTACTGGTGAAATGAGACCATTAAATCCCATCTGGGCTGCTCCCAAGCACACTTCTCACTTTTACAACTGCATAGCAGTGGAACTGTTGAAATGAGCACCTGGAGATTGCATGTTAAAAATATAAACATACAGACACACACACACACACACACACCAACTCTACGAGTCACATCAATTTTCTATTTTCAGGTGCAGCCTGTCGCCGAGACCGAGCAGTGATTAAAGCATACCACTGGGCGCTAAGCACTGCCCTCGGTGGCCTCCCTGTGAAATGATAGCCTGCTAGCTCGACGGCTAACAGACATGGACACCCTGTGAACCACCTGATCCCCCTCTAAACTGGCTGACCTGACTGAGACCCTCAGAAGCAGCTGATGCCTGAGACTAATGAAGGACACTCTGAAGTGGACTACAGACAGCTCAAGTCCTGTCCCCATTCTGGCATAGATCCTTTTCAACCAGGAACGTGATAGTAGGCTTTCTCTGTCTACTTTCTTTTCCTCTTCTTTTATTTAAAAAAATATTTTTTTTTCTTCTGAATTGCATGCCTTTATGAAAAGACCAGTGTGTAACATTTAGGGGGATCAATTGGCAGAAATGGAATATAATATTAATAAGTATGTTTTCATTAGTGTATAATCACCTGAAAATAAGAATTGTTGTGTTTTTGTTACCTTAGAATGAGCCGTTTATATCTACATAGGGAGCGGGTCCTCTTCACGGAGCCGGCCGCCATGTTTCTACAGTAGCCCAGAATGGACAAGCCAAACACAGGCTCTATAGAGGGCCATTGGCGTTTTCACATTTTCAAATCGGCCACCGTAGTAGTTCTACACGTTGGCACATAGGAGAAGTTCAGTAAGGTCTTAGTTGGTTACAATCTGCAACCTCACCGCTAGATGCCGCCAGATCCTACACACCGCACCTTTAAGCGAGACACTTTATAAGCGAGATGCAACAAAATCCCTTAGATAAAGATCTCTTAAATGAGTTTTTTTTTTTTAAATATTGGTGACCAGGACATATATAAACTCTCTCTAGTAGAAAAACTAAGTACCAGCGACACTGTTTTCTGAATAATTTTAAGCGTATCTTTGGTTTCTATGTTAAGTTCTTGTAAGCTCAGGAAGAGAGAGCTAAAGTATTCAGCATACTGCTCCTTAAAGTACCTCACGATCCTGCATGAACCCAAAAAATGAAAGCAAGAGAGCTCCGTGCCTTTTTCCTCCCCTGAGGAAGAAGCTTTGATGTTCAGGGATCTGTCAGACTCGGCTTCAGTTTGGTATGTCCATCCCCCCCCCAACAACACCACCACCACCACCACCACCAGCCATGTGACTGACTCCCCCTGCATCATTCCATCCTTCCTACCTGGGTCTTATATCATCTTTTTCTCAGCAATTTCTGCCTCAAACTGTCTCTCAAAGCTGTAAATCCATGATTTTAGACCTGCGTTTAGAGCGCACACATGTCTGGACATAAATATAACATGTCTGCGTGTGAACAACTGTTGAATGTATGAACAGTATGTCATGTGCATGATTCTTCTGCTACAGGTGGTCAGTGGCCCTGAGCCAGGCAGCCTCCTCTCTGCACGACTGAAGGAAAGACAGGTGACCTTGAAGCCTGTGAAGTCTGCAGCGCGAAAACTTCAGAGAGCAATAACTGGTTACATCGGCTGATAAAGGGGAGGGAGATAGACAGAAATGGAGCGAGAGAGAGAGAGAGAGAGGGGATGATGGGTAGAGACAGCTGCTGCTCTGCAGATTAGAACTGAAAGCAGCTCTCAGCTTTGAACTGTGTTTTTGCCTGCTGGAGTTGGTGGATGGCTGAAAAGCTAAGTCTACACTGTAGGCTGGGGCAATTTTAAACTCTCTCAGTAGAGGACTTAAATCTGACATATTCAGTCTCACACCCAGTTTCAGAAAAATATACTTTTGTCATGTGGGCACCCTTTTCACAAAGCCTCGTGGCTTATTTTGGTCCCAAAACTATATTTATAAGAAACACAATGAAGATAATACACTGAAATTTAATTTTGTGTCATTTTGTCATCACAGTGGCATTTTACAATTTCATGATGAAATCAAAAATCTAAATACTGTTTGTACATTAGTTAAGGGTTTACCTGATTTGTGCGCTTTATGGTGTTGTATGCGGGTTTATTTATCATGATTTTTACTATTATTATTTTTCGTGTGTTTGATTGTCTGTTCTTTGGTCTAGTTTTGCCTTATTTACTCCCTGGTATTGTTTGTCTTTTGTTGTTCAATATTTGAAATGAGACATGGTATCCACTTCACAGAAGTCTGCATTACTCATGTGCACAAAAACTAGGCTAGGCTTTCAGAAAACATTATTATCCATGAAAAATCCAATATCTCCCTGCCTTCCGAGTACCATAAAACTTTTTAACGTCAAGGACCGCTGCACTAAAAGGAACAACTGGCACAACTACTGACTGCTTGAATAGGTTCTGAAATAAAGGTAGAGTGTAGGGACAGTGTGGAGGATTTGGCGGCATCTAGCGGTGTGGTTGCAGATTGCAACCAACTGAGTAGCCCTCCCTTCACTCCTCCCTTTCCAAGACTGCGATAACTTGAACCGCCGAGTGCAAAACCGTGGTAACGGTGTTCGCCTCGCTCAGAGGTCATCCTTACCATAATAACACTACTTTAGGAGCAACGGAAGTCAGACGGCGGCTGGCGGTACCACGGTTTTGTACATTGCGGCTCACGTTACCGCAGTTTCACAAGCGTGTCGGAGAACTACGGTGGCCTTCAGGTAACGTAAAAACGCGAAAGGCTCTCTCTGGAGCCAGTGTTTGGTTTGTTCTTTCTGGGCTACTGTAGAAACATGGCGGAGCAACATGGCGGACTCTGTGAAGAGGACCCGCTCCCTATGTAGACATGAAGGGTTCATTCTAAGCTAACGAAAACACAATGATTCTTAGTTTCAGGCGACTATACGCTAATGAAAACATAGTTATGAATATTATATTCCATTTCTGCTAATAAATCTCCCTAAATCCTACTACACTGTTCCTTTAAAAACACTGCCAAGTATGAGAGCATGCTAGTACAGCTCAAGGCCGTAAAGGATGTGATGTAATCCAAAGATGATCATAACATGTTTAAACGAGGGAGAGGTGGGGATTTGTGTGTGTGTAGTTAAAGCATAAAGCAATGTACAGAGAGCCGAATGCAGGTGCTCACAGCGGGAGGTGGGTGTACAGACAGAGAATGAACCTCCTGCAGAGAATTGTGTGCGAGTGTTATGAGAGAGACAAAGACAGAGGGGAAAGTGTGTGTGTGTGTGTGTGTGTGTGTGTGTGTGTGTGTGTGTGTGTGTGTGTGTGTGTGTGTGTGTGTGTTAAACAGAAAGTTACTCACTCCATCATAGATGTAGGTATGGAGCAGCAGTCCTGTATGGCAGTGAGCGGAGAGGTGAGGTGAGCAGTGTACGAGGCCTCCACCACCTGTTTGTTCCGGTTCACCACGTCCAGGTAGCGGTTAAACTTTTCACGGATCTTTTTGGCCAACTGCACAAGGGAAACACAGACACATCAACAAGACAAGTGATTAGTGGAGACACCTAAATTTACCTCTTACTTCCTTAAATTCAGCTTTACCTGAAAACTTGGGATATTATCTAACCCACACTGCCTAAAACTTGCCAAACTAAAGCTTAAAGTAGTGAAAAGATTACAACTATCACATTAAGGATCTACACAAGATCGATACTACTGCTCAAACATGACTCCTTTGGTATTGACACCTAATAAAAGTAGTGATTACAAGTGATGTTGCATATTAATCAGGCTGTTCTCATACACCGTTAATAGCTACACCCGCATGTGTATATATGCAGCAAAATCATTTTGTAGGCAATCCACATAATCGCGAACCAGGAAGTATAAAGTGCGACAAACGCCGCGTAGGGAGGAGGTCGGGGTGGATGGGTGGGTCAAAAAAACCCGGATTTTTGCCCTGGAGTCCGGGGCACTTCCAGTTATTTTACCCACAGACATACACACAACCACTTGCACTGTTTATCTCAATGTTACAATATTATAATTGTGTATTTAACTGTATTTCTGCAGGTCAGAACAGTTCACTTTCAAGCATTTCCATTCATTTGTTCTTTCCCTTCCCTCGTCCCTTGTTAACTCATTATAGTGGTCCATATGCATATAAGCTGAATAAAGAGAATGACCTAAACCAGCTCTCCTCTTATGCTTTCTTCTTCACTGTATCTTATTTTTTGCTTATTTGTTATGTTTCTATTTTTCTCTCCCACTATTTATTTAATTTTTAATTATTTTCATGAAATCTTAGTTTATTTTCTTTGCTGCTTGCTTCTCAAGTTCATCTCCTCTCTATCTTTTTGCTGCTTTGTTCTCAAACAAACTCCCTTTCACTGTGACCTCTGCTTTCTTCTCTGTCACAAGTTTTGAATATAAATAGCTAACCTCTAAATTTAACTGCAACAATGACTTGATGTACCATGAGGTCATGCTAGAATTGTAAATTGGTGCAAGCAAAGCACACAGTGCTGTCCCTGTTGTCAGAACTTTACAAACCTCACCACCTTAATTTTATCCATGGTTATAGTTATAGTTATAGTTATATCTATGTTCCTCAAAACCCCAAATCTGACGACTCTGGTTTGAATTGAGACTATAGACTTTTATATAGACAAGTGTCCAGGTAAACTGTTTTCCACAAACAATCAGAGCATCCTTCCATGCATACACGTGTAAACAAGTACACACACACACAATGATATAGCCCCGGGGCCCGTTTAATAACGGGTTTCACTACCTATCCCTAATCAAAGATGCCCAGGACTCAAGCTGCATTAAGTGTGAAATCCATCACTGTTAAAAGCAGAGCCGAATGATGGATGTCTGAGGCTGGAGAACAAAAACACTCTCCATTTCCACAAAGCACACCCTTCATAACTTAATAAGAAAATTCACCCTATAATACAACACGAGGCCAATATAAAGTGAAAGTTGGGAGCAGAGGCATTGTAAATATGTAAGTGCATAAAAGTATGAATTTAAAAGAGAATGCACCTGCTTATTATGCAGTGCATTTATGCATACAGTATTTCTCTTTGTAAGAGCCTTGCCCAATCCACGTTTTAAATACACCATCAACTATTTGTCTTGGTCCTAAAAAAATTCTCTTCATTTAAAAAGACAAAATGTGTAATTGACCTTTAAAATGCATGAAAACCAGGAAGCAGGAAGAAGAAAATGGGGTTTCTAAACAAAGGCAAAACAGCTAATTAAGTCATTGTTTACTGTGGCCCTAAATGAAGGCCCCTGGACATGCATATATTATTCTTTGTCCCTCTTCCTCTGAAGGACTGGGTTCTATTTGAGCACACATCTCACAGTACTCTTTTAAAAATGGGCTTCCAGCTCCTTTGGGGAAACTAATAACCGGCTCTGCAGCTGCCTCCTGGGGGACATTAATAACCAGCGCACCACCACCTCTTCACAACAGGTTCCTGTTCTTGCTTTATTTTGCCTTGAAAGGATGTTATGGGGGATTGTGAGGAACTCACATCCACCTAATCTGAAACATCACATGCATGTAATCTGATACAGACTATCCGCTTAACTTGAAAGCTGTCACATGATCCACTGGGTTTAACTCTAGGCTTGCCGCGGTAGTCGGTGTTACCGGTGTTACACGGTGGTCGGGCACACACCGATTACATTACGTACCAACCTTTCTCGTAAAATGTCCGGTGTAATCGGTAACACCGGTGTTGTCACAAGTTTATTAACCGGTGGAAAAATCTCCTCACCGTGACATCCCTATTTAACTCTAAAGATCTGTTAAAGGACTAATTACTAGTAAGAGCTAGTTAGGTTTTGGATTATCTTTTCATCTAAAATCTGTAAAATATTGTGAAGAGTTGAATTTGTGAATGATGTGGTTAGCAAAGAGTTGGGATGTTTTGAGACGCTTTTGTGTATTACTTGATGATAACCACAGAAATCTGATTTATGTAAAGGTTCTATATACGGAATTCAGAGCATTTCTATGGCTCAATTCAATTTTTATAAAAATATTATAAAAATAAATAAAAAAAATAAAAAAAAATATGATAATTGTGTCCATTGTGCAGGTCCAATGAAGTTCTAGAGAACTCAGGGACTATTAAAGGAAAAGGGATACACCTGAGCTGAATTCAGAGAGTTGCATCACAGTGTCTGAATACATGTGTGAATTAAGTTTCTTAATTCAGATTTTGGTTTAATTGCAAGAACTTCTCATCAAGAGGTATGTGATGGCAACTATATCACAAAAACAGTAGCAAAATGGCAGTGGTCTGAATACTTTCCGAAGCCATTGTAAGTTACCTACTCGGCTTGGTTGAATACAGAAAAGGGGCTTATTTCCACAGTAACTGGAGCTCCTTTGTTCACATCCCATAATTACCGGTTGCCTGCAAAAGGGCTGCGATTCAAGCCAGGAACAGGGAAATGTACCGCGACCCACTGACCGCTTGTACACCTAATCAGCCGCCCGCTATTCCTATTAGGGGTTTAACAGGGGCCTGAGGCACAGCCCACAATTACTCCTGCTCCACCACAAGGAACACACACACACACACACACACACACACACACACACACACCAAGACACTAACGTGTGCGCTCTCACGCACACGGACATAAAGTCAAACACACAACCGTGGTACTCCTCCCCCACACACAGTACTGTCCATGCATGGCCGCATGGCAATTAGCTGCAGTGAACTTGTATTAAAAAGGGGGAAAATGGGCCAGTGTTCAGCAGAGGAGTGTTTCCATAGCTGGGAGGGGAGAGACAGACAGAAAGTGAGACTCGACTTTTAACAGAGTGACTTAAGAGAAACCAGAAACTTCGAGCCGTGCAAGTTAAAGCTTATGTTACAGTCTGCCACAGAGCAGCCAAAGCAAACCTGCATTCTGCAGATTAACCACACTCTCCAGAACACAGGGCTCCTCTCTCCGACCCATCCAACCAGCCTTTAGGGTTTACAGCACCCAGTGGGGTTGGTTCAGCCGCAGAGCCGGAGCGAGTGGAACGGGTGCACCCTGACGTCTCGTGTTGGGAGTTTCTGAGGTTTGCCCCGCTAGCCTTCAACCACCGTTACTGGTAGTGGTGTTTATGGCAAGACCGGGACTTAGTCTAGGATGAGGTTGACATACAGTAGGATGTTCTGCAGAACTAAGAAACTGCACGGTAGAAACTTAACAGCACAGGTCTCACTTCTCCTTCGATGAACTGTCTTTGTTATTGAACTAGTTCGTTTTCACTGGTGAGAAGTGGACAAGTTGCTTCCGATGACTGTCAGAAAGGTTCGTTAAACCTGCTGACTTGGTTCGCTCCACCGATGGTGATGTAATTATTCAACATGATTTGATAAAGTAAGGGAATCGGAAAAAAATCCTGCTCACAAGTCTGTCATGAAAATCAGTGTCAGTTTACAATGGAAGAAATACCACCATAACGACATGATCGAAAGAGAACATCTTAATGATACCAATATGAGGAAAATTTATCAGTTGTATTCCCAGTGATGCTATTTTGTGGAATGATCTAAAAATGTGTCTGACAACAAGGTGAATTATTACAGCTAAATACCATATCGGGCTGAGGCTGCGGATTGTTTGTCTAAATTTACTTTTATATGCCAAGAAAAGGTGACGTATATTTAGCGGTTATATGCCTATAACTGATATCTTCAAAGCAGGAGTAAATGCAGTAAACAGATAAAATGATGAACACAACATGTAAGCAGTGTAGACCTGACAAAAAACAGGTGAAATAATCAAAATCCCATTTCTCACTTGAATGGAACCATTTCTGGTTGTCCTTTTCCTTCCATTTCTTAAATGTCACCTTGTGAAGACTTCATCTACCAGGGCTATGACAGACAGACGTAACACTCCCTCACACAATAAACAGTTGAACTGGGTGTGTTTTCAGTGTTAAGTATGTCTCTAAAATGCGATGGTGGACCGACTGACCAACAACACTTTGCTATTTCTTAAGCCACGCTGTCAGCAGGGCTAAAAACTATGGGTGGGAATCACTACGGTCCCCACGATATGATATTATCACGATACTTAAGTCAAC
The DNA here is from genome assembly GCA_916701645.2 of Sebastolobus alascanus. Classification (NCBI taxonomy): domain Eukaryota; kingdom Metazoa; phylum Chordata; class Actinopteri; order Perciformes; family Sebastidae; genus Sebastolobus; species Sebastolobus alascanus. The sequence continues at coordinate 7,864,618 of CAKAOJ020000002.1, forward strand.
ATTTTGCGATATGCTGAGTATTGCGATAAGATATATTGTTATTTATTGCCTTTTTTCAACTGCAAATTATGCAGTTTGTCAACATCTGTTTTATCTAATAAGTTACAGTTTTCACTCTGTTCATCTCAGAGTTTTCATTCACATATCTTGAGGTCAGAGGTCAAGGGACACCTTTGAAAATGGCAGTGCCAGTTTTTCCATGCCAAAACTCAGAGTAACTTTGGAGCATTATTTAGCGTTCTTCCCCACAAGCTACCATGACATGGTTCTAGTTTCTAGTTGATACCAGTATCTTCACTAGCTTTAGACTGAGCCCAATACAACCTCAGAAAGACAGAATAGCTCCCGTCGGATTGTTAAGAGGTTAAAAGTTTATATAATAAAAGATAAGTACTTGACATCCGTGTATCGATACAATATTGCCACACAAAACATCATGATACAATGCTGTATCGATTTTTTTCCCCCACCCCTACCGAAAACAGCAATTGCTTTAATATTTCTTTTTCTATGAATTGAGGAACTTGAGGCGAAACAAAGCACCAGGTACTGCCAATAGTTGGCAAGGATGTAAACAAGGATAAGTGTAATACTTCTAAAAGAAACATTTGACATTTGCAAAGTATCCACTTTCAGAGCTAATAGCCTACAAACCTTAATTTGAGAACATCATATTAACTCACTGAATTTAGGTATTTAGTTCTTTTAAAATATAGTAGAACTTTATTTAACCAGGAAAAGGCCTCACTGAGATTAAAATTCTCTTTTACAGGAGTGCCCTCCTGTAGCAGTATAGATTTACATAATAATGACTTACCGGTAGGCACATTCTCACACCTAAACGAGCACAACTAAAGCCAAAAAAAGTGAACATGCTGACATTTTTGCACTTCAATCTATCTTGAAAAAGACCAAGGTTTGGCAAGTCTCGCTCTCTAGGCCACAAAGCTAACAGTACTGTTTGATGACAAAAAAGTGACAGTGTTGTTCAGGGTTTGTTTGTTTGTTTTTTTTTACTAAAAATGACTTATTATATACACTTATGCAATAGATCAAATTGTTGTCTGTACCATTTGACATCATGAAAGAGAAGTGAAAAATAGAGCCTAATTTAAAAATACAGGATTTTTTTATTTTTTATTTATTTATTTATCCTTTATTTATGTAGGGGGGCATTATAATGTATGATTACCTTATTTAAGATTGATTGTTTTTCAAAAAGGATGTTCACTAAACAAGATGTGTGTCATATCTGTGCAATACAAATATTCGTTTCTAAATAAAATATAAGGTAAAGTGATCCCAGTATGTTTTAGTGCCATTTTAAGAGTTTTAAGCATATTTTGATGATTATCAGGATAATATCGTGAATTGCAATTAATCTGGCCAGGATAATCGGGACATGAAATCTTCATATCGTCCCATGCCTACAAGTAGGTATATCCCGCGTTAATCTTCTAGCTCAGTATCTGGGTCTGTATTGTAACTCATAGTACTCAAGGTTATTGCTCTGTTGTTAAAACAACCCGTGTGTGAATGGGGGACCAGCATGAAAACATTAGCAGCCAGCAGGTTCAATTTATGATATCCACTGACAGCAACATGTCAATGAGTAAAACAATAGACAGTAGTAGAATAGACAGGAGCAGACTCAATGAGACAGAGACAGAGGAAGAGGGAGGGAGAGGGAGGGCTTGTGTCATTAGAGAGGGACAGATGTCTGCGTGTCTCTCTGAATAATGAATGTCCAGAGGAGAAACTCGTCTTAGAGGCCAGTGGCTCCTCTCTGGAGCTCCTTGCCCTCTCTCCCTGCTCTCTCCTCCTCTGCAGACCCACTCCTAATTGAGGCCTCACTTTGGCTCATGGACACACAACCACTCTGCCCAGAAAGAACTCGCAAGCCAACTCTGCAGAGCTGTCATCTGAATTAGTTGGCGTCTGCTTCCGAGGGGTTGCAGCTAGAACGTATGGGGACTCTATGAGCTGTCAAACTATTCCAACAAGAAGTCAGTGCTGCTCTGGGACTGGTGCTTATTAACATACACCGAATCCATGTTGCGTCAGTTCAAAACCTAAGTATTGTAGCTGAGGTTTCTGTGAAAGGAAATGCGTTCAGACCCACACTAACACTAAAAGCCCTCAAGCATTTTTTCTGTGGACAGAATTCCTTCATTTGTTAACACGAGGCTTTTATTCTGAAATATTTGCAGGACAGTGTTGTGGAACATGCAGTGACTTGCACGGTTCCATGAATGAATAAAGTACGGGGTTTAAATCAACACTTCCTGCTTTTATTTCGAAATAAAAGCCCTCAAGCGTTTTATCTGTTGACAGAATTCCTTCATTTGTTAACACGAGGCTTTTATTCTGAAATATGTGCCGGACAGTGTTGTAGAACATGTAGTGACTTGGAGAGCTCCACAAATGAACATAGTACGGGGTTTTAATTGTGGATTATTACTATTATTTACAAGTTACCACACATTTCTTAACCTTTCTCTGTCTTAAAATAAATATAAATGACGTTTATAATGAAATGAAATGGCCATTATGAAAGGCAAACTCGATGTAGAAAAAAAGGGCTGGCAGCAGCAGAAACACAGCAGACACGCAGCTGGTGCGAACACCCGACGCATGAATCCTGCAGCCACCACGCGACGCAGCCGCCACGCGCTCCTGACGTTCCCAGTGTGGACGAAGCGTAAGAGACACTTGCACAACAGGTTATGATTATCATGATGAACTCTCTATAACCTGGAAACACTAGGGGTTGTGTGAATACTGTTTTTGTGCAAGTTAGGAAGGAAGAAGAAACAGCAATGCTTCAAGGCCAATTTGAAGCTGCCTCTGGAATAGTAAATAGCTGCAAAATGAGAGATATTGTATATTTCACACACATGCACTGACACAGATGGATACGCTGATGCACACACACAGAAACACGGTCGCAGGAGAAATGCAAACAAACATCCACCTGTCTGTTCTTGCTGGTGGCTGTTTACCAGTCTGGTGTTGTTTACCATCACTCTTCCAAGATCCCTGACGCACGAGTGCAAACACATACACATACACACACACACACACATACACACGCCACGCCGGCAAACAATCATGTTTGACTTGACGCCGGACGACAGAAACTCTGAGCATGGTTATTCCAATCTAATGGCTCACATATATTTTGACTTTTGGATTTAAGGCCATCAAAAAGATGCCATTCTCTCCTTCAAGTCTTCTTATTCTGCTCATATTGTGAGCAGAGGGAGAGAGAGAGAACTCACAGACAAGTGGAAAAACAGACAGAGAACTTCAAAGCCAATGAGACAGCAGCCGCAGAATTTTAATAAACCCCCTTTTTCCTCTGATGGTGAGTGTGTCTGTTCATTGCAGCTGAATTTAACACTACACAAGACCACAAGCAGACACAATCCATGACACACACACACACACACACACACACACACACACACACACACACACACACACACACACACACACACACACACACACACACACACACACACACAGGAAAGGAGAAGCCTTTGTTACTCACCTGCTGCACTTCTGTCTCTCCGTTTGATGTCTTCTCAGTGTACACAAACGAGTTGAAAATCCTCTGTCGAGAGAAGGAAGCAGAGACGATGAGGTTAGATCAGGAGGAATGCAGGAGATTCGGATCCAATAACTGAAAACCATCTTCTGAGGAAGAGTACTGGCAGGGTTCCTTTAAACAGATAGATTTTTGGTCCAGGTGTTGCTGAGCGGAGACCTTTTGTTATCAACACTCTGGGATTACATCTACAAAAACTGATGGTGAAAAGAGGCCAAAGGCAAAAGTACTTTCCCTGTGACAATCTACAAACTATTATCACAAGGTTACCAAAGAGTTCAAGCATTCACACCTCTATATGTTTGGTGACTGCACTTCGTCACATTTACAAAGAATGTGCGGGCGCCCATAAGGCTGAGTCCCGCGGTAGGCCCGGGTTCGAATCCGACCTGTGGCCATTTCTGCATGTCGCCCCCTCTCTCCCCCCCTTTCTAAGACTATCCACTGTCCTATAAATAAAGGCATAAAAAGCTCCAAAAAATAATCTTTAAAAAAAAAAAAAAAAAGAATCCAGTCAAACCAGGAGCTTTTTGTGGAAGCGTGCCGTTCATGCTAATTAAGCATACCAGCTATAATGAAGAAGCTGCGACCGGGGCTCTGTTAGTCCCTGTTCAGACCTGGCATTAACATGCGTCCTGAGTGATCCGAACACAAGTGGACAGCTTCAAGTACGTCTGTTCACACCTTGCATTAGAATGCGTCTCCACATGCGCCTTGAGCGGCCACTTGTGATCCGATCTCACTTCCCCGCTCTATACGCAAGTAAACACGTAGTAAACACATGGCTAATACAGCACACGTTGTGACGTAATATTACAGGAATGTCAGTAGTAATATCCTACATATTCTGGAATTCAGTCAGTATTATAAAAATGCACTTTGCCTAGTCTGATAGTCTGTAGATATGTAGCCTATAGATAAGATACATTTTAATAAAATACAGTTGTACCGACAGGATAAAGTAGTGCACAGAAGCCGTTTCCATGACGCGTCTGCCGGTCTATTCACATGAGGAGCGCAGAGACCCGCGGATCCCAGCGGGACGTCAGTTGAGTAGGCGGTCCTTAATGTGGCCCAGGACACATTCGCATACACACTGCTTAAAGAATGTGGCCATATGTGGCCCAGACAACCTCTGAATGTTGTCTGATTGATCGGATCTCAATGCGTCCTCAATGCGTCTTGAGTGCGTTCACACCTGTACTTAGAGCTGTCCACTTGTGATCCGATCACTGAGGACGCGTGTTAATACCAGGTCTGACGAATCTGATAATTGTTCAGTGAAATAGGAGACTTTGCAGAAAGAAATCATTTATATTCATCAACATATTCATCAACATTTAGTTTGATACGCTATCCTGTCTGTTACAAAGACATATGAACAAAACTGGCAACAGACACCTTCAACCTGTAATGGCGCCGTCATGTAAACCAACACTTTGCCCATCACACTTGATTCATTTCGGCCAGCGTAATGGAATTTGGCACAGACACAAGCTATTTTGACAAGTTAAGGAAGTGATGGTGTCCCTCTTGTTTGCACAAGCTGCATTTACATATGTCTTGCAAGCCAATGGTTTTAGAGTTATATGTACAAGCGTGACGCTACAGTAAGTCAAAGGCAGATTTTTAGAATGAGGGACTAAATACTAGAGCTGCAACGATTAGTCGAGTAATCGAATAGTCGATCCACAGAAATCTAATCACCAACTATTTTGATAATCGATTAATTGTTAAAGTAATTTTTCATGCAAAAATGGCAGAAAATGCTGTTTTCAGACTTTCAAATATGGAGATTTCCTGCTTTTCTCTGTTTTATACCATATTAACTGAATATCTTTGGGTTTTACCTTGGACTTTGAGAGACTGGGACGGACATTTTTCACTATTTTATCGACCAAACTATTAATCAATTAGAAAATAACCAGCAGATTGATCGATAATGAACATAATCGTTAGTTGCAGCCCGAATAAATACCTTTAAGAATCTGCAGAACGTCCAGCTACTTTTATTAAACTAGCACAATTATTCTATGGAGAAAATCCAGAGTTCAAACAAGTCATCCAAAGTTACTGCTGAAAAAACTGGGCCAATAAATGCTGCTGAATAAACGCACAAAAACAAATAAAACCAAAAATGAAGTTCATAGTCCATTCTAATGGCAATGACATTTTGATTTGTCAAGCACAGGTGTAACGCATAACGTTAACTAATAACATTAATGATGGCTACACTCCATTCAGGTGTTTCAGGACCTTGGGAGTGTGTACCTTGGCTTGCTAATGTCAACGTTAAATTAGTTACACTTGTGCTTCAAGTCAAAATGCAGTGAGAGTTGTTTTATAAGAAACCAATAATTTACAACATCACGGCATAACACACGAGAAAGAAATGGTTGCTTGGTGATGTATTTACTACAACACACAAACTGACTTCCCTGACTCAGACAGTAACCGTGTTGATTGTGAGGCAGTTCCATTAGTACTGATGGATGTCTCTGCTCAGACAGGTGCATCTGGAGCCATTTTATTACTGGTCCAGACTCCAGAGAGAACGGTAAACCTGGTGATCTGCCAAAACAACCAACCCATAGAACCAGACGGTAATGTTATGTCATTTACATCAGTTTCTAGGTCGGGGAGGAAAATGCGTCACCTGTCTGAATCTGGAGGTCAGCCATAACACTAAATGAAGGTTTTCATGAGCCCCGAATCACAAGGTGATGTTGAATTTCCCCCGTTCACCTTCCAGACTGAAACATTTTAATAGTCCCTGATTTATATTGTTAAGTGACGAGGAAGCCGAGCGCTACATTAAGGCATGGAGAGAATGAGTCCTGGTGTGACCTCAGCCTTAACACACGCTAAGAGAGCTCCAGAAACGCACTTAAAGAGCTGCCAGAATAACACACGCACACACACACACACCTTTTTTCAGATGGTCTCCTGAGTCCCATCAGCTCAACATTTTCTCTCTTTTTCTTACTTCCTCTCACACACACACACACTTTCCAAACACAGCCAGCAGTACTACGTCGCAGCTACACCCAGAGTAAGACTAATGTTTGTGTTGAGGCAGCAGCAGGTAGGCAGGTGTCTCACTGTAAGCCGCCCCACTGCACACAAATCCTTAAATTACCTGGTTCCACACTGCAACCACTTCCTGCTGCCTGTCCACACCTTTTGTTAGACACATTCCAGAGGACACCAGTTACCCAGAATGCACCACATACAACAAACCTGGAGCTGATTCATTATAGACTGTTATTGCCTATTGCCCTGGCTAGACCTTTACACCTTTCAACGGATCTCTACAAAGCATAACAAGACAAAGTGTCACTGGTTTCACACAGTTAAAGGGAAAAGGTGAGAAGTTCCTTCAAGATATTGGAGCCTCCAGAACATCGGAAGACTTATACCAAGAATGCCTAAAAAGTAGGGGTGGGGGGAAAAAAATCGATACAGCATATTATCGCGATATTTTTCGAGGCAATATTGTATCAATACACAGATGTCAAGTATCGATCTCTTTTTATAATCATTAACCTCTTAACAATCTGACGGGCCCGGCTGCTATTCTGTCTTTCAGAGGTCGTAGTGGGCTCAGTCTTCAAGCAAGAGAGAAGATACTGGTATCATATGAAACTAGAAAACCCAAGGAATGGGTTAACTATGTCATGTTAGATTGTCGGATAGAACGCTAAATAACGCTAAAAGATTACGCTAAATTTTGGCGAGGAAAAACTGGCGTGGGCATTTTTAAAGGGGTCCCTCGACCTCTGACCTCAAGATATGTGAATGAAAACTCTGAGACGAACAGAGTGAAAACTGTATCCTATTAGATAAAACAGATGTTGAAAAACGGCATAATTTGCAGTTGAAAAAAGGTAATAAATCCCAATAAATCACAACATATCTTATCGCAATACTCAGCATGATCGCAAAATGTTTAAAATGGCAATAAGATCGTAACGTGACTTAAGTATCGTGATAATATAATTTCGTGAGGCCTCTGGTGATTCCCACCCTACTAAAAAATACATTATTTTTTACCACCTTGCAATTTTAACTTAATACTACCATATCTACGTATATAGTTAATGGATTTGGTCTTTTGGTCTATAAAACATCAGAAAACTGCGGAAAATATACACAATTTCATGCTCTTTTGTCTGACCACCAGTACAAAATAAACAGATACTCAAGTTGCTATAATGTAAGACGAGAAACTGCAGCAAATTGAGACATTTGATAAGCTGAAACAGGAAATGTTTACCATTTTTTCTTGAAAATGTACTTATATAATTAATCTATTATCAAAAAAAGTTGCCAACCAAAGAAAAACACACAGAGATACAAAGATGCAAATAGACAGATGCCGCTATACTGCAAAATCTCCTTACAATGCCCTTTTCTGGGCCATAATTAGGCCATTCAGTTGATGTAATTTCTGAAAATTCAATTATGTCTAATGCGGCCTATAAACAAACACAGTGCTAATTGTCAATCTGTCTTCAACAGAACTTTAACAAAGTGCTCAGTTTTTATCCTGATGGTCTAAATGGAGTCAGCAATCGTCGTTATTCCTTTCATTTTACAGAGGCATGAGACTTACAGAGAAGTGCTATATAAACAGCTTCATTGTGTTATCATTACACACACACACACACACACAGCTGCATATTTCACTACTGAGTTATTTACAAAGTGCAAAACCAAGGCCAGACAGTCTACTGTTCCACACCCTTCTTAGTGGAAAAAAAAAGAGAAGGTCCAAAGATGTCGAACTGTCAAATAAACACGAACAAGCACACACAAACAGAGCTGCCACTACTTAGCAGGAGTCATGTGCTCTCAAAACACTCCACTAACAAAAGAGAAGGAAAAAGGGGGGAGAAGTAGGCACTGGAATGGAGAAACACTTTGTTTCCATTAAGCCAGCAACTCTGAAAAATTGGGAACAAATCCTGAAGAGAGAGCAAACTCCTGTTGTTGATTAGCCACAGGTTAGCTGTCTTTCCCCCAGTGCCTCCAGTGTTTGTTGTTGGAGCTGCTTTGCGGTTTTCACAGCTATGGAGCAGCCGGGGAGGAATGCTCAGCTCTGAAACCCGAGAGGCCTGAGGCTGCCTGGGCCACCGTGAGCCTGTGGCCTCCCCTGACCCATAATCAAACACTGAAACGTACACAGGCACATTCACACCAGTAGAGAGGCACACACTGACGGGTGCACTCTGACTTCCCTATACACCTTACTGCTTACCTCCTCCAGGTATGGCTGGGCAGTATGGAAAAAATACATATGAGAGAGACCAGAAGATGTGAAAAATAAACACCTGAATTATCCATTGGATGTCCAGCACACAGATGTTAAGTCAAGTGGGATTTTTTTTGCAAGTAGTCTGGTATAAATCTGACTTGTGTTTTAATGTTGATTTTAGGGCTGCAACTAACGATTATTTTCATTGTCGATTAATCTGTCGATTATTTTCTTGATTAATCGATTAGTTGTTTGGTCTATGAAATGTCAGAAAATGGTGAAAAATGTCGATCAGTGTTTCCCAAAGCCCAAGATGACGTCCTCAAATGTCTTGTTTTGTCCACAACTCAAAGATATTCAGTTTAGTGTCATAGAGTAGTAAAGAAACCAGAAAATATTCACATTTAAGAAGCTGGAATCAGAGAATTTTTACTTTTTCTTTTCTTAAGACATGACTCAAACCGATTAACTGATTATCAAAATAGTAATTTATCGATAATTTAATCGACTTATCTTTGCAGCTCTTTTTTTTGTATTTTCAATACAATAAAAGAAATTCCACAATAGCATTAGAACGATAAGATGATAAAAAATATATACAACATACATATATTCTCCATCTGTCTAACCCATAAGGGCAGCGGGAAACAACCACATTTTCCTGAAAACGCTCCATCTTAAACAACATTATGAACCTGTTGCCTCATTTATCAAGCTGTGGAATAAAATCCTTTTGTAGCAACATCACGTCCAGAGCACATATAGTAGCATCCATTTGGATGACTTATGAAACAAAGTTCCAAACAAGTCGGCATAGCTCTTTACAATATCTAAAATGTGCTTTCTGTTAGGGCTGGGCATTATATAGATATTATATCAATATCCTGATATGAGACTAGATATCGTCTTAGGTTTTGGATATCGTAATATGGCATAACTGTTGGCTTTTCCTGGTTTTGAAGATACGAATTTATCAAAAATTCCATTGTGAAAATACTAGCACCACTAGTCCACCCTACAATATTGTTGCAATATTGATATTGAGGTATTTGGACAAAAATATGGTGATATTTGATTTTCTCCATATCGCCTAGCCCTACTTTTCGTCCACTGCCAATTCAGAGGAACGTGATGCACAGTCCTACCAATGGTGTCACACTTTTCCACTAATCAACAGGTGGCGGTAACGTACCAAGATGTGCTGCAACGTGCCAACAAAGGCATGGAAGAAGACTGTAAGCTAGTAAACATGGATGTAAACAATACTGGATTGAAAATAAATAAAATCAGCTTTGCATATGTTTTACGAGAAAGGAAATGCACTCAACATGTTTGGTAGACCTCAAGGATACACACAGCGTGTTTTGATGAGTAACACTGCATGTAAATATAACTTTTGTTTGTTTACAAGAAAACTCCACAGGGCCCCTTTAAAATAAACCATTTAACTGGATCCAAAAAGGCAGCTTTCTCAACACTAAGCTCACCAGAAATGCATTCAACCTCCTCAAAGTCCATTGATCACAGAGCACCAGCCTTTATCTCATTAGGCAAGTATTTAAATCCATCCACCTTGAGGTTAATCCTGACCACAGACGAGAGGCTCACAGAAATGACTAACCGCCTTTAGAGAGTTACAGAGATAAATACCAGAACCTGTGTTGTAGTGTATTTGTTATAATGATACAGGGTTGTTGGTTGTTGCAGTCTAATTCTGTTGCATGTATTAGAAGAACTGACTTATCATTTAAACTCATTCCCAGCTTTATCCAGACTCCTAACTTAACCTGTTCCCCTCTCAATTATAGGAAACTAGGAGGATTAAGATTGAGCACATTTACACATCACAAGAAAACGTTTGCAATCCTGCTTTAGAACATGCTGTTAGATTGCACTGTTGATTTGTTGAGTCCAACGCAAAACCAAACTCTCCCCTTCGTCATTTCGTTTCTCTTTCTTGGCCCCCCCGTTCTAGCAGCTGAACCATGGGAACCCTCCATGTACATGGCATCCATTTAATTGGGCCTGCCTCTTCAGCTCTTCTATCAGGCTCTCTTGGGGATGCTATAAACTACCCTGAGTGGCTCTTCTCCTTAAAAGAGGCTCTTCTGTTCTTAGTGGGGCAGAGAATAAAAATCTAGACAGATGACCGGCAACACCAGCCCAAACACTGAGAGACTTTGAGAGTCGTTTGTGTTTGGGGGGGAAACACATGGAGAAACAGGCGCAGAGATGGGGAAGACTGTGGAGAGGTGAAGGCAAGATCGAGGAAGGAAAGAGAAAAGGAAGGCAGGAAGAGGGGAAGTGGAGGAACTGCAGTGGTACACATCTATTAGCAATTCCCCCTTCTTCAAAGGCCAGAGTGGAGCCGTAAGCCACACTAATTTGGAATTGGACTGGAGAGCATGCACACACACACAAAAAAAAAAACGTACCCACACACACAAGCACGCACACCCATTAATCCTGTCTTTAGGGCTTGTTGATCAGTGGTCCACGGTTTATCTGGGAACACACCGGAGGGCAAAATGGGAGCATGGGCACACCTCGGATGTGTGTGTGTATGTGTGAGCAACTCAAAGTGACTGTGAATGCGCACAAGCCTGGTGCATGTATGTGAAGCTCATCGACTGCTTATCTGTCACTACAGGCTTCTCATTGTAGGAAATGTCGTCTCTCACACACACATTTCACATCCACACATTAGGCTGCAGTGTAGATGTTTTGGAGCTGTAGAGCCGGAGAGATTGGTTTCCATACAACTGACAGATAAAAGCCTAAAGCCCAAGGGAGAGTAACTGCTGCTTCCTCCATGCTGCTGGTATACAGCTCAGCCTCTCTCCTTCCTTCGGTGCTTTATCCCCCCGTTGGCTTTTCCTCCCTCCCTCCCCGCCTGCCCCCAGCCAACTCTCCGCTCATTGCACTACAAAGAGCTGGAGCCAGGGATGCGGCATCAGAGCTTCGCCTCTGATGTGTGTGTGTTGTGTTTTTTTTGTTTTTTTTACTTTTTTCCTAGACCCTTTGCCATGTCTCCATCCCCAACCTCGCCCTCCCATCTCGATTTTTTTCTGAACACTACAAAGCAGAGTCGGGAAACAGGCACCTGGGAGTGGAAAAGCAAGGTGTAGAGAGAGAGAGAGAGAGCAGTTTCTGTATTTTTCTCAATACAACAACAAAAGTCTGAAATAATTGCACCTGCAGTTTACAGCTCCATAACACACAAACCAGAACAACAGATGAAAAGAGCATTTGTATTCATGCATTTTTCGATGGGGATGAACCTGGTGAACTAACCTAGAAAACTCAGAAATGCTTTAAAAAGGATTCACTGTATTTCCTATCAATTATAACGACGCACAACACAACCTCAGCTCAGCTGGAAACCAGATAACAGACGCAACTCTGGTTCTGGTGAATCTTTTCACTGAGCTTAAACATTATTTCTCTTAGCTACAGTCACACCAGAAGGGCGTTAAGTTGATAAAAGCATGACTTGTGATTATCTTTTAATCAGTGGAACGTAGGAGACTATTGTAAGGTTACAGTTTGTGAAAAGGACTTTTTTAAGGCCTAAACGAAACCAATTAATGCAGGTTCAAGTTTCTGAAAAGTCTCCCTTGACGTCAAAATTTGCAGAATTATTGGATGGATGGATGTCATGATATTATTGGCTGAAATTGGTTGGTACTAGTTTACGAAACTACACATCATATTTTGCTACACAGGAAGAAAAGGTGATTAAATTTTGATACAAAAATACAAAGAGTTTTTTTTGTAATTTTTTTGGCATATATTGTTAAATAGTCGCACAATATGCCGGGGATGTGATCTAAAAGGGTTAAAAAAATGCATTTTTTATTTAATCTCGACTTTAACTACAGATTTTAGGAAAAATATAAGAGAATCAATATTTTGTCTCGTCTCACCAGAGTTTGAATGCTTGTTCGATGCACAAATCCTGCACATATTCCCAAAGCAATGCAATACGTTAGTGACTATGGAATGAATCTAAACTCATCAAGTTGGTGGCACAATAAAAAAGAAGAAAAGAACGAAGGGAGGGGTTAAACAGGAGGAGACACGTCTGACGAGGATCTCTAAATGTCACTATAATGGCCATAGAGAAACCAAACCCTTGCTAATTAAGTGCGTCTCTATTTCAACCCGGTGAAGCAGGTTCGCTAATTAAATGACTGGCCGGCATGGGTCAATTTAATTTGCTTGAATCTAACTAACAGGCAACCTGAGGCCGCGGCCCACACATTGTGTTAGAGTGGGGAGTGCGTGTTTGTGTGCAGCCTGATTGGAGCACCACGGTTAGCGCTGATTTACTGAGCTCCATTTACAATCTTCTATACATGCAGTTGTGTGCTTGTGGATGTGCACGTGAAAAATAGGGAGGATTGCTGCCACATGCAGAAATGATTCCTAGCTTTTATATCTTCATAAAAACTTGGTTGTCATAGCAATGTGACTTAAAGCTGTAATGGATAAAACAGTTCAATGTTCTTTTTAAGGCAAAGTCTAAATCCCAGGGCTGCATGCCTCACTCTCATCCTGCTACAGCTCAGCTACCACTATTCTGTTTACGGTAACACTGAGAAAGAGAGTAAAATGATTGGATCGTCTGTAAGCAATCACAGAATCTGAAGTAGGAATATACAATCCTGATGTACCCATTTATTTGCTTTCCAGTGTGATCAATGGGCACTTAGGAGGAGAGTACTGCCAGATCTGTGAATCGTCTGGAAATCTTGAAAACCTTTCAAAGATATAACGAAGCACATTGGTCCTGATCCAAGCACTATGGGTGTGGTGGTGGTTTCAGCCTGCTGTTATGGTATCCAGCTTTTCAACATCAAGTCCAAGACCTTGGACAAATGTGTCACGTTGACCACATATGATGACATTTCAATGTGGAGCAACTTATATAAAAAAAGATGTTTTCAAACATTTTCCACCAGAGTCCCTTATTCCTTATTTAACTTCACTAAGGGCAACGATATATTGAGAATCTTCAGCAATGTATACATGCATAAAGCTGCCAGAAAAAGGCAACGAGAAAAGAGACCTGGAGTTGCAAATGTATTTAAATGTTTTCAGAAATATTCCTTTATGGTTTGTAAACCATTATTAAAAGGACCCCACATTTGATACAGATATCTATCGGATGAGTCCAAAAACAAAATCGCACAAACACAAACATTCAATGGATAATGGAAGTATGATTTTTGATATGAAATTCCTGTTGGCTTGTTCTGTATTAGAGCTACAACTAACTATTACTTTCATTGTGGATTACTCTGACGATACATTTTATTGATTAAGAAAACAGTGAAAATGTCCACCACAACATCCTACAACACAGAGTCATCAAATGACTTTTTTGTGTGACCAACAGTCCAAAACCCAAAAATACATGGTTAACTATAATGTAAGCAAATTCGAGAATGTGGAATCGTCAAACGTTTGGTTTTTTTGCTTGAAAATACGTAAACGATTAATCGATTACAAAAATACCAGGGCTGCAACTAACAATTATTTTGATTGATGATTAATCTGTCGGTTATTTTCTCGATTTATCAATGTTGTTTGGCCCTACAAAATAATTCGTAAAAGTCATGCTTCGTTCCACATATTTTACTAAAATCGACTAATTTTAATATTTCATTTTTGTTTGTCATACACTTATTGAGCTAACAAGCATGAAAACCCCAAAATGACCATGCTCTCAAAAAAAAAGGTTCAACAAAACAGCAACCCCTCTAAAAACACATCAAAATCCCAATATGTTTTTAAATGACGGTCAAGCAACAAGTCATAGCACTACCACATGTTCCCGATTCTAATCAACTCCCTACAGAGAGAGAATGAGAGACCTACACAAGTGTTTTAACCTTAAACATTCACAGATGCTATAGATATTATTCATGAGAAATGTACTAGAGTACAAAGACCTCTAACTGGACTTTCTTTATCTCCCTCTCCCTCATTCAACCAGGGTCTGGTCCAGTCCAATGCGGTGGTGGGAGGGTGAAGCCTGTCAGCTATCGGGTGCTGAGGACCTGAAATAACAAGACCCCCTTTTGTCCAAACAGCATCGGGGCCAAAAGAGAGAGAGAGTCACCGCACCGCCACCCCACCACCCCGCCACCCCCCACACCTACCCGAGAGGCTCTCAGTCTCAGCCTGGGATGTTTGCTCTCCCTCTCCACCAGACAGGATATAATGCTTTCCACATGTGAGAGAGAAATGGGAGGGAATGGAGGGTGGAGGAGAGACGGAGGGAGGAGAGGGGAGAACTGTGGAAAAGTGGGGCGGGGTCGGACGAGAGCAGTAAGGAGAAGAGAAAGATAGCAGAACCATGGTTTGATAACAATCAAAGCTACTTGTTAATTTGAAGCTTTAACTGTGAACAAAGATGTAAAATTACGTTATTACTTAAGTACAAATGATCCATCATGACTGACATGACTGGCATGGATCTCATATACATTTCAATCTATTTTGTTGACGCAACAAAAACTTTTTGCAGAAGACCCACGCTGTCCCCATTTGACCTTCTCTTCTCTGTGAATTTAAACACACTTTGAGCACGTCTTGTGTTACCCCATTTAGCCCCCCTGCAGGACAAAGGATGGTAATGAACCATCTGAATTGTGGCGTAGCTGCAGTCCGAAAATAAGACATTGGGACTCAAATGAGAGACATAATCCAGCAGCTTAGTGAGAGTAAATGAGGTTTCCGCCTCTCTTTCTCTCTCTTTGGGAGTTAAGAAACAATGAGTGTTGTGGGCGCTCACCATCAAACTGTGTAAACTGAGGGTAGAAAGGAAAGTGAAGGACAGGAGGCATACAGAGAGACATTGTGCCCAAAATCGTCTGAAGTTCTGCGACATAGACACAATGCTCAGAGTTAAGAAGTAGTGATAACACTGACGGCTCTGTCTGATGATCCAGCATTCTCCTCTTAGCACAATCTAAAGCCGAAGGCCAAGTCAGTTCCTTTCACATTAGAACGGTTATTTTTGCGTTTTCATTAGAAAAAGGTGTGGATGGTACCAACGGCAACGGCAGTTTCACGATATGGCGATCAGCTGGGAATCCCGCCTCCACTGAGAGGGTACTATCTGCAATGGAAACACGGCACAGAGAAAAGGGCCTGGTACCAAAAGTGAGTCGAGTTGAGCAGAGCCGTACCATGCAGTGGAAACACGATGTGTGTGTGTGTGTGTGTGTGTGCGCCTATGAGAGCATATACTCTATAGCATACATGTGGTAAGAGGCATTGAGTGCAGGTCATTACCTTACAGTTTCCCCCACACAAGGCCTTTTGATGTTAAAGCAGTTGAGTCATTAAAACAAGGCCACAGGCCACAGCAGCCATGCACTAAAATACTTGACTAATTAGAAATACTAAAACTTAATGAAACACACTTGATGGCGGCATTCCTAATTCTTTGATGAAAGTTTGCTATGCAAAATTCATGATAACCCAAAGAACCCATTATACATTTATAAATCAGACTGATATTTTCAACTTTTTAATTTCAGCCAGAAAGCTGCAACACATACAGTATGTAGAGGCAGTAGCGCCAGGCCAGCAGTGCATTATGGGAATAGCGACTTGCTGTTAAAGTGGAGCCAATGTGAAAACTTTCCAAAGACAGATCAAAGCCGCATACCTGAGCGCCTCCATTTAGCCGATAAAATCTAGGAGCGAAAGAGGACGAAAACAAAACCTCACACGCGGCGGTCAAATACGTTCGACACAGGAATGCAGGATAATGAGAAAACTCTGTGTTTTTATAGGAGCTTCGAATGTTTCTCCGTAACAAGGAGGTCCATAAATGACGGCGTTTGTGTTCTCGCAACATGACAGAGACCGAAAGCCAAAAGGATGATCGTAGTTAAAAACCATTATGCACCGTGCAGCCATGAACTAAAAGTTGTCAATGATGTGTGAATCTAATAAATAACTGAGGTGATTTAGTTGAGACCCAAGCACTGTGCTCATTTCATATGACCAGCTTCATGTCAAGAATGCTAGTAAATTACTGTGGGGATCGGGGTGAGGGAGTTCATACTGAACTAAAAAAGAACCTCTACTGCAATCATGGTTGGCTAATGTGTACTATACATTCCTCTAATTATCACTTGTGACCTATAGTGGGATCACGTGCATGTTTACGGTGGATATACTCTTTAGGTAGGACCGTAATACTTCATGTATGCTGCTTCTTATTCAAAGAAATCTGGGACTGTCTGACACTTTGAAGGCTTAATGACAGATTTAGGGGGAGGGAAAATTGCTCAATTTCAGAAACATGCTGGCATCACATCCACTCTGTATTTTTGTGTTGGCTGGGGTTTATCCCAAAAATATAATCTTTCACAACCAACAGCTTCAACTGAGATGACAAACAACATGGCTGAACAGGCAGCGCAGCAGTGGAAACTAAGCAAGAGTCTCACAAACACTTAACCTCTGGACTGGGCTGGGCTGGGCTTCTGCCACCTCAGGGCCCGATGCCAGCCTGCCAGTAGCCTCTGGCACCACAAGTCCCAGTCACACCCTCGTGGTACACCCTACCACGGCCAAAACTACACACTGACCCCTTAGAGATGTCAAAAGGATCAGATCAGAAAGAACTGAGACCGATAGACTGTAAGTCGGAGGTCAAAGGAAAGGCAGAGAAAGAGAAACACAGTGCAAAAAGGGGCTCGTCACCCAGCGCCAATAAATTCAAAACTTTTGATATTCGCTTCCTGCCAAAAGAAGCCCTGCTGTCAGCCAAGTGAGAGGATGTTCAGATGGGGCGCCTGCACTGTCTGTACAAACTATCCTGAATTATCTTCACATTCCTGTGCTGTGGACTCATCTGTGAGGCTTTTACTTGCAGTTGACAAGCATCGGTATCTGTGTAGCCCCTAAAATCGCTACAAATGTGGTCGCCATAATAATAAGAAAATAAGACACTGTGCTCTTGAATATGTAATATATGTATATACTGTATATGTATATAACAGAGGAGCAGATCGGAGAGATGGGTCTAAGAGATAAAGAAGAGAAAGGACATAGGACAGAGAGGAAAAAAAAGAAAGGTTCCCGGGGTGGTCTCCGTCTCAGGTTTCTGAGCACGATGTGAGATCATGTCTGGCCACCGTTATGAGGTCTCTCTATAGACAGGGTGCTTTGTTCTACTTCATGTATTCTTAGGGCAGTTACACGCACTGATTAATAGAGGCATGGGTCGCTCTGCGGAGAGGCTTAAGCTACATTCGATACCGTTTTTGCCTTTGCCAAGCCAAACTAGTACAGCCCGGTCCTGCTGCCCCTCGTGTTCACACCAATAACCGGGAATTAACCAGCAACACCAGTCTGGAAAAAATGGGTCAAATGTGGGTTGACGCATGTTCATCGCCGTGTGTTAAACATGGTTTGTGTGTGAAAGTGGTACCAATTGGTCACACAAAGATTTGCCAATTTATTAGATACAACTAGCTAAGACAAATGCAGTCTAATACAACAGTCCGGTGATAAATCCTCCTTTCATGAAGATTATAATGTTCAGTGGTTGTTGAAACGGTTTTAGAGGTGTTGTTGATTTAACTGTGTGGACATTAAGGCTGCAGTTTGTGGTGCTGTTGAACAGTGTTGATTATACACCATGGTGTTTCTAATATTTAGCCTACCCTTATTGATGTAAATGGGTTGGAATAAATATTAGAAACACTTTTCACTATAACACAGTGTTATTCAACAGCACTATAACATAAAATTGAATCAACATCTCTCGAAAACCGTTTCAACAAAAACTGAATATTACAAACTTCATGAAGGTCAGATTTATTGCAGGGCTGTTGTATTAGACTGCGTTAGTTTTAGAAATGTGTACCTAATAAGCTGGCAACTACTACTTGCATCCTAGTTTCCTCACATTTTATCGTCTGTCGTATCTCACGTTTCTTTTTCTGTTTTTTTGAAAATTGAAAAATATTCAGAGCAGAAAAATGCCCTTCATCATCACTGTGGCTTTTTTTTTTTTTTTTTGCTATCGAGACAGATGAAGAGCAGATGTCTCTTCAGTTAGGTTCAGCATAAGCAGAGAGAGAATTGTTACCAAATGTCAGCTGTGGCACGAGTGTCACATCTGACATATCAGAGTTTTCTGTTTGGCCAGCTTACAGCATAATAAGTGATGTTAGTCGTGACTAGTTTAGTGATGAAAATGCTGATTTTGCAGTTGCAAAAAGTGCATCCTGCAGGGTCTGTTCCTTTGGTCAGTTCTGGTCCTTTCACCACTTCACAAAAACATTATTTTCAAGTGGTAGTAGTAGTAGTAGTAGTAGTAGTAGTAGTAGTAGTAGTAGTGTCTAGCCATGCAGATAGTTTTTGGAAAACTCGGAAACAAAGTCTCTATAGAAACAATGTTCTAGTTAATCAGTGTAATCCAGAGATCTCGCCATCAAAAGTTTTCATTAGGATGATTTCTTAAATAGAAAACAGTTCACAATGAGGTCTACTAAAGACTCAGTGCCTATTGACAGAAATGTACATTACCCAGACATGTGATCAATGCAACAGGTGTCTACCATGAACACTTAAATGACAACGTGGCAAAAGAAATTCTGAAAATACACTTGTGACTATTAAGAATATAAAATATCAAAATAATAATAAATAGTAGAGTAACGCATGCCATAGCGTAACACAGCACAGAACAGCACAGCATTAATCTTTATGACATGAGATGATTAACTGGATGCAGGATTTGTGTTGGCTACTCAGCGTGCCGTGGGAGGCAACCTGGGAGCTGTGGTGAGGAAGGAAAACATCGGCCCATGCTTGGCTAAATTACAGAAATACATATGCAAGCACATTTATGCACAGTCATATATGCTCACATAAAAATGACACATTTACACAAATGCATCATGCACCCAATGGTAAATAACAGCTTATACAACATGACACACTGAAAAACTTTTTCACGTCTAACCTGTCTACATAACCGATGCTCTGCAACTGCACACACACAAGTGAATTAGAAGGAGGACAGTTTATGAGTTGTGACCCTCACCAGCAGCAGGAAACCACACTGCCAAAGTACACATATAAAATACACGCACATACACAAATCTCCTTTTTCTCTGCGCTATCGTGCAGATGCTGCTGAGTAACTCACAAACACAATTTGTATCAGAAAGCTGTCTCTAAGAAGTCAGCAGAACTGCCCAACAGACACCGATACAGTGGTGGAAGAAGTACACATATCTTTTACTTAAGTAAAGGTAGCAATACCACAATGTAGAAATACTCTGTTACAAGTAAAAGTCCTGCATTCAAAAGTATTGGCTTCCAAATATACTTAAGGTGCTGCAAGTAAAAGTACTCATCATACAAAATAATGAATTTGTTGATTATATTTGTATTATTAATCTGAATCTGTAAGGTAACTTGTAACTAAAGTTATCAGTTAAACGTAGTGGAGTAATAGAGTAACACAAAATGGAAATACTCAAGTAAAGCACAAGTACCTCAAAAAAAGTACAGTACTTGAGTAAATGTTCTAAGTCATTTTCCACCACTGCACATTGAGAGAAGGAAGAGGTGCAAAGGAACAAATGAAGTGGGGAAGTAAATAAAGAATAAAGGAAAAGAGAAGATTATTGATGCAATTAGGAAAAGGAAAGATGGACGAACGACCCTTTTCATAAATGACCTGGTAAAGTAAAAACTTCTGAAACAGAAAAGTAGAGAGAGATGATGTTTGGGGGCTGAGGGTCTCTTGAGAGATCAAATACGGAGGAAGAAATACAGCGGGGGGACAGTCAGTATTCCCCCAAACTCATGCATACTGTATAGTTTCTACTAGAAACCCAAATCAACAACGAGAGTGTGGTTTAAAAGGCTTTCTGACAAACTTCTGTTCCACAACCCAGTGCAACGACAGTAAATGCAGTTCAGTTATTCAGTCTCAGCATAGTATCTTAATTACTCAAAATATAGGATGACTAAAAATGGCTACCATATTTTCAGTTTCGACAACCAAAAGCTGATGCCTGGTTGTCAGCATGACAACCAATTTTAAAAAGTTGGTGTTGAGCCCTGACTATAGGCACATTTCAGCTTCTCTTTAGCTTGTTACACTGGGAAGTGACATATGGTAAAATACATCCTCGGAGGGCGGGTGGAGCCATGCGAGTGAACACAACTGGCAGCAAGAGCTACTACACTTAGAAAGAAAACAAGCACTCCTCCCCTACTATCCTAGGGAAAAAAATACAGCCTCCTGGACCGGCTGAGTGAAGACAAACTGGAGCCAATGCACCTTAAAAAATATGAGAGTCCAATCATACTGTCTGCATGATAATTTAAAGAAGCATGAATTGCAAGGTCAGGATACTTTTTTGAGTGCATTACGCAGCGTGCACACATCAAATTTACAGAAAATGAATGAACCAGCTGTATTAATGTCAGTTTCACTGATCTTGAATTCCCTGAGTAATAAGTGTCATTCTCCCACCATCATTAAACACCATTAAGTTAAGGGTCTTCCACATACTATAACCATATGAGCTCCCTCAGTACTGGAACAGCTTTTCAGTGAAAATATTTAATGAAAAAGGGCCTAAGTGTATGAAAAATTACAATGCATTTAAAGTGTTTGTACTAGGACTCAAATCTCAGGCCTTGAAATTAATATGCATAAATGTCATTATGCAAAAATATAGAGAACAAAATATCTAATTTACATTCATTAAGACTCAAGCAAACCACACACAGCGTCTGTGTTTCACAAACATGTCAAGCCGAGCTCTTAGACAGCAGGCAGGCCCGTGTTGTCAGCTGAATATGCATCAGGTTTCTTCCCTGTGCTGTCTAAACATGGGAACCCTCTCCTATTCAGATTCATGAGTCGATCATTGCTGTGTGCAGAAGCTCAAGTGTGAGTGCTTTCAAAAGAGAGAGAGAGAGAGAGACGGAGAGAGAGTTCCCCAAGGACATTCACAAGTTTCTGGTATGTAAATGATGAGTGGCTTTGCTGCTGTGAATGAGGAGAGAGGGAGAGCAGTGTTTCTGTTTTTGAAGTGAGCAGGAGACATGCGACAGCTCCTCTCAAAGAAGAGTCTTCCATTTGGCATCCCCGTTATAACGGTCAATCAAAATGCCTGGTTTGGGACCTCATTAAACACTATCAATATTCATATATTCACATTCTAAGGTGGGTGAAATGACAGCGTGTCATTTTATATATTTGTATATATTAATAGCGTTATCAAGTCCTATTTTCTTTTGTACTGTACAAACCATGGTGATTTAGGAGAGTTAATTTTCCATGAAATGGCTCAACAAAACCCTGAAATATTCTGGTGTGCAGACGATCAGAAATTTGTGTTTACAATTTAGTGTTACATTTTCTTCAACAAAGTTAGGAAAGCAATGTATACAGTTAAGCCTGATGTTGCCTTACACATTAAAGAATGATCCCAGTCACTTCCACACAGTGAGGCATACACCTTAAACACTGGTATCGGATCGGTACGCGGTATCGGATCGGTACGCGGTATCGGCCGATACCCAAAGCTCAGGTATCGCTATCGATATCAGGATGAAAAAGTCAGAATGGTGCATCCCATATTGAATGCGTAGTTTTCAACCAGTTACACTGCAGGAAAATCAGTGTTTCTAGACCAGAAAACCCCATGTGCCGGTGTACGATGTTTGGGACTGATGTTAAGTTTCATAAGCCTTCTAACATTATACTCTATCATAACTGCAACAGATTCCTTGCAAATGAAGCACACAAACTTCCCCTTGACTTCTGTGAAAAAGTACAAATTTTCCCAACGTTTCTGAAATTTTTCTCTATCTTCCGTTTTTTTCGGTTCCACTAGGTTTACTTAATAAAATGAGGTAAATGTTTACATCGACTAGTAATCAATGTAGGTCAAGCAGTAGTTCAAAATAGCAGCAACATCTAGTGTTTAAACTAAGAAGTGCGATGTGCAAACAGTGCAATTTAGTTGAAATATGCAAAAGTCATATTCTAGTTTAGTTTTAAAAATTCACCGCGGGCCATTTAAAAACAGGTAGCGGGCCGCAGTTGGCCCGCAGGCAGTAGTTTGGCCACCCGTGGCCTAAATCAGCAAGGGATGGATAGCTGCTCTGATATGGATGCTGCAGCAAAATCATCGCCAGTTGACAAATTTCAATTGTCTCATGATATTCAGCATGTCGTCATATCAATCAACCCTATCAGACATGCAGGCAAAGGAATGTATCAACCAACTCACTACTACCTGTACACACATAGGCACACACACACACACACACAGGTTCCTGTTCCCACAGAGCTCAGTATCAGTCTAAGAGCCCTTTCACACATAGACCAAATAACACTGTCGGATTAACGTTTCCAGAAAAGGTAAGAGATCTGGCTTATTCACACATTCATCAACAGCACCAATCAGAGCAGGTTTACTGCTGCTGTATGCTTCACTTGAAGGATTTAGTTCTGTATCCAAATACAGTTGTATTTTTCTAATATTTTCTGGTTTATGTTTGGTGTGCTTTTGTAATGCTAGTTAGTTTAATGAGTCTTTCACATTGAATAGCTTCACACTGATTTTTTTCTCCTGTAATCGTGTTAAAAAGGAGCCTGAGACAATACTGCAGAAAGCTGATCCAGGAATAAACTCCCTCAAGACCACACTAAATTCACACACATTTTACTTTGTAATATAAAAGCTGTAAGATTTTTGTGTTTGGTGCAGGTGGAAAAGTGCCTGTAAATCGCACAGATGTTGTTATTGTTATCCAACATAAGAAGTGACATCTTCCGTGAAATTTTAATTAATAGCTAATAACATAAACTGGGGACATCAGCATTGACACTAAACACAGAAAACTTAAGATTTGATGATTGAAAAGGTCTAGAACTTCACTGAAAAAAAAACATTTTAAGTTTTAATGCCAGATCAAATTTACTGGATTTTTTCATTATAACATTTATTCACATATGAATAAGCAAGTTCCATAAAATATAGAGCAAAAGGGCTGAAGGTGTAGACGGGGGTTTGCTCCTGTTCAGCTGCCAAGAGATGCCGGCAGAAACCCCAGCTGGCTTACGGTGCCAACACCGGGGCTAGACAGGCTGAGAAAAGCTGGCACGGCACCAGGCAGCCAAACCTGGCAGTGAGCAGGCCTTGGAAAGAAAAAAAAAAGTCTGGGAGATAGAAGTTTGGAAGGATAGCAGAGGATAAGATGTAGTAGGTTTCATGTAGAAAGAGTTAACTGCTGCCGGAAAAAGACACATGAATGCCTAAGTAGTGATGAGACCCGCTTGCTATACCACTGGCTGAACATTAGACCTCTCAGCTGGACCAACAGTGCTGATTTCAGTGGGCACATATACACAAACACAAACACAAACACAAGCTGACAGTGGGGTTTCTTTTGGACAGGAGACAGGAGGATGAAACTGATGCTGCTGCCAGAAACATAAACACATAATTTCCTTGGTGCTAGAGATTTTTCCCTGAAAATCTGATATTAAATGGATGTGGGATGCAAGCAGCACCACCCTTTCAAACTGCACCACTAATTGTTAACTGGTTTAAGAGAAAGAAATAGAGGATTCATTACTGGTCTACACAGGGAGCTCAGTGTGTAAACCAACAAGGTAATAAACACAGAGACCAGACGGTCCTATCTGCCTATTTAACTAAACAACCAATTGCTTTTTTGTATCTCAGCAGTGAAATCAAACCAGAAAGCACCACAAAGAGAACCATGCACACACAGATTGAGCCGGCCAGAGAGAAAAATAATGAGAAAACTGGGACCAAGATGTAAAATACGCTGCAAGATGATTTCAAGATGGTCCCTACGCAACAGGAGTAATATGTTTTATGAGTCTGGGACTCATCGTGAGCCATTATGGTTATCATCTGAGCACTAAGCTGAAAACATTTAAGAACCGAAGGACTCAGTTATCATGTCTCGTCTAAATGAGCTTGTTTTTCTGCTGGGCTGACATCCCAATGAGGAGGAAACGTCCACTGTGAGGCTGAGTTGCTGCAGTCTTGAGTGAAGAGCCACCATGCTTACACACTTGAAGGTAGGGATGCAAGATATGGCTTTTTTTTCAGCCGATACCGATAACTACCTGCTTCTCATGGCCGATACCGATAAGATAACCGATAATTTCACATTTTTGTATTTTAAAAATAAGTTCATAACCTGTCATTTATTATGCACACCTGAGGGTAAGAAAGGCTAAGATGTAACCTTTCATTACATATCTGCTCGAGCAGCTGTGAGATTGTAGTATGGTTGTCTGTTTATTTCATTTATTTTTATAATTTATCGGCTAAAAATCCCTACTTGAAGGTGAGGTGGTGTAATAGTGGCAAGTCTGCTAGACTTTTTTTTGACTGGGCTGGACACTGGGCTTGCCATGGTAGTCGGTGCTACCGGTGTTACATGGTGGTCGCACACACCGAAATAAAACCCATTTAGTTCATTTTGGCGTATCAGCGGCGTGTTATCAATACATAGTCGGACAACCGACACTACAATCTGAAGGTGAAAGTGTCTGCTCCGTATGGAGTCTCAGCTCAGAGCAGCAAGAATCCGATTTCACACACGGGACGAGAGAGAGTTGACAGACAAAACGATGGTGGAGGACTTGGCGTCAAAGCGAAAAGCAAAAGGCCTATTTGGCAATATTTCGAATTTAAACCTAATGCTATAAGGGTCACCATAACGTTAATGAGGCAATCGCTGTGAGGAGGACGGAGCGGACACAGCCGGTATGCACGTCGCAGTGGCTCCAGGTGGAAACCTGCGGCCCCGCAGCGGAAGCTGGATCGGAGAGGCCAGACACACAGCCATCCAACAATAAAGATCAAAGTAAGCGCTCTACACATATTGAGCAACGTCTTTTCTTGTAAAATGTCCGGTGTAATCGGTAACACCGGTGTTGTCACAAGTTTATTAACCGGTGGGAAAATTTCCTCACCGTGACATCCCTAGTGGACACGCCCCAAATGTCTAGAGCTCTGCATTACAATAATTATGTCAAAATCATATCGGAGATCTGAATAAACTAAGATTGAAAGCCATCTAAGAGAACACTTTCTTTATGATAACCAGGAAAAATTAGCTGTATTTTTTGGTGATCTGAAGTCATGATGACATGCCAAAACGCAGGAGAAAATGTGTTGAACACCGAAGCCTCTCCCCTAATGCTCATCTTCCATTACTTGTGAGTCAGTCCAGATCAAATAAGCCACTCGCTTGGCAGAAACATAACTGAGCTCACAGACACTGATAGGTAAACACAGCTGCAGCAGCTCCATACACGCAGCTTTATATGAGTCTGTGTTTATGTGAGAAACGTGTGTGTATAGGTAGAGACAGAGATAGTGTAAGAGTGTGACTTCAGGTGTTTACATGTGTTTAGAACAGTGAAAGTGTCTGAAGCAGTCTACCCATTTTTCCTCTCACACTTAAACGCTCCGACACTCCTCCCAGCCTCCTAATTAGCACGCTGTATCACATTTTGCCCCTTGCCATTTTCTCGGCGAGAATGAAAAAAACGCTGCATCTCTTTTCATCTCCCGAACCAGCCTCGTCTCACAGAGACAGAGTCAGAAAGTCCTCAGTCCAACTCATTAGCCCGGGTCACTTCCTGACTTATCTTCAAAGGAGGCGAACCAGCAGAAGACAAAAGGCACAGGACAGTTTCACATACCAGCTCCACCGGCGGACACAATTACACCGAGAGATAGGAATGGGGAGCAGAGAAGATGATAAGATGAAGATGGAGAGGATAGACAAAAGAAAAGCTAGGAACTGTAGGGCAGAGTGCATCTCTTCAGACTGCGGAGACCTCAAGGCACGACGGAAAACCAAAAGAAACAGAGAAATGGGTGGTGATGGTTCATTAATCTACCTTCTTTTAATGTTATATCATAAGATTATTTCAGTGTGAAAAGGATGTGAAACACAGAACTCACAAACCAGGCTAGCTGTTTCCCTCTGCTTCCAGTCTCTACGGAGTGCTACAGGAATGAGTCGTAAAACCAGGAAATGAGTTAGCATTTTAGCACTTCTGGCTCCCCAGTATCGGCCTGATATCCGATCCGGTATCGGTATATCCCTAGAAAAATCCCATTGCCTTTTTGTTGAGGGAACCAGTGCGATTCTAAGTTCCTGGTTGGCCTACAAAATTATATCATCCCTGCACCACTCTACAGCTAAGCTATAATCAACTCCCAGCTTCAGCTCCATACTTTTAAAAAACGTAACTTAAAATTTATTTCAATCGTCCTATACATACAAGTACATACATGAAATTTGACCTCTACATTTAACCCATTCTAAGCATTTAGGAGCAGTGGGTTGCTGTAAAGCGCCCGGGGAGCAATTTGGGGTTTAGTGTGTCGCTCAAGGACTCTTCGACATGCGGACAGGAGGAGACGAGGATCGACCTTCTGATTAAAGGATGACCCGCTGAAGCCACTGAGCCACAGCCAACCCACATACTTAGTGAGCATGAAAGTGCGTCGTACCAATCTTCTCATCCAACTCTCAGCCGGAATTCCCAAAATGTAGAACAATTCCTTTCAGCTCTTCACACATCATTTTTTTTAAACTTCCTAAAAAGTTTGCATACAATAACATCTGGAAGCAGTGAAGCCACAGTCAATAATGTACCCATGTTCTTAATAAAAAATGGTTGGAGGCCGACATTTGCAAACATTGCTGCACTTTCTAGCTTACACGACTAATGTTAGCTACATCACAGGCTGCTTGTCTGTCTAACAAATACACCAACTCTACATCAGTGTTCAGGCTTCCAGAGTTCAAATCTCCCTCTGACTTCAATTTGGTGAACCAATGTAGGCTTGCCGCGGTACTCTGTGTTACCGGTGTTACACGGTGTTCGGGCACACACCGATTACATTACTTACCAACCGCCTCCAACATCGTTTTGCTTTCTTTACAGAAATAAAAACCCATTTAGTTCATTCGGACGACGGACGCTACAATCTGAAGGTGAAAGTGTCTGCTCTGTACAGAGTACAGTAGTCAGATTTCACACACACGGGACGAGAGAGAGTTGACAGACAAGACGATGGCGGAGGATTTGGTGAAAAGCAAAAGTGCGTATTTTGCAATATTTCAGATTTAAACCCAATGCTATAAGGGAACCATAACGTTAATGAGGCAATCGCTGTGCAGAGGACAGCGCGGTCACAGCTGGTGTGCGCGGCGAAGCAGCGCCGGGTGGAGAGGCCAGACACACAGCCATCCGACGTTAAAGATCAAAGTGAGCGCACTACACATATTGACCATCATCTTTTCTTGTAAAATGTCCGGTGTGATCGGTAACACCGGTGTTGTCACAAGTTTATTAACCGGTGGGAAAATGTGCTCACCGTCACATCCCAAAACCAAGGTTCATCCAGATTTTTGAGAAACTAATCCACAATTCAGACAGAGTGCACGGAAAGTAAAAAGTACTACAAAGCATCAGGAACAAAACTTGAAATCTCAGCAGCCATTAACACACTGCACCCTTAACCGGCTGATGTCATTATGTTTATGAATGTCCGTGAGGAGAGAAGTTAGACCAACTGAGCTGACCTCCACAACCCCGTGACCCTAGAGTCCGAGAAGCATCATGTAATTCCTCACTGTCACAGACAAAAGTGCAAACTGCTGAGACAGTGTGTGTTTTGTGCATGTCTCTATGAGACTCCACAATGTGAGAGACGGGGTTCTTCCTCGAGGCAGAGGGCTGTTAAGAGTGCAAGGGAAGACTGGAAGAGATTGTGTGCAGCCAGGAAATAGCAGGTCTCAAGCCTACGATTACACATTCACAGTCAGATCTTCGCCCTCAAAAATGCACCTATCCAAATACAAAAATACTGCAAACAGGCATAAAAACGTGGATGGAAATTCGAGACGACTTTGGAAACAGTGCCTCTTCTCAACAACTGTGAAGTTTGGGTGTACCGCCAGTTTATGTGTGCAATGCAGAGCCCTGAGAGAGAGGCATAAACAGAGAGAGAGGAAAAGAAAAGAAGAGGCATGAAAAACAGTCTGATCTGCTTCTCCACAGTAGGAGCTCCAACTCTCTCCTCATCGAGAATGCAAAGCCTCTTCTGCAGAAGTGTGTGTGCGTGTGTGTGTGTGCACGGCGAGGGGGGATGGGGGCCTTACAAAATGCATGTTGTCTGGGGGAGGGAACCGGTCCCTCTACTCTCCTTGCCCTCCCAGTTGGGTATTTTGCTCGCTGCCCCCTTGCCTTCACCGCAAGCACCCGTCCCCTTTCCTTTCCCCCTCTTTCTCTCATTCAGGGAGAGTTCATTTTGAGTCTTGCCCATTGTGGCGAGTGAAGGGACTGACTTGCTAAGGGGTGGCCTGGGGTCCCTTGGCTCACACTGCCAGGTCAGCCCTGTTGGAGCTAACTAAGTAACACTGGCAGGAATCTGGAGAAGAACAAAACACAAAGCCTGGATCACCAATAAAGATCCCTTTCTCTCTCTCTCATTGAGTGCATTTGTTATCGCTTTGTGTGTGTGTGCGTGCGTGCGTGCGTGCGTGCGTTCGTGCGTGCATGCGTGCGAGGAAAGACAAGGCCGAGGGGGTGATAGTGAATGGGGGATAAAGAGCGAGAGAGGTAATAGAGAGAGGGGGGAATCATTAAAATAGTGAGCTGATTAAACACAGCCAGTTAATTAGTTCTCCTCTTTAATAAGCAGAGGACAGAGTTAGCTACTTTCACTGACAAACTTGGAGGGTTGGTGCACTGGGCTCAGTTCATTACAGAAAATTACTGCTGAAAGGATCAGTTGATTAATCAGCAGATGGAAAATGAGTCGATAATTATTTAAACTCATTTATGACACTAAAATACAGAATATTTGCAGTGAGGATTTGCTACTTTTCTCTTTTTATGTCATCATAAAGTCAATATCTTTGGCAATATGTGATGGAATGTTTTACTTTTTTTACATTTAAAAGACTAAACGTAAACTGGGATTAATCAATAATAACAATCGTTAGTTGCCCGTCTACAGAAAAAAACGGAGAGGGAGCAAGCAGACAAGAATTTTATCATAAATAAATCATGGGAATCAAAGCTTGCCTTTGTGAACTGAGAGTAAACTGGTCAGGATCTACATTCAAGTACCAATTATGTTACACCAGACTGGCTGTAACTGACTATTATTTCCTCAATTGATTTAGTCCATGAAATGTCAAAAAAATATCATATAATATAAATCTTAAATTGGTCTCAAATGATAGTTGCCAACTAAGTTTAATGGACTAATCGTTTTAGCTCTTAAGACATTTATTAAGCAAAAATGACAAATATGAGGTGGTTCCAGCTTCACAAGTGTGGAGATTTGCTGCTATTCTACCTTATGTGTCATTGTATGTTATATGTGAGTATATTAACGTTTTTTGGCAATATATGACAGGCAATATGATTAGTCATGGTTTTTAAAGTCTAGATAGTTAATAGATTATTATTGATCAACCTTCCTATTCTCTCAATTAATCCTTTAGTCCAGGCATCACCAAATGGCTGACCGTGGTCCAGACCCAGACCGAGTGACAGTTCTAGCCAGACCCATGAACAATTTCTGAAAAATGTATGAGAATAAATAATTATCTTCACAAGCGTTGTTTTGTTTTACCGATGGTCGTGGGCCTCGTGGTTATAGACCGCAAGCGCAGTTAATCCAGTTAGTACAGCAATACTCAGTTGAGCGAATCAAATCAATTGTTTACTGTACATAGACCATTCGCTAGAGCGAACAACCCCATAGAGAGATGTGAGAGAGATGACACCATGGAGCATGAAGCACCTGATCTGCTACAGCTTGTGTCTGAGACCTTTTTCCTGGTCTTAACAAAGTATGTATAAGTAGAAAATAAATATATTTGTATCCCATACAAGTGTCATACAAGTTCAATTTGTCTATACACAATATTGTCAATATTGTTGAAATGACATGCAAGTGTACATTGATGACTTTATTTGATAGACATACTGGTAGGCTATAGACCTTTGCTTGGAGGGAATTTTAGTAACTGGACCGCTTTGAATTTTAATTAAATACCCCTGCTTTAGTCTATAAAATATTGAAAAAATTCTGACATGATTTGCCCATCACAATTCCTCAGAGCCTAATGTGACATCTCCAAATTTATTTTGTCTCACCAACTTTCAGACATTCAATTTACAATCATTTAAAAACGGATAAATGCAGCAAATCCTTACAGTTGAGAAAGAGTATTTGGCATCAGTGCTGTGAAACTGATAAAAGATTCATAATCAAATTAGTTTCCAATTAATTCAACTAATAAAACTAATGCTTTCAGCTCTATACATGATTATGACACAACACACAGATTTGTGTATGCATGCGTGCACACCTGCAATTGGCTTTCTGACGTTTATCTCTAAAACTGACGACAACAGGATGTTGGCAACTGGAAAAAAAATGTGTTTTCCCTAATCTGACCATGTTTAACTATATTGCACTTCGATAGCAGTCTAGGAAATGTTCAGTCTAGATTCTTAACAGGAGCTCAGCATTGTAGAGCAGGTCAAAACAAGATGCAATCCGGGAGAGACTTAGAGCAAGCAAAGGCAAAAGCTGAGGAGGCGGCAAATCACTGCAAAACCAATTTCAGTCAAGGCCAAACAGAGAGAGAGAGAGAGAGAGAGAGAGAGAGAGAGAGAGAGAGAGAGAGAGAGGCCTTCTTCAACTGGGAAATGTGGGAAACAGATCAAAAAGCGGTCAGATAAATGATCTGGCCACGACAGTACAGACAGATTTAAACCACAACAGCTGGTGCAGAATGGGAAGAACATCAGTTTTATACTCCGTCCCGACCGCAGTCCGGCAGGAGCCAAGAGACAGTGCACTAGGCTGTACTTACACAGGCAAAAGAAATTAAAGGGATTTGATTGAAATGAATGGGAGCCATGTTGTTCAAAAGCTCCAGAGAAAGAAAAAAAAAAGACATCCCTGAAAATGTTTTTCTCCACTTATCTTTCTTCCAGAAGGCTTCTAGCACAGTTTGATATGGAAGTGGGCTGCAGGTAGATTCAAATAAAGATGAAGCCAGACTACAAATGATATGTGATGTCTGCTCAGATCTCTGTGGAGGTCATTTGGCGACTGTTAAAAATGGACACGGCTGGGTCAAAAGAAAATCTTGAAATTACATTTCTCAAAGTTAACTGTGACTTGTGCCAAGAAAAACAAATATTTGAAAAAAACTGCAGTCACATTTAACTAAGTTTGGAAGCCCTACAGCTAATTTTTGGTTGTTGTCACTCAGGATTAAATCTTTACAAATAAGATAAGTAGTGCTGGGCGATACATTTTCCACCAACAAAATGCAGAATTGAAATTGATTTTTTTTAAGGGCTTCATTTGCAAGATAGTTGAGCAAGAAAAATAACATGCCTGCACCACATGCAAGACTGTCATCGTTATGCATATTAAAAAAAATACAGGTTATCCCACATAATTATGAACTGTCAGTACCTGAGACCTCAACTAAGTAAAAAACAGCCATTGTAATAACCAGTTTCGGCGCAGACAGAGCAGAAAAGTCCACTGACTAATTCATCTTCCCACTGCCTGACGACACATCAATCTGATATCTGCAGACAGCTAGCTAGCGTTAGCTACCTAGCAGGCAGGGACAGACTGAAAAAAAAGTAGTTCAATACTGTTTTAACCATAATACATCATCAACAAATAAAAACATCCTGTCCCCCTCGTTCATACGACCAACAAAAATCACTGAGAGTACAATAGAAAAATGTAACCACACACTGGAATCAGACATCTCTTAAGCTTTTAGGCCCACTGGTTTTCTGAAGACCTACATTGGATCAAAATGTTGCCAATAGACCTTTAAAGAGCTCTGATTCCAATGTGCAACACCTTTCTTTTGTGTTTTCATGAAATTTATCAACATGTAGAAGTTGTGCTTCAACATACCAAAGCCCCACACATGCACTGTAACCCTGAACTTATCTAGACACTACCCAGAGGAGGAGCTGTGTGTGAGAACGCAAATGTCCGAATCATTCAGACTGGACATTAAACAGACTTTACACTGCCAGTTCCCTGGTACAAAGTCTGTGTAATGTCCAATTGAGCCCATGTGTGAATAGAGCCGCTCATTGTCCGGAGTATTCACGGCGAGCGAGTGGGCGTATTGATGACTTTTCTTTCATGCGGCTGCCGCAAAACTGGCACAAAACAAACATCCAAAGGTGAAGAAGGGTCATTTACAGTAAGACGCCAACAAGAATGTCTAACTGGAGAGAGAACAAGATTTGGGAACTTGGGTAGGTGGGGGCTGAAATTGTCAGACAAATTCAAGGAACGGGATGAGACTCGTTGGTAATGACCAAATTATGAACCGGCTACATGACTGCAGTGTAATCCGCATCATGTCCTGCCCCCTGCATGCCTCTACCCAGGCGCTAACCCTCACCTAAACCAGAGTATTTCCAGTATGGGAGAACACGCATGTTACATGTGTGAAAGGGAAACTCCGGACAATGTCCGGACCTGATTCTCCAGACATTGTCCGGAGTTCATTGAGAAAACAGCTTAAGATTGACAAATTGTTTATAAGATTTTTCTTAAATCCAGATGTGACAAGGTTTCCATCTGACAACAGCATTTAAGTCACAGTTTTGTCCAACAAGTCTGGGGACATCGTGTCTGATGTGTGTTCAGTTTGGCGGTTAGAGACACTGCGGTGCAGAGCGGTTGGATACGAGGGGCGCCGGAGCCTCTCCATGTCTGGACTCAGGCCAAAACATACAAGCAGCTCCACGTTTAATGAAAACGTGGCCCTTTGTTCTGTTCTCTCCCGCATTGTGACGGGATGATAAAGGTAACAGTCGACAGAACTGGGCTGTTTCCCCGGGTTTTGGACGGGCCGAGAATTTTGAAGACTGATATCGAACGTCATTCCAAGTTATAAAACATTGCAGATGTCGCTGTGGGACTTTGCAGCTGTTGG
The DNA here is from genome assembly GCA_916701645.2 of Sebastolobus alascanus. Classification (NCBI taxonomy): domain Eukaryota; kingdom Metazoa; phylum Chordata; class Actinopteri; order Perciformes; family Sebastidae; genus Sebastolobus; species Sebastolobus alascanus. The sequence goes on from CAKAOJ020000002.1 coordinate 7,898,577, forward strand.
CAGAGGGCCCTGTTTCTCCATGATATATGAACTAAAGAAATACCATTCTTAATTTCATTGTAACGATTTAAATTACAGAAAAGTTTAGCTTGGAAATAAGGTCATGTATACCCAACGAGTTATCACGTCTCGTTACTATGTTCATTTTCAATTCAGCTTGGATAAAAATGAAAAGTTCAAAGTATTCATGTATCAGCAGCAACCAAGAATCCAATAACTGTGTGTGAAAGCAAGGGAAGTGTAAAAAAAAAAAAAACAGTCCCTGCAATAACAGTTTGGAAAAAAGCAACAGTTAAAATGGAAAAAGAAGAGAGGTGCAGATAGTTCAGCACAGCCTCGAATGGCCCATAAACCGCTGAGGCACATCATGATTTATGGTTGGACTGAAAAGGAGGAGTTGTGCCGTAGCTATGCAATGCAAGGCTGGCTAATGCAAAGCACCTGTAGCTCTTCAGACGACCTGAACATCCCACACAAGAGAGAGGAGGTGAGAGAAATGGAAGGAGAAAGAAATCCCTACAACTTTCAAAACCTGACATATTTAATGTGGTGAGACAAGATGAGAGGTGCAGAGGGAAAACAGTGTTTGCCATCGGTGTGAATGGGTTAAAGCATGTTATCCAGTGTGGCTTCAAACCCTAATGCCAACCCTACAGTATATGCTGGAGGACACTTTTAGCCTTTTCAACCATGAATTTCCCTTTGTTTGACTGCACCTGAACACTAAAGCAGCTATAATCAATACTATTTATGTTGACGGTGTATGAATTTAAGGGGTCCTATTATGCTTTTGCCCTTTCCTTTAGTGTGTTATATAGTTTTTTTGCATGTAAAAGGTCTGCAAAGTTACAAAGCCCAAAGTCCACGCCAAAGGGAGTTACTCTCCCCCACAAAAACCCTGCTCCAGAACTGCCTGAAATGCCTTGCTGAAGTCTCGCTTTTTCTTCCGTAACATGGTGATGTCACCAAGTAACACACTTTGCCGAGCAGCTAGTTTGGCACGCCCTCAAACAAAGCTAGTTAGAGCGGAGCTCGAGCGGAGCTCGAGCGGAGTCAAAAGGGTTTAGTTTGGTTGAAAAATCACAACAGAGTGGGCCAGCTGACCAATCAGAGCAGACTGGGCTTTTTGGGAGGGGGGAGCAGGATCTCAGACGGAGCGTTTCAGACAGAGGGTGCCCACAACTTCACTGTTTTGGTTCACACCCTCTGCTCTCGAACAACATCGTTTTCAGTCGTTTTTCAGCAAAAGGGCTCTAAAAAGAGTGAACTGAAAAAGAGACAAAGTTAGCAACTAGCTGGCGAACACAGTGGAGCATAAGGTGATGAGATTAACATTTTAGTATCGCTGGCCAAAAAGTGGCCAAAAGAAATCAATTAATGCTTTTTTCTGGAGGTTTTACATCAAAGAAATGGGAGCAAATTGAGAAAGTAAATCCTAAAAATGTCTCCCAGTTTATCAGCACCAGTATAAAACCAACAATAGCAGTAGCCACCTTTGCTAACATTGAAGCAAAACATCTCTGTTGAATCATAGAAAACCTTAATTGGATGATCTAGTGGTAATAGTGTGAACACCAGGGTCTTGAGTGAAGCTGCGATAAACCAGAAACCAGGAGTTTAGTTCAGTATCCTACATCATACTACATGTGATACATGGGGCGTGGGCGGGAAAATATTAGTTAAACACATGACACAGGAGAAGTTTTCGATCCTGCACCAAAAGTTTCTATATAATGTGATTTGCAACATTCAGTTTGTTCAGTTAATATTTGGTTATGTTATGTAAACTCTGTGCCTTGAAGAATGGGCAACAAAAACAGACCCATTATATCCAGGAATGTGCTTAGAGATATATCTGACACCTAAGTGTTCATTTGAGTGTTATTGTGAAGAAAAATATTATACTGTACATTTGCCTTTCTTTCATAGAATATATATACAATAACCTTCTATACAATTGTATATGCAGTCAACATCTGCACACCCTGCATGGAGTTCTATAGCATGTCGGACTGGACGTAGAACAGTTCACATATATTTAAAGTAAAAAGAGAGAATGAATGAGAGATAGTAATAGTCCGACGTGTAGCAGAGGAACTGCGAGACTCGTGGTAACCTTGACTGTTTGAGCACACAGCCATGCAGGCAATGCAGTAAGAAGCAAGAAGGCTTTGAAGCTGTACTGCAGAGAACCAAGCAGGAATTCTGATGTCCTGCTGTATATCCTCTAACCCTCCTCCTCCTCCCCGTATCTGCAAGTGATTCAATATAAAGTGAGGCAAAGGGAACACAGCATAAGCAGCTAAAAGAGAAAGTAGAGAAATAAGATTAAAATAAAGGCAGGGGGAAGACATTTAGATATGTTAAACCAGGCCTAATCAAAAATCTAGTCCAAGCAACAAAAAAAAAAAAGCAACAATGCAGAAATTGGGGCTCTGTGATCGCCCCTCAACTGGTGTTGCCTTTGGACCGAACCCAACCCAGAAAATCACAGCTTAATGACAGTGCTGGAGCTGCCCCAATTTTCTCTTTTCCTGCACAAACCTCCGCTGCCCTCAAATTACTATCAATATTCAATTAGGGGGCCGGGGACGCTGGACTAGCCAGCCTCAATAACAAACCACACTTCTCCGAGGATTAAGGCCCTTAAAGCTAACACAGTGAAATTTCCTTTGTAAATAATCAGCCAACAGGGCGTAAATACCCTCTCGGTAAAAGCAAGTGAGCTCGACTTTTCACACAGCGATGAGTGATCTCGTTTTGGCTTCCCCGTTAGTGACAATCTATGCACACGGCACGCCGTTTTCCCCCCCCCCCCAACAATGATCAAGCGTGTGTTGCTGTTAACTATGGCTGGAAACATGTAGCGTGGTCCTGGCTCTAGCGGGCGAGTAGCACCAAGCCCATGTTTTAATAACATGGAAAAGGGAAAGGAGATTAAATTTCATATTTGGATCCAAGTCCAAATTGCCGTGTAAACCCCTCCTGCTTTAAGCTGCAGAAAATCTGACATGAAATGCTCATTCGTTACATATATCAAAGAAGATTGCCTGCTCTCACAACAACCATTGAAAGTCGCATGGCAGAAATCATTCAGAATGATATGAAATCATTTCCTAATGCGGAAGAACTTTATGTTCAATAAGAGACAAAGCCAGGCTGCAACAAATTAAAGATACAACAAATAGTTTGCATTAGCAACAACTTGACACGAGCCACACAGAGGATGTTTTAAATAAATGGCACATTAAGCAATAAGTACAAGGATTATGTAATATGTAAATGATGGAAAAATTATGGAAATTGAATCCAAAACACTAAAACTGTTGGGTAAATCGTACTAGAGGCCACATAGTACAGTAATCAAGATACCACGTATGGGGAAAATGAAATATGTCTCAAATACTGATACCGTGTGAAAGCTGATAATTATAATAATTTAATTGTTATGAACCTCTCAGCAAACTAGATAGACAAGAGATAACTAGATTCATAGACTAAACCAATGATAAATAATAGAGATGCACGATCCACTTTTTTCCCTAGTTCTGATCCGTTCCTTTACTGAATTTGGATATCTGCCAATACCGATATAATTCCCATAGAGATCTTTTTGCGTAAAATTGCATTGCAATTTAAATTCAAATGTATTCCAAAGCAATTTATTTGAAATGTAGTTAAGTAGGCTTCACATATAAACAGGTGTAGGAGTGCAAATTGCTATGGCAACTCCTTTAATGTTTTGAAAAACTTGAACAAATCAAGTGCATACATACATATACATGAATTCAAAAGTAATAAGAGAATTTCAAAGTGCCGTGGCAAATTGACAATTATATGGATCGTAATCTCAGTCCAATATCTGATAACGTGAATTATGTCAGTATGGGAACCTGATACCGGTATTGGATCATATCGGCCCCATCTCTAATAAATAATCGAGAAAATTATAGCTAATCAATGACAAAAAATAACAGTTTGCTGCAGCCCTACAGCAAAACTTTACAGTGTGTAGTTGCAATAATCCAAATGAAATCAACTAAATTCATAAAAACAAACTGTCTAAAGTGCAGCAGATTGTAGCAGAATGCTAAAGCAGAATGCTAAAAACTTCACAGGGAATTGCTTTTACATCATAAATCTGAAAGTAAAAAACATCCTATGAAAAGTTGACCTATCAACTTAAAACAAAGTGTCAGCTGTACACGCTCGTGTCCCCAGATAATTGAGTAACTCAATGACAGATTGAACAAGGTTGACCCAGTGACTCAGAAGCATTGACAAGGAAAGCCTCAAATTACACATCTGCCAGAGAATGAGGGGTGGAGCGGAGAGGGGTAGAGTTACGTTTTAAACGGTGATGTCGGGATGCTCGCTTGATAACAAAACCTTCAGATCTTCTCCGAAAATAGTACAGTGTGAACTTTTGCGTGTGGACGTCTTTGTGTGACTCCAGAAATTTGCATCAAAGTCAATGGTGCCGTTTGGATACAAACTCGGTGTGGAAAAATCTCTGCCTCCTTCACTGCACGGGGGAAAAAGGAAAAATGCCAAAGAGACAGAAAGATAAAGTGAAATCTAGTTCAGCGGACACACCTGCAGACTGCGAGTCAGAACACATGTGAGCATCAGAGCAGGTGTCCAAGCGGGCAGCATGGCCGACAGACTCCTGCAGTTGTTTTCTCGGGCAGATGCGGACTGTTTTTACTGGATGCACATCTCTTAACATTCGTTGAGAACCGCTCCGACAAATCCATGAAATGCACCGCTTCAATCAAACTCACGTGAGCTTCATGCCAAGTCGGATTTTCACAGCTTGTACAACAACATGAATGCCTCAGAGCTGTTTTCACACGATGCAGGGGGATGATGCTGAATGAGTGTTATCATAAATAATCAGAAAGGGCTGTATGAAATCTGAATGAGTCTTTAAAAATAAAGTGAGAAAAATATTTTTGCATTAATTACACATTTGCAGCCGATGCAACAATTTGACTCTGATATGAGAAATAAAGACAGAAGGAACTACACCGAGAGTAATGAGGAGTGATAAGTTTAACTGTAAGCACCAGGATGAGCAGAATAATACAGAGCAAAAGAGACAAACTGCACGAACAGCAGAGAAAATGATGGAAAGAACTGGAATGAGACCCAATCTGGAGCTCGGGGAAGGATGAGCGGTGACAAAGGCGGATCCGGGGGGATCAGAGGAAGCCCTCAAAGCCGACTCCCAGAGCCGGGATGAAGGAAGCTCAGTGTGGAAGCAGAGAAGATGAAACACCATTTGGGGGCAGGGCCCCCCCGCTGCCTCGCCTCTGTGTTCAGGGCCTGTGAGCTCCCCTGCCTCTGAAATGCTAAGCACCCCCCTCACACCCTGCAGCACCCGGCACTGCACCCTGCACCTCCTGCCATTTGGTGACTCAACGCAGGTCTGCACGCATGGACATGGCAAAGTAGTGTTTTTCCATGTGTTCACATAGCATGTTTTAAAATAAATCAGGGCAGCATCATTGATTAATCTGCTGGTTATCTTCTTGATTAATCCTTTGGTCTATGAAATGCCAGAAAATAGTAAAAAAAAATGTGTATTGTTTGTCCGACCAACGGTCCAAAACCCAAAGCGTTTAGTTTATTATCACATAAGACAAACAGCAAATGCTAAGAATTGAAAAGGTGGACTGGAGGAATGCTTGGTATTTTTGCTTTAAAATGACTTAAATTGAATAAATTACATTTTCAAAACAGTTGTCGATTTATTTTCTGTCAAGCAACTAAACAATTAATGGACTAATCATTTCAGATTTAATCCAAATTTCTCCAAAATCCAAAGATTTTCAATTGAATATCATTAAATACTAAGAACGCCAGCAAATATTCACATTTTATGAGCTAGAAACTGTGCGATTTTGGCACATTTGCTTCAAAAATTGATGAATAGACTGACCATTTCAGCTCCTACATCAATGACCAATCAAGGCTTCTATAATCTAATATGAGGACACACCATCATCAACATTATGGGGTTACTACTAGCTAGAAAAATGGGTGGGAATGGGAAGGAAAAAGGGACACAAAAGCATGAACTATCTCACCTCTAATAAAACACAGAAAAATCTGTCAGCTGCAGTCAGAACTTAAACAATGAATCAATTAGTCGATGACTAAATTAATGATGATAGAGACGTGATTGAAATCATCTATGAAGCAAACGTGCCAAAAAAAAATCACAGGTTGCAGCTTCTTCTATTTGCTGCTTTTCTATTTTCTGAATATCTTTGGGTTTTGGACTGTTGGTTGAACATAAAAATTTGAGGACATCACCTTGAGCTCTGGGAACTTGTGATGTTAATTTTTTTTACAACCAAGCGATTAACTGACAATGGACATTGCAGCCCTTTTGTCGAGACGATGTGTTTATCTATCCACATGATGTGCTAACAAAGTCTGATTTATAGTTTGTCTTTAATCATGAGCAGTATCAGCTCTCTCTTGTATCCAGAAAGTTGATTTTCTGATTGGGTCTGTGGTTATGCAGCCAAATGAGATAAAATTGATTTATTCCTGTTGTTTGATGTTCAGGAGACCTACATAGCATAGCACAGATTCTCAGACACACTGGAAGGCATGTTGAATTACCAGCTTTTTATCTGCACAATGGCATGTTTGCACCAGGCATAATGCTGTTGGATAAGGGCCAATCCACGATGAAAATGTTGCTTCATGGCAGATTTCTCATGATTATCACTGAAGGGGACAGTTTATTCACCTTTTCAGCAGTCATATGCTAACACGCACACACACACACACACACACACACACAGCAAACGTATTAAAATCCCTGATCTTTTGTAAAAATCGTCTTTTAAAGCAGATTATAGAATAAAGGGTGAAACACAAGCCTCCCAGAACACCAAACCTCCAGCGTGTTCATGTCCCAGATAAATGCGTCCCAACTTCAAAGCGCCTGTTGTTGCACTGCGACCAAACAGCTTATTGTTTCGTAACACTGTAATATTTCTGTCATCAAAATTTCCCCTCTGTAATTATAATTAGTCTACATTATTTTGGTGTTTTTTGACAATCCCTGTTTGAGCCAGTTTGGCTCTTTAAATCCGCTCCAACTCGAAGTGGCACAAGAAGATCTCACCGTTTTTACACAAAAACAAACACAGTTTTTAAAACTCCTCCACGTTTACCTGCATGGTAAAGACTCCCAGCTCCTGAGAGGACAGCTGTTTCATCTGATCGGCCAAAACTTGCGCTTCTTCCAGAATGGAAAACTCCGTCTCGGCTCCGCAATATCCACAAGAAAGTGCCAAGCAGATTAAAACGAAGCTCCGCGAAAAAGCCAACAAACCCCCGTGAAACCGGAGGTGTTTATCCCGGAAAGCAGCGCGCGTATTCGGCGTCAAAAGCAGAGGTTTCTCCCCCGTCCGCCTCGCCATGATGGCTGTGTGGGTTTGAACAGGCTGGAGAGAAACACGGAGTCTGAACTGGTGGCGGAAAAAAAAAAAAAAAACTTCAAGGGAAACTACTTTTACAACTTTGCAGCGTAGAGGACGTGAGCCCTTTCTCTCCGGTACGAGTCTGCAACATTTCCAGCAGCAAAAAACAATCGCGGCTCATTGAAATCCCTCAAGAGAAGAAAGTAGATCCATGCGTAAAAAGAAGACACGGGGTTTTGTTTGTTTCTTAAACGTTGTTGTCGGTGTTCCGTCTTCGGGTCGGCCGCACCAACTCCTGGAAGTCTGGCAAAGTGTGTGTGAGCCGGAGATTCACCACAATGGGGGTGAAAGTGGGAGGCGTGGAAAACACGAGAGTCCTACAGGCGCATGGATCTCCGGATCAATGGATCCGGGTTTCATGGTGCCTTCAACTGCTGCTGGGAAAAGAGACACCGGTAAAAACGGCCGGCGTGGAATCACCCTCCAAATGAGCAAATACGACACGGGGGAGGTATTATTGTTAGGGCTGTCAGTCGATTAAAATATTTAATCGCGATTAATCGCATGATTGTCCATAGTTAATCCTGATTAATCTCAAATTAATCACACATTTTTTTATCTGTTCAAAATGTACTTTAAAGAGAGATTTGTCAAGTATTTAATACTCTTATATACATGGGAGTGCTTGCTTTATGCAAATATATGTATATACTTATTATTGGAAATCAACTAACAACACAAAACAATGACAAATATTGTCCAGAAACCCTCACACGTACTGCATTTAGCATAAATATATATAAATAAATATGCTCAAATCCTAACATGGCAAACTCCTGTCAGTGTGCTGACTTGACTTTGACTTGCCCAAAACTGCATGTGATTATCATAAAGTGGGCATGTCTGTAAAGGGGAGACTCGTGGGTACCCAGAGAACCCATGTTCATTCACATATATTGAGGTCAGAGGTCAAGAGACCCCTTTGAAACTGTCCATGACAGTTTCTCCTCGACAAAATTTAGCACAAGTAAGGAGCGTTATTGAACCTCCTTCACGACAAGCTAGTATGACATGGTTGGTATCAATGGATTCTCTAGGTTTTCTAGTTTCATATGCTGATCAGTATCTTCACTCTAGCTTTAAAACTGAGCCCGCTACAACATAAAAATCGCAAGTTGCGTTAATACGTAAAAGAAATTAGTGGCATTAAAACAAATTTGCGTTAGCGCGTTATTATCGCGTTAACTTTTACAGCCCTAATAATTATTAATCGACATATCCATTAAGTTGACGACAGACTATATGAAGTACGTTTTTATAACATATGCAGCTGTTAGCAGGACCAAAGAAAAGAAAATCCGAAAAATGCCATAAATTCAGGTCCCCTCAATGCACCCATCCACCACTACCACCCCATTCAAACTATTTTTGTCCAGACAACAAAAACAAATGTCTGCAAATATTTGAATATTTTCACACTGTATTTATCATGTTAACAGTAAATTTTATTCCCAACATGAAGATCAAAGCATATGGAGGACCACAAGAGTCAAGTAAATAGTAATAAAGCATTTATTTGATTAATAACTAATTGTAAAATAATACATTTGTTTACAAATTGATTTATTAATCTATAAATAAATGGACTAAATTACAAAGTAATTCATTATTTGACATTTGGGCAATAAAAAGAAGAATTATAAAAGTAATTTACAAATGAAAATTAATCCATCAATAAATAGTTCAAATTAAAAGGGGATTTACAAAAACACCATAAAATAGGCAATAAGTACATAACTTAAAAATACATTAATGAATCCATAAATAAATAATGGACTTTAAAATTCTATTTGAAAATGCAGTTTAAAAAGAGAAATAAATAACTGGATTCACAAATTGAATTAAGAATACGGGTTTTAATCAGGCATTTAAAGGGCAACATCTTTTCCCATTTGCATTAGCATTTTATTAATCAATTAAATGCTTTATTACTATTTACGTGACTCTTGTGGTCCTCCATAAAAGTAAGCTTCAAAGGCTTCAAACTGGCAGGAATAAAATTCATGACCTGTCTGTCATGCCATATCAGTCATATCAGTGACTGATGATTAAAGTCGTCCAATGCCTTTCATTGCAGCTATTTAATTATTTTCCATTTCTTTCAGCCTAATATGCAATAAAGGACCATCTTAAATATTGACTCCACTGTAACGTTTAATTCTCGTGCATTTAAAATAACTACTGGATAAATTGACCCCAAAATATTCTATTCATTCTAGTGACTTTTATATGGTCTCTTTTCTTTCTTATTATCTTGAATTAGGTTTACTATGGGCCTATAGTTTTTATGAGGCTATAGGATCATTTTAAATCTTTTCTGCGCACCGTCAGTATTTGGGATCATGTCTTTAAATGCAGTTGTAGATAACAACAAAGAAAGTGCAGTTTAGGTCAAACTCCACACAGGCACAAAGAGAGATCCTCTACTTTAGGCATTAAACTAGTAAACTGGTGATATACAGTATGCGATATCACGTCTCTGTGAAGATTGTGGATTGTGGGAAAATAAATTACATCAGTCGGATGAAGATGAATGAAAGCAACACTGAGTGTAGCAATCGGCAGTGACTCCACTCCTCTAAGAATCCAGTTCTTGTTTTTGTTGTAGCTTCAATTTCCCTTTGGCTGAGCTGCTTTGAGGAAGAGCAGAGGCTTGTGTGTGTTTGGGCAATTCACATTTTGATTTCTGACTGCATAATAAAATCATTTTGTTAAGAAATCTTGTAGTCAAGGCCAATGATGTGAGGCTTTTAAGTGTAATAGCACTCCAACCCATCCAACAGCTGACCTCCAATCAGCGCTCTCTCTTTCTCTATTCATTGGATTGGAGTGTTTTTAATTTGCAGCTGCACAACTGGCCTCTCAACATCCCTCTCACCGCGTCTTGTAACATTTGGGAGATTTTCTGGTTAACCGATGTTTCATGGCCGTTTGATGTGAAAAAACTGGCTTTATCCTATTTTACAAACAGAAAAAATACCACATTACAAGTTGTCAAAGAATGAAATACCCAGGTTCACTTAGTGGGCAGGTTTTTAAAATTTTATTTTAAGACATTTGAGGACTTTTTGGTGAGTGGTGGAAACTAGTGTTTGCTGAGTGAATGTCAGATTAAATAGAGTTAGAAAATATTAGCTCCATGGCAACTGTAGGTTTCAGCAAAGATGGAGTAAATTGATGGGAACAAATTATTTACGGATATTACTGGGGGTTGATATAGCTCCTTGTCCATACAATTAAACCTACAGGTAGGCTAATAGAGTCAATGAAACCTTTTTTTAAACTATGTGTCAGTCACACTAGAATTGACAGTAGAGTCTTTAACCCATGAAGTCATATCAAATCCATAATCGTCATGAGAGGCTTTTGGTCAACTGTTTACCACTGCTGTAGCCATGAAATGTTAGAATAACCAATCTCAACTCTGTTACAGAAAGGTTTTCAAAGTAAGGCATAAGTGTGGTTTGAGACCCTGACAAATAGATAAAACACCAGAAAAGCAAAGTCCTTTTAGCATCAACTGTGTGATGGTTATTTTTCATTTCTTCATGATGCGTCATTTGCTGGAGAGTCAACATATTATAAATATATAATTTTTATGTTTTAGTCAGTCAGTCAACCATGTTTAGTCACGGTCTTGATCATAGTGAGGATAGAACAGCCTTCCCACCATGATCGTTCCACATTGCAGCCAAAATTACTTCAGTGCCTTGTAGCTGAAATATCATCTGTCAAGTGAAGATGTATTTTTGGCCTGTGGTGTCTAACAACATCCCATTGTTACATGGGTTAAAGCTCAATATGCCGTGGAATAAGTCATTTTAAAGAATATACTAAGCTAAAAGTGGTCAATTTTTAAGAAAAATGTTGATATTATGGCTACACGTGGTGCTTTTTCAGGATAAATTACTCATAATACTAACTACTACTGAGATTTTGTATTTGTTTCTAATTGTCATCTGAAGATTTAATGCATATGGATGGCTGTGCTTGTGAAATACAAGTGTGATTGATGCAGTGGGCCAACACTTTGCAAACCAGGGATCTGCAGCAGGAAAGGAGTCCCTGCCTCCAGACTCTGCTACGCTCCTGAATGGGTCGTCTGTCTGTAACTTTGGCTGGAGACGCCATCAGATGTTTGCATGGCCGTCAGATTCTTTTAGACACTTACAAACACAGGATGTTTGTTGAGTGGTTAGATTTAGTGTGTGCACCGCATACATTATCAGTTCCCCAGAAAATCCCTGTTTTTCTTGTGTTGTTTCACCTTAAACCGTCAGTTCAACAGGCAAAACTGTAATTTATTTGCAAGCCAGTCTTTATTTATAAGGACATAAATGGTGACTGTTTTTGAAAGGAATTCATTTCCTGAATCGGTTGCAATATTTGCACAGGAGAAAATGCAGAAAGATCCGTGTGCAAACATTAAAAAGAGTGTATGAATTAACATAATTTGAAGCAGACTAAAATAACTCAAAGTAAAATCTAAATGCCACAACTTTTTAAAATTATATGGTCAATTTCTCCTCTCCCCTCAGCCACGGAGGCTCATCAAAGACCTCATCAAAGCTCTCCTGTTAAGTTTGGAGGATTTTTAAAACCTGATGAACTCTCTCTGCTCCACACCTGTTATTTGTTTCTGTTGTGTGTGTGTGTGTGTAGTGCTTCTACAGGTGTTTTCTGTTCACTGATGCAGAGATGTTCAGACAAAGGGGTTAGAAAAAGACTCAACATGTGGCCCTTTTGCATCCTAGATTTCCATTAAGACAATGAGCGACTGTTCATTAAAGACTTGGTCAGTTACTCAGATCTTTAATTTTCCACACAACAACTTCTAAAGATACAGTCATAACAATTTTTCGACCCACAAAATGTACCCGCTTTTGTCCCCGAAAAAGGAGGTGATGTCATGTTTCTGATGCAAGTAATAAATGTATGTAATGTAAATAGTTTTTTATCAGAGCGATAACAGAATGAACGTGATGCTACAGTTTGTAGTTTGGTTGTGTGATGATGTACTAAATATGGTGATATAATAGGCTAGAATTCTACATTTCCAAACACACTGGATCAGTGTTTCTAAATTTCTCTCACGCGGAGCCGGCTGGAGGGCGCAGCCAAACAGGAAACACGTTTGAATATTCGTAGCACAGAAGAGTATTGTGACAAAACCTTAAAAATGCATCTGTGCTGCCAAATTATTCAAACACTGTCCCTCCATGACCTGTTCCTTGCACCCAGAGAAACCAGTAAGAGTTGCTAGTGCAGTGACAGTTGCATGATCCCTCACCGGCCTCCCACCAGCAAAGAGATTGCGTTTCTTGAAAAGCACGACCCGCCCGGAGATACCACTGCCAGGAATTGTGGGCAAGTAGTTTGCCCTTGCACCACACATGTACCATGTTTAAAATATTATTTCATAATGATATTGCCTCCACACGGCTCTCAACATGGCAACGGCTGAGCCGGCGGCTCGCAGCTAACGGTGTGTAAGGACGGCATTATCAGCTGTAACCGCTGTATGAGAGCAGCACAGAGCAGCGGCCGTGAGTTAGCCAGTGGGGGACTTTTACATGCATGAACATGCACTAAAAGGCACGCATGGCCGGCCCGGCTATGTCAACAAAACACGGAGAAGCTCGGATCACAAGACACACAGAGGGAGAGCGACTTCACTCTCTGCTCAGGTAGATATTACTCCTCTATATCTTTACATAGCAAATAGTTGTTTGCAGCTATATTAATGCCCTGGATATCATATAGAGAACCTTTAATTTCTTACCGATATCATTTCACTGTCCTGGCAGGTAACCCGTGACTGTGCCACCTGCTTTCAACTCCCTTATCTATGATAGATTATCGGTTTAATTGAACAGCATCACAAACTACAGCCTTCAAAATTACAATAACGTTTAAACAATCCAAACTAAATTGTATTAGGCTTCATAAATGTAGAAATTATTGCAGGGCTGTTGCACTGGATTGTGTTAGCTTTAGCTAAAGGTACATAATGAAGTGGAAACACAATGTAGGAAGGAGAAAATGGAAGTACACTCTGATATGGAGAATAAGTTAGACAAAAAAGTAATGTTTCATTTGACTATTGGTGTTAAGCTATGTTTGATTTCTAAAAAAATAACAACAGGTATGATGAATAACACAACATCTCCAAATAAATCCTTTACTACAGAGACTGTTGGTTGGTAAAGCAGTAAAATATGTGGCACCGGTTTGATTTGCTCTCATTGTCTTTTCACTTTATCTCTTGGATCATTTTCAGTCTGCAGCTCAACCAAAGCAACGGGTCTGTCTGTAAAATGACTAATCCTGACTGGCTGTCTGACTGGTATGTCTCTGTGGAGAGAGCGCTGCTGGTTTATTCAGAGCAAAATATTTCATTACACAAGAAAACGGGTAGGGGTCTTCATTAACATAGACAGAAGGATTTGTTTTACAGGATTACCCCCATTTGCATTATTTTAATTACAGCATAGAGCCACAAAGCCACCTGGTTTGGGAAGATAAAGGGGAGAAAGTGAGGCTGATTAGTCCAGGATTCAGGATTTGTGAATATATTAAATGAGACTTTGGGGTGAGATGCAGGGAGGTCCTGTTCAAAGCACGACAGGAAGACTCTGGGGTTTCACATCTGGCTTCAAAGGCAGCTCTGACTGAGACATTTTTATTACAGGAACAGGAAATCTTTGGCTCATAATATTATCTGTTACCTGTGGAAGTCAAGATTAGATTCAAGGCCAGATCCAGTGAGGTTACGCAGGTTCTAATATAAGAGTACTGTTCTGTTAGAGAAGGTGTCGCTGTGTGTGAGGAGCAGGCAATGCTTCAACAGGAGTTTCTCATGCTGTGTAAATAAAGCCCAAGCCAAATGCAACTGACTGAGGATGACAATTCCCCACTGCAGTAAACACAGGGGTTGATAGTGACACATAGAGGCTTGTTAGGCTTTTACAGCAACACTCCTCCTGGCAGAACAAGGCCTTTACATAACATGGTAGGTATCGTACACAGGTAGAAGTGAACACCGATACACAAGAGGCACACAGAATATCCACTGGAGAAGTCACTCTACAGAATATGGTGCACACAGAGAGAGAATGAACAGAAAATCGACTCTCTTTACGGCTGCATGATTTTGCTTATGTGCTCCTTTACACGATGCTCTAATGTGCATTTTCATTCTCATGTATATTGTTGGTTATATTGCATAAAGACTTCCCTAATGCTGTAGGAGGAAGAAGATGCTCACATAGAAAGCAGTAAAATTTAAATCAGTCCCTATTTTACGTTTAGTACAGTAAGTTGACTGACTTAGTTGAATGACATTGGTTATGATTGCATGAGTGTCCTTACCGCTGCTCTTTGCCATCTCTTTCTTCCCAGCTGGTCCTGGGTCAGCCTCAAACCACTAGGAGGAAGTGTTTTGGGTACAGCTGCTCCTAATACTCCTCTCTGGTTTAGACAACATCACCATGTTGAGGAAAATCATCATTCATCCTCTCTTGATGTCTAATCAGAGACGAAGGAAGGAGAATAAAAACAGCACAACAAGTTCATTAATGGGCTGCTATCCACATGCCTCACCCTCTCAAGGGCTCCAAACAGCAATTACATCTGACAGCCTAAAAGTGTAGAGGAGAGATCCTGACTGACGAACCTGATTTTTCTCTCCTGATTTTTCTCTCTTGGTGACCATGGCGCCTCGGTGATCAAAACAGAAATCATTTTAGACGTAAACAACCTCCCAGTTCCCAGCTGACTTGAACTCACTGGCAGCATCGGAGCTTCAGCTTCAGAGTCTCTGGGCGTCCATCCATCCATCTGCAGACAGGAAACGCTCCGGGGACAAACTAGCTAGACCCAGTTCTTCTTAATGCATGACAGACCCCTGTGATCACACGGCCATGAAAGACAGAGGCAGAGGGACAAAAAACAAAACGGAAAAAAATGAATCAAAAAGGCAAAGAGGCTCACATTGTTCAGGGTTCACAGACGGTCACAGAGACACAGCTGTACATAATGTTTGATGACCTATGTGACCTTCACAGCATTATTACAAGTGTCCTTTATAATAGTAATAGTAATGGCTTTTTATGATCTTTGAACAGGACTGTGGCATGAAGATTTGGGCCCTGTACATATGCAGTTTCAGTGGGCCCTTTTACCTGCTTAATTCTTTATTCTCACACATGTAGAAATAATCTGTAGAGGTTATTAAAATCAGAATCAGAATCAGCTTTATTGACCAACTACGTGTACACATACAAGGGATTTGACTCCGGGCTTAAGTTGATCTCAATATATTTTCACACAGTTCCAACAACAAATTACAGGAAGATAGAAATAGACACACAGCTAAAAACAAGGACAACAAAGCTGAACAAAGATAATAAGTAAAAATAACACAGAACTATTACGTTTACAAGAGGAAAATATTTACATGTTTATATATAAATATGTATAAAATGTATATAAAAAGCAACAATGTCCAACAACATACTATATACAGGTATTGTTTGTAAACATATACAAATACTACAAAGAAAACACATGCACTGCCCGGGAATTGAACCCGGGTCGCAAGAATGGGAATCTTGCATGATACCACTACACCAGCAGCGCTGTTAGCTTGATCTAATAATGAATTATTTATATTACATTAAAGTAATTTTGAAAGAAAATCTATCATACTAAATACACTTTTGTCTGCACAATCTGAAATCAGCACATTTAAGCCCTTATTTCTCAACATAATGTACAATTACCATGTAATTCTTTTACTATGAGGTCTGCTTGAAGAAAAATTATTACAGAAGATCATTACCTCCATGGTTTAATTCTGTATTATGCCTATGCATGACACAAAGCTGAAAAAAAGATATTTTGCATACATCTGTGAATGTGGAAGTTCTTCAGTCCCAAACCACCAACTAAAATGATTGGGCAAATAATATGTTTGACCTGAAGTTCATATGAAAGTCTGTACCAAATTTCAATGGCATTCATCCAATAGTTAAGAGAAAGTTTGTGACTTGGCAGCCATGTTGAGATCTGTTGAGGAAATACCAAGCACCGGCCACCAGGAGCAAACTTTCTCATTTTACAGCTAAACAGTACACTACAAGATGTTTCTGAAAACACTTGAGGCAAGAAATAGGCATTACAGTAACAGAATATTGATTCATATTTGATCAGCGCTGCCTAGTTTGACCGTTTGATCGGAGTTTGTGAGTGATTGAGAGCTGCTTCCGTTGAATGAACAGCCAATAGGAACGCTCTCTCTCTGAAATGACCTGTGATTGGCCAAAGTCTCCCGTCACGGGCTAGATTTTTTAAAGCCTGAAAACAGAGCCATGAGGAGGTGCAGAAGTCTAGTTTTCTCTCAGAACACTTGAATTACAATATGCTGAAAGGTTATTATGGATTTTTTTGCCCAATGATGCCAAAAACATTCTGCAGGTTTAACAGTCAATAAATGAGCAGCAACACTGGCAAAACTAAATCTGCACAAACACGAAAAAAGGAGAGGACAGAGATGGGAGATGGATCTGATTACAACTGGTATTTAGATCCACTATTGCTATGAAGTGATAGCATGCCATAATTACAGGGAACAAGCTTCGAACATCAATACAGAAAAACATGAAGAAGCTGCCAGATAAGACTAAACCAATCATTTCACACAGTGAATCTGAAGCATTAGATGCTAACCCTATTGGGTTTTAATTAGCTGCAGTAGTCCCCATCAGTACACACATCAATGTGATCTCTACTGGATGTGGAGAGCAACAGAAGGGACGGAGACGGAGATGGAGAAATATAAAAGTACTAAGTCTGCACCCAGTACACACTCGACTCCTCTGCTGCCACCAATTTATTTGCTACATGTATGCGTGTTTGAGCAGGGGGGGGGGGGGGTGGGTGGGTCTTTAAAGCAGGCACCATACAGTTACCATGGCAACGAGAGTCTTTGAAGTTTTTTGCCCCCCTTTTTTTTACAGCTGGATATGAGCACCAGATCTGCTCTGTTCTCCCCTCAGTTTTCTCCCCCCCTCTCAGTCTTTCACTCCCTTTGCTACATCAAAAATTTCTCTTTGAAGACTTAAGCCGATTCCAAGTCAAACCCAATGCTATTTCTGGCTCTATTCAAGACTGAGGCTGTGGCTTTGTGCAGTGCTGTGTTTGACATCTGTGTGTGCGTGAGACAGAAAAAAATATGACTCAGTGTGTGTATGAAAGATGTGTGCGGAAAACCAGAGGAGATAGGTATACGTATGTGTGTTTGCAGCACAACACACATAAACAAACTGTGTGATTACAAAGACGCCTGCTGGTCGGGACCGATAATGAGAAATGTTGTTTCATGTGTTTGAATGTGTGTGTATGAGTGTGCGTGTTGCCTGCATGTACAGACACAGACCTTTAAAAAAAAAGATATCAAAAGAGAAGGAGGGGAGAGAGCAGATGAAAGAAGCAGAGAGGAGAGGACAGGAAGAGGGAGCACTGAAACATGCCATGTTGTGTCATCATGTTTTTCACGCAGGTAAAGATAAAATATTAATCCGACCATCCGCATACCGCTCACACCAAACTCTACACCCACAGATCTGTGAAACGAAGCCTGGGGTCAATCCTAGATATTTAAATGAGGCCCAGTTTTATTATGAACAGTAAAAACAGTACTAATATGTATATCTGAAGCCTACAGTTTATAAAATGAGAAAATAAAGGTTGGAAAAAAAGCCCATATAATGAATTTGATAGTTTAAAAGAATAATTCAACATTTTCGGAAATACGCTTATTAGCTTTCTTGCTGAGAGTGAGATGAGAAGATCAATACCATTCTCTATGCTAAATATGAAGCTATACAGACAGAAGTTGGTTAGCTTAGCTTAGCATAAAGGCTGGAAGTGGGGGGACAGCCTAGCTCTGTACAGATTACACAAACAGGATATAACATGTTAATTAGTGAGCTTTAGAGGTGCTGGTAGGCAGACTTTGTTATGTTCAAACAGAAAAAAAAGACACCATTCTCAAATCTGTCCGCTCAATATGAAGCTAGAGCTAGCCGCTAATTGGCTTAGCTTAGCATAAAGACTGGAAGCATTGGGAAAAAAGCTAGTATGGCTCTCATTTTTACAGAATTTTTGTACAAATTAAACTAATTATATAAAATGTGTTAATTAGTCAGCTTTAGATGTCCTGGTAGGCATGTTTTGAAACTTTGAACAGAGCCAGCTGTTTCCTGTCTTTGTGCTAAACTAAGCTAACTGAATGCTGGCTCTTTTTTTATTTCACAAACTGCAGGCTACAGTAAATATGAAGCTATAGCCAGCAGGCAATTAGATTAGCTTAGCATAAAGACAGGAAGCAGGGAACCAGCTAGCCTGGCTATCTCAATAGGTAAAAGAAAATAAAAAATAAATCTGCCAGCACATTAACCCCAAGACAAACACAACTTGTTGTTCCTATACTTTGTATTTTGTACGGATTAAACAAACTCTTTCTCCCTATTTCCAGTCTTTGTGCAAAGATAAGCTAACAATCTGCTGACTGCTGCTTCTCATATTTACTGTACAGACATGAGACTCGTAGTGATCTTCTCATCTGACTCTGGCAAGAAACCGAATAAGCATTTCCCAAAATGTCAAACTAACACAGGACAGTACTGCTGCAGTGTCTTTGAATACTGCAAAGACATCCATTCACACCTTTATCACCAGGAAACGGGAGAGCGATCATAATCACACATCTGATCTCAACAGCGATTCTGCACAGAGGAGTTGAAAGAGACCTTGAGCCTAATGTGCACAACACTCTCGCCGCCTTTAATCCAAATCAGGACTTTTCCACAAAGGCAGTCTTGTTGAGAGTGCAGTATTGCATCGGTCACAGTGTAAGAGGGAAGATAAAAGAAAGAGCATTTCTCAGAGCACAGCACTGTATGGATGTCTCACTGCCAGCTATGCAAAGCAAAGCCTCCCTCAAACCATTTCTTCCATTAATTTGCTAAAATTGATGACTTCTGCTGCCACAGAATTACTGCAGAATTCCACCCTAAACAAGAATTCCCATGCAATATTTTTCTTTGATAATTAAAACAAAGGCTGATGTTGGAGTCCAGCTATAGTTTCGTCACCATCACAGTCTCAAGTCTTGCTTCCCTTGTCTCAGGTAAATTTACTTCATGTTCCGAAACTCTGATTAAAGTGTCCCAAAATCAGAGGAACAACACAAGGCTGCATTCAGTTTTCGGGTGGATGTTCCCTTAGATGGCACTGGTGCATTCCTCCACCATGACAAGATGCATTATACTGTAAAATCTCCTGCAGACAGAGTTTGGGCTGCCCACTATACAATTAGTCTTTCTTTCATCACTGTCATAGTCCACATGCCACGTGTAGTCTCACTGGGTGGTCTGATTGCACTCCTCATTTATTGTTCAAGACGAGCAAATTCAAGAGGCTGTTATTTAAACAAAAAAACAAAAAATTTAAAAGAATTTGGGTTTTCTGACGCAACTCACCCAAAGTAAAAACAGCATGTACACTTCATTGTGTACATTGTAAAATGCTCAATGCCTCTAAAGAGTTTATATGTTTTATTTCATTTATTTATTTATATCTCGGAGTGATCGTTGAGGGCTGGGCCTCATTTACAATGATGTCGAGTTAAAAAAGTACTATTGTTTCATAATTTTTGTTATCACAAATGCATTATGCAGATTAGGGCAGCAAACAATGATTATTATTATGAAGTGATTTAACAAAAAGAAAAAAAAGAGCAATAGACAAGACATTGAGTCTATTACTCTTTTATTTTTGTTAAATCACTTGATTGTTTAGTCTATAAATTGTCAGAAAATAGTGGGGAAATATTATTTTATTTTGTCTGATCTACAGGCCCAAACCAGAAGATATTTAATTTAATCTACTTTGATATAAAAATGAGAAAAGCAGTAAAATGTCACATTTGAGAAGGCGGAAACAGAAAATGTTTGACATTTAACGTGATAAATGACTTACAAATAAATAATAAGATATTTATAGAGCACTTTACAAGCAAAGAGGCACAAAGTGCTTTACAAACCTTTAAGGTTAAAAGATAAAGACGCGACATAAGCAGCACTTTTAGTAAAATTCACAATAAAAGAAATAAAACATACAAAGAAAGTGAAAGTAAATGAGCACACCAGTTGAAACCAAAAAAACATACAATCTCATTAAAGCACACCCAGAGCACAATGTCACATTAAATATAACCAGAGAACAACTAGTGTCCGAATAAGATCGCTCAACAGTCCCAGAACAGGACAGGAAGTGTCTGATGTTTCCCTGAAAATGACAACAAAGCTGTTTTTTATATAGTGTCCATTAAAACATGATATGAGTCATGCTGTTTCATATGATATGAAATGACTATTCTGATTTGTACAGTATCATGTTATAGATAGTGCCTCCCAGTCACACATATTCCATTATATTTATGTTGTTTTTTCTTTCTTCGAGATAAAATATCAAAAACGTTTGCGCAGAAGCAAAATTGGGTAGTTTGAGAATAAAATAATGTACCTTTCTGTTTTCAACATTTTATACAAAAGTCAAGTATCTTAGCATCAAATGGATTTAAAGTGATTTAAAGTGTCTATGTTTTGTACTTGAGCAACTAAACAGCTCGCTTCACAATAATCTCATCATTTTCACACAATGCAAGCCTCGTATTTTCTGAAGAAACCTGAGAACTGTCCACATACTATCATTGGGAAACTTCTCCGCACATGAACTGATGTGAGCGGAGAGTAGAAAGCTATCTAATCTGCAGATAATTAAAGAAATCTTTCATTTTGTTTTGCTTCAATGCAGAATATGCTGTGTTTTGTATAAGTGATGTGGGCCAGGAATCTTTATGTATGTGATTAATTGACTCGTTCATTCATTTCAGAGTGACCCCGAAACCCCCAGGATCCAGGGGCCTGGCCGACCTCCCCCTGCTGCCTCGGGCCAGGAGGGGCCCCGGCGTGGAGAGAGATCTTAGACTTTAACGCTGAGTGGAACCAGACTCGGGGGTTTTGTTGGAAAGGAGTTGAAGTGGAGAGGGGGAGTGAATAAAGAGTGGCAGGCCTTGCCCTTGAAGCCCCACCACTGACGCACACAGATGGAAAGCATTAGACCTCCATTCCAGCACAAAGATGGATGGATTATTAGATAGAGAGTCTGTGTGGAGTGGGACAAGAGGGGAGGAGAAGAGAGGAGGAAGAGGAAGGAGTTCAGGGTAAGAGATTGAGTGGAGCGAAGAGGCCGAGTGAGGGGAGAGTGAAGAGGGGGAGGAAGAAGAGAGGGGGAAAGGAGCAGATTCACTTCAAACAAATACATTTTGCACATACTGTACACAAGAATATTTTAGAGCTAATTGAATGGAGTTTGAGTGGATGCAAGGACAATACAGACTGTAGCCTATACGGAGGACATGTCTAAACTGTCAGTGAAGAAGGCAAATTCAGCAAAGAGCATATATTCTTGCTCCCGTTTCGCTTTTTGATTTGTTATTCGCCACCAATGTTCAGCTTTTCGACACCCTCTTTTGAATTTCTACCAGCGTGGCATTCTTCCATGGTGCGTTTTTCTTGCCAGAAACTACCTTTACTTTAGTGGAGGGCAATGGCATCAATAACATTTGTAATTTTAGAACTGAAATCATCCACAAGATCATTGACACAAATGGGTCAGGTGTGGAAGGGAATATTACAGTGGGCTGTAGATGTTTAAGGATACGGCTCCAATTCCACTGAAGAGCAACATATTCAAAAGGGAGCAAATTTTCCATAACACATCTGCTTGCATTGGAAAGAATTATTAAACAAAATGGCAACTCCACCTCGTTTCTTATGCACTCTGTCTCTGCTCATAAAACTGCAGTTGGAAGGGAATGACTCAATAAGAACTGCTGCACTGCTGCAGTTAGAAACATAAAATCAAGATTGTGCTTGATCATCAAATCACTAATCAAAAATAATTTGCCTGCCAAAGACCTGACGTTTAATACAGCTGAAATTAGTGCGTCAAAAGCGTTTTTTGTGATTTTGTTTTGTGATGACAGACTGTGGCTGACTAGTAGTTGATATAATTTCAATCTGCAGATTTAGTGGAGTACATTTTGTTCACTAGTATTTATCAAAACAGGAATAGAAATATGAAGTCCTCAAGAAGAGTCTGCTTCTAGGCGTTGGTTGCTCAATAGGAGAAAGAAGAGTCATGGCGGCACGGAGGTCCCCGGAGACCGCCGGTACAATAGCCTTATATTTTGATGTTAATAAAATGTACCCAAATTCAAGAATATGTAGGATATTACTATTGACATTCCTGTAATATTACGTCAAAACGTCTGCTGTATTAGCCATGTGTTTACGTGTTTATTTGCATATAAAGCGGGGAAGTGAGATCGGATAACAAGTGGTCACTAAAGACGCATGTGGAGACGTATTCTAATGCCAGGTGTGAACAGACGTACTCAAAGCTGTCCACTTGTGATCCGATCATTAACTAACTCGCGCTTGTATTTTATCAGTGAGTCACAAAAGGGGTGAGGCAGGGGACAGTGAAGATAGGGGTAATTAGGAGACCGATCCATGAGGCTGGTTTTCAACACGCTGACATTGATGCTGTGATGTCTCGCCTTCGTAGTGCCGAGGCTGCAGTGTGTCAAGGTGCATCATCAGGCCGATGGGTGTCCCAGGCTGAACCAAAAATGGTCCATCAGTACTTTAACACTGGATCGGCTTGGGTGGAGGCAATCTGCCCTGAAAGATGCCTGAAAATCCCCAGAACAGATTCAAGTTATGAATATAGTTGATCCCTTTCAGACCGCAGGAGCCATGTATTTAGTGGTAAGTCTGCGGTCTGCTGAACCTGTTGACCATTGGTAAAACTGGGCTTCTAGTTTGCTCATACAGTTAAATGGTTCAATGAAATCCTACTTTAGCACTTCACAGAATTTTCTCTTTTATGTCACAGACTATAGCATCTGGAATGCAGTATTTTAAAATGTTCTAATCGTTTAGGTTTAGTAATGGTGTCTCCCATAACTAGTTCACAGTTTTGAATTGTCACTTTAGATGAGTTTTTTACCTCTTTGCTCCACATTTTTTTGCCTTTTTCTGTCAGCTGGCACTCTTCATAATACTCCCATGCCCAAATTTATCAGCAGCCATCTCCACATCTGTCTCATGGAGATTTATTAATGGTTCAAACCTGTTTTCCAGTTGTAATATCACCCCCGATTGTGGTCCGTGTTTATGCCCACCTTTTGCCCTCTGTGGGAGTACAGTCTTGCACTTATCTTTTTTTATCCCAGCAGGTAGAAATCCCATTCACAGCACGTTAATTCCATGGTTTCGTTTCAGTGAGTCTTGGGAAAGTGCCATGGTGTCATTTAGAGATAGCTGTTCATTTAAATCTTGTAAGTAACTCACCAATAGAGGACATTGGCAGAGTGTCGAGGAGTTCAGAGGACTTCTCTAGAGCGAATATCCTCGTCTTGAGTACGTCAATCTTTGTTATCTATTTATGACGGTCTGTGGGTAGCAAAAGAGAGTTCAAATTAGATCATCACAACCCAGAGTTGTCATAAAGTATCTTTCCAATGATTTAGTTGATAACTGGAAACCTTAAAAAGGTTTTGCTGTTTGTTTCAAATTATATTTTAAAGCTCGCCTTGGCTTTACTTTTTTTACTTTTTTATTTAAAATGAAAATATGTACATTGTTGAGAACATGTAGGAATTGTTTGTTTTTTTAGAATCTGGTGGAGAAATACACGTACACATCCTTCTTTGTGCACATTCACCATTTATAGGTATGGTACTTGCTGTAGGCTATTTATGTCCTTAATCCCAGAACTATTTATACACTACCTCTCTGTGCATAAACGCACACACACAGTTAACTATCAAATGCACCATGTCTCAAGATATCTATCTCTTAACAACTAACAGAAGTTTGTTCACTGAATCTGGAGAGCAGCATTTAACACACACCCAATCTAACGATCCACGTGGTCTCTCAAGTCATTTAAATCTCATTAAGTTCTACAACAGTTTTTAAACTGTTAGGAGTGGAAACTGATCTTTATTTAGACGTGACTAAACAAATCACATGTACTCAAAACATTAAGGTCAAGTCGTTGCCATTGCAGGCTAAGCTAAATTGTTGCAATTTTAAAGTGGGACTGAAGGCGTTCATTCGAGGCCAGTTTCATGGTGCTTGGTCACAAATTCTGTGAAAGGCCATCATGTTGATAAAATCATTACATCAACCTCAAAACTATTTTGAGAAAAGTGCTTATTCGCTTTCTTGCCAAGAGTTAGATGAAAAGATCGATACCACTCTCACAATTGGTGGAAGTAAAAGTGCCAATACAACAATGTAAAAATACTCAAAGTCCTGCATTCAAAATACTACTTCAGTAAAAGTACAGAAGTATTATCAGCAAAATATACTTAAAGTGGCTATAATAGATTTGAAAAGTTAGCTAGTTTTGTTCATTATCCTTTCGGAAATTCCTTTCATGTCTGTGGCTATTGTCAGACAACAACAACAACAACAACAAAAGACATTACGATTAAAGACAGACATTAAATAGCATAGTGCCATCAAAAAAATCAAGTAGCCTACAACAAAATGCAAGCGGCATAAGTAACTAGTAATTATGATATAAATGATATAGTTATTATAGCTGTCACAAATGTAGTGGAGTAAAAGCATAAAGTAGCATAAAATGGAAACACTCAAGTAAAGTATGAGTACCTCATAAATGTACTTAATTACTTTGATTCCTGAGTTTTTTCAACATTTTGTTGTAATGAGATAACAGTAATCATCTCATAGTTTACTTCCCACTCCAACACTCTTCTGACAACATTCATTTTCATGTTAAACTGAAGTGGCAAATGTTATCACAGTACACTGGCCATTTTTGGGAGGGGTCATGTGATCTCAGACCTGTAGGGCATGAATAGAGAGAAGGAATGTGGATCCATCTTTCACTCTATTGTTCTCCTCCCGTCTTTCCGACTCTGCGGCGAGTATCTGTCTGACAATGAAGAGACTGTTAGTGTTTAAAACAGCTGAATGCGTTCGACCTGAACAATGAGTTTAAGCTGTCAAAGACACAGCTGGCACAGGGCCGTGCTTCAGCACTTCAGCAGATGATGGTACAGACAGGAAGTCAGGGATTGAATATTATGTACGCAGCCTTGTGCGACTGGTTTTTAGAAACGACTGAAATATTTCAACAACTACTGGATGGATTGACGTGACATTTTGTACAGACATTCATAGTCCTCAGAGGATGAATCCTACTGGCTTTGGTGATCCTCTGACTTTTCCTCTAGTGCCAACATTTGGTCAAAATTTTCATTTATCTAATACTTTGGTTTATGACCAAATACCTGCAAAACTAATGACGTTCCCATCAGTCTCAGCTGTACAGTACTTTGTGTTTAGTGCTAATTAGCAAACGTTAGCATGCTAACACACTAAAATAAGATGTTGAATATGGTAAACATTATAGCTGCTGTACATCAGCATGTTAACATTGTCATTTTGAATTTGTCATATTTGTGATCTGATTCTGCGTGACAGCCTTTGAGACTTCAACATCTTGGTGAGAACTATCTATGCCACAAAAATGTGTGTCAAAGTGAAATTAAAAAGTTTCTCAAACCATCCTGGTTTGACTCTACTTCTCAGTTTAATTTTTACCAGTTATTTTAAATCAAATATTTCAGGTCAAGTATTTTGCTAATAAACTTACAACAAACCAACAATTTATGGTCACAAGGAAAACTAAATATGTTTCTCTTGGCTGTTTGCATGAACCAGGAAGATGACTATATAGTCCACATGACCTATCCCAGCTGTGTCAAGACCCCCAGGGGAAATTAAACAAGGCAGTGATAGTTCACTTGACAGCGTTCAAAGGCTTCACTTCACTTCCTCTCTTCAAGGTCAGTATGTGGCAGCACGGACAGCAGAGGTCAAGCGCCTGTCAGCCCCTCAACAAAAACAGCTCATGTTCCCCAACAATCGGGGGCTTGTTGGAGGTTTCCAGCGCCGCCATGACAGAGCGAGAGGACGGTGACACTGGATCCTTCTCTCTGCCTCTCCCTCTCTCAACATATATCTGTATCCCTTCCTCTCAGTCATCATATCCTCAAAGTGGAAGCCTTCAGTTATCACAACCAGGAGTGCTCCATCATCTAGTTTTCTGGATGAGTTTTGTCCTTAAGTACAATTTTGAGGTACTTTTATGCTATTTTATACCTCTCCTCCACTACATTAATAAGACAGCTGCAGTTAAGCTACTTGTTACTTTTCAGTTTAAAAGTTTACATAAAAAACATATATCAATACAATACATTCAACAGCCCAAAGGTATATAAAGTAGTTAAAAATAGCTCCACTACAACAGGAAATACTGCGTGTCCACTGATGCATTAACAATCTAATAATGTCATATATGATAATATATTGCTCACAGGGGGCACTCTTTTGCAGAAAATAAGTACTTTAACTTTGATAGTACATATGTAGTTTCCTTTAAGGATTTTAATTATAAATGACTAATATATGAATACTTACTTGGGTCAAAATGGAGATTTTCTTTCAAGTGAATTCCTATAGAGTGCTGCAGGGATGACATATTTTTGTAGGCCAACCAGGAAGTTAGCACTGCCCTGGTTTTTTAAGACACATAAAGGATTCAAAATTCACAAGTGGGATATTTACTGACATATTTTATATCCTAAAACAAAACAAAAATCTCTTAAGCTTGTGTTAACCACAGACCCTATTTCATCTAACTAAAAACCCATTCAAAAAACCCATTGACTTCGAGGGAACCGGAAGTGCTAAAATGCTAACTCATTTCCGGGTTTTAGGACTCATTCCTGTAGCACTCTGGTTAGTATAAGACAGTTTCCTTCATATAGGGAAGTATTAGACCATTACAAACCCATAAAATAAAGCATTACTTTTCCTTGATAAATAACTTAAAATATTCATTCCTTTTCTAAACAATTGAATTACTAATCAATTCATTGATTTGATTTGTTTCCTACATTCAATCACATAAATTACCTCTCAAATGTTTCATGAAACCTGGTGTCATAACACTTGACACAAATGTGAGTACTCTAATACTATTTCAAACAATGTGCCTTGTGCGGGTTCTTTCTCTCAACTGTATCATCAACATCTATATTGCATGAATTGTGTGAAATAACCATGCCAGAGCTCTCACAAACAATTATATTGACTTCGATATTTGCACCTCAAGCCTCTGAATATTTCACTTCCATCCTTCCTTATCCTGCAGTGAGTCCAGTTGAAGTCAGATCCCACTCTACCCCGACTCACTGTTTACAAGTTGTGTCCATAAAGACCTCACGGTAAAGCCTCGATGATCCCTCTGCTTTATGCTGTACTTTTAAACCACCCATAATCCCTCTCGGCCATTCAATGCACTTTGCCTGTATCCCTCTCCTTCCACCCTTTATTCATCCATCCCTCTCTCTTAAAGCCAAACGCTGCACAGTCATTCTTTTCTTCGGCCTCTCCTTTACTTTCAAAGCCCATTACAGCCCATTACTCCCTGAACTCAAGAGGCTTAATGAGGATCCTTTAGAAGAGAGCGCCCTCGGGGCTCTACTGTCATGGGAGTGGCCGTCCTCAGTTACATGGTCTGGTCGCAGGATGTAAACCCCTATTTTATCATTGGGACGGGGACACACCCATCATTCAGAGTGCGAGACTGGTCTGTTTATATCCATAGAAGTGGTGGAAAATAACTACATGCACATTTACTCAACTTGTACTAAGTACAATATTGAGGTACTTGTACTTGAATTGAGTAATTCCATTTTGTATGCTTACTTTCAGAGGGAAATGTACTTTTTACTGAATTACATTTATCTGACAGCTAGGCCTACAACTAGTTGCTTTGCAGATTAAGATTTTACAAAAGAAAATATGAGTTTATGAAATCAAATTCATTATTGAAGATTAAACTGGTGGATCCCAATCATTCCGGCTTGTCACTCCTCATAAAAAAAGCACAGTGTGTATTAATTCTTAGCAGCTCCAACAGTGATTTCCAAACTGTTTTTTTCTTCTTTCTTACACCATGAATCATCTCACCATCTAACCCCTTCAGATTTATGTTGTGACCCTTTTAAAGGCGCAACATCTAGGTTGGGAACCCCTGGATTAAGTATATGTTGCTGATAATACGTCTGTACTTTTACAGTTCAATTTTACATGAAGGACTTTAATAATAAATGACTAAATTAACACTTACTCAGGTTAAAATGGGGCTTTTCTTTCAAGGTAATGTTAATTCCTACTTTCCCTAAGGCTAGTACCATAAAGTTCCCACAAAAACTTCATAGGAAATTATTAGGATATTACAAAACAAAACCATTTACGCTAAATAACAATTTGTGGCTCAAAAGTGTTACTAGCTAATAAGAAATAGATATATAGCTAACAACAGGGGTGTAACATCTAGATTAGGAACCCCTGGATTAAACTACATAACCAGTGGTGTTATTAGGTGGAAAAATGTGGAGCAATAACAAAGATGCAAAAGCAGAAAATTACAAAATGTTAGTTTGATATAGGTGATAATGGACAGGGCACATACCTGTTCTCCTCAATCTGCTGCTCAGAATACTGTCAGTCTGTTACATTAACTAAACTCTGCTGCTTTCATGTTTGGTAATCCTCTCAGAAAGATACTGGAGATCCTGAAAGTGTCTTCTCTGACAAGCTAGCAGTTAGCTAAAGGTTAGCTAACAGTTAGCCATTTTTCCCTGAGAACTTGGCTACTTCTTCATTTTTAACAGTGGTTTGGGTTATAACAATGTTCCCAGCGGCTGGTGGGCACCGAGGTGTTTATATTCTTTAAAAGGCAGACTTTGCTGTTGAATATAATCCATGTCGGTGACCAGTTTACTGTCTTCTTGACGGCCAGTTAAAGATCGCGCAATTACGACCCAGCCGATAGTGGCTAGAAGGGAGCCCGCAAACTGGAGAAACTCTCGCGAGAATGTAAAGGTTAGTCATTGACCTCGATAGATCGTTGGTCAGCGAGTCTCGCGAGAGTTTTTGCAGATCTCAGAACAGATTTCGCGGGCTACCTTCTAGACACAACCGCAATCAGCCCCGTTAGCGCGGCTTTGAGCATGCGCATTGTAGGCCTAGTTTTCGCACTCTGGGCGTCAGGCCAATTAAAACACAATTTAAAAACTATTTTATCAGCCTCTGACCTTAAAATATTTAATAATGATAAATAAGAGCAGCAACCGAGGAAGCGAGTGAACATCGAGTTTAGAATATTACAGATGTGGACTGAATTTGGCTGAAAATCCAAGTCCTGACTATAGGCTACATCGAAATACAGGGCTGAAGTGATTTGTCAATTAATTGATTAATTGATCCACAGAACATTAATCAACAACAATTTTGATAACGATTAATCATTTGGTTAATTTATCAAGCAAAACATGACAAATGTGTGCTGATTCTGTGTGAGAAATGCAAAAATATGTCGCTTTTCTCAGTTTTATATGATTGGAAGTTTAATATTTTGGGATTTTGGACTATTGGTCAGACAAAACAGGCAATATGAAAATGTCACCTGCTTGCATCTTCATATGTTGGATGTAGGTTTATTAGGCCTATATTTTGTTTTCTTTTATTATTTGCTGACATTTTTTAGACTAAGCAATTAAAAACAACTGGCAGATTAATCAATAATGAAAATAATACTTAGTTGCAACACCAATATAGTCATTCTAAAGCTGTGAAACAACAGTTGTTGGTTATAAGCTATAAACATTCAGTTTTCAACTAAATTTAAGTCAGTTGTAACCCAGATGTCTTCTGACCTGCAAATTTCAAAAAGCACAGCACATGATTTTAGTTCTTGCCTTGGGAGAAGTTATTTTTAATAGTTTCAGAGCTCTGTGGCTCTAATGAAGAAGTCATGGGAGTTAGTCAGCTGCTGCTACTTGTAAAAAAATTTCATAATACAAACTGTTCCAGAACGGCAGCAGAAAATGTTTTCAGGAGTCAATTATGTTTCACTAGAGGGTGAGAGAGAAGGAATATATATATATATATATATACACACACACTGAGATTACTGTTTCCACCCAAGTACAATGGAAGTGAAAGGAATTTCTTTTCTGAAGAAAAATCATATTTAAATAAATCACCAGCAGCCTATCTTCCCAGAATCAGTATTCCTATTTTTACCCTTTTCAAATGAAACAATCTGAGAAGGAAAAATAACTCTTTGCTTGAAGCAACCACAACTAGTAAACATTATGCAAACCGATGACGGGTCACAAGAATACACAGCTTCTTTTTAAGGCGTAAAAGCCAAGAAGTTTGTGAACCAGTGCTCTGAACGGTTTCTAGTAGAAAGTATCTGAAAACCTGGGGAAATAAAAGCAAACTATCTGCATGGCTAAATACCATTAATAATGATTAGGTAAGGTTTTTTCTTTTTGTAATTTAGGTAAACAAAAGCCAAATTACTTCAATTGCATATATAATAAAAGGATGTTTAATGTGGTTTGTGTGGTGATTTAGACAGTTTTGTTTTTATGCACACACACAAACACACAGCATAATTACCAGAGGGCCCTGTGCACAAATAACCATCTCTATATATGTACAACAATTTCATCCTTTTTTTGGAATGTACAGTATATACTGTATATACTCACACCCACTCTGGTTCACTTTAAACTGCTTTGGCTCCTTCATTGTGCAAAATTAGAGTTTGAGCAAGAACTGAGAGAAAACACACACGGTGCTACACACAAGTAAGACTACACTAGAGTCATTTTTCCATCTTTTGGTAAATTCTAGCTGGACTAATATTATTTCCAGCTGTTATGAAGCTCAAACCATCACTCAACCATCAAACAGCTAAACAGCACCACCACCTGGTGAAATATGGTCACTACAGTTATGATGCACACAAATGAAAGAAAATCCACAGAAATGGTGATTTGGTGAGACCTAGTGGATTCGTACCATCATTACAGTTCTGATCACCAAGCCAAAGCTCATTCAAAAAAACACAAAAACAAACAAACCCTCACAAATTAACGATCATACTGACTCCAATGTTAACCAAACAACATCATTTAATAAATGATTTTGCAATACAAAACATCTGTGCAAAAAATGTTCAGACAAAATTCAAAGACAAGGCCTCTCTTGGTCAAAAGGATAAGCACGTAAACCTTCTGTAATGGTTATTGAAATATAAATTTACTTGTAAATTGTTTTTTTTAAAAATGGATCTAGAATAATAAAAAAAAAGGCACAATAATGTTTTTTTTGCCAAATACAAAAATACCTAGACTTGATTAAGATTCACAGTCTTGTGTACAAGTGGTTTCTGCACTGTAATATTAGTACATTTACTTTACATGCTGGATGGAGGTCACAGACTCAGATGCTAGGGTAGCTCGATCTGCTTCAGAGGAACAAAAAGACAGCAATGAAATAAAACCTCAACGGGAAAATTAACGTAAAATGAGTCAAATAATCTTGGACTACATTTGACAAAAGGAACAAAACACTATCTTCTCCCTTTATTTTGCTAACGTTGGTTTGAATAAATTATTTCGGGGGTAAACTAAAGCTCACTGTAATATAAATCTGATTTATTTTCATTTTAGTCTGCAGTGAATTGGAGAAGCTGCATTTCTTGTAGTGACATCAGATAGTAGCCGTGATTGCATGAACTAAATGCTGAACAGTTTCGTCTATCTACATTCCACAAATGTCAACTTACAAACGTTACCATTAAAAAAAATGCACTACGGGCAACCAGCCATCTTCACTGCGCTTCATGCTCTGCTGATCCACAGTGAGATGCTATCAGCGCACCTTTGTGCCATACTACATGTCTGTTTGGTTAGTAAATACAGCTGATCGCTAGAGGGATACAAAGTGCAACACGTACAGTACACTGGGACACTTTTACGACCATTCAACCCCAACGATTGTCTACTACACAGAAGGTACTGGAGAAGGTAACTAAGATCACAAATTGTTCTGTAACTGCGGCTGCTTCTACCACTTTTATTTTCTTATAACAAAAGCTTCATATTTAGCCGTGCTTTTAATAAACTGTCATCAAATAACAACAGATAGCTGAGGCATCATTTGTGTGATTGCAGGACTGAGATTTACCAAAAACTCAGGTAAATGCCTCCAAAACTGTATATGATTGCCTGCTACTGGACATGTCGAAATATAAATACAGCTGTACATTTAGAGTCTCACAAGGAAACAACATCCATTTTGTTCTTTTTCCTTTAAAAGCTGCACTTACCCTTGTTGGGATCACCTAAGTACAGTTGGCGCCCGGTGTTTATGGATACCATTAATACCACGATAACCGACCATTTACTGATATAGAACCAAATAAAAGCAACATACATGAATCTCTCAGCACACAGTGATACAGTCTGTCCCTAGCTCGTGAAAATGATCCTTATTTAGGTCAAACATTCTTCTGTTCAGGCACAGATTGGGCATAAACGTAAGCATATCTATTAATAGGAGTTTTTGTACATGAGGCTGATTTTTGTAATGGTAACATTATCTACTATGTGTGTTTTAACTCCCATGCTTTGAGTACTTTAACTCCTCCATGTCTTGAAAGGTGTTTTTTGCACAACACAGACGCCAAAAAAAAAAACAGAAAAAAGAAAGGACATAAAGATGAGCCCTGTGAATAAAGTTCCTTCAAAATTCAAATGCTGGAAAAACTCTCCCATAAAAATTAAAACTCCATATCCAATTTACAATAAAAATGTTCCTTTGTGAGGGTGAAATGTTAGCTTTACATCACGGACAGTAAATTGACCCCAGCCCTCGTGTGGTGAGTGAAGTGTTTGTGCCCTGAGACCGGTCCAGTTCAGCTGTGGAGGATATGAACGCGGTGTGGTTTCAGATCTGTAGCCAGCTTTTGAAGTTAGATGCCATGTCTGATCGGAGGGTGGAAGACGGTACGACAAGAGGAAAGGAGGAGGAGCAAATGATGAAGGGATCACCTGTGACGGTGACAGAGAAATGGAGGGAGCCAATCTGAAGTGCTTCCCGCTTCCTTGTTCCTCAGCCTGGGAAGCTGTATACTGAGATTTGAAAAAGGCAGAGAGGTCCACGTTGCAAAGATTGTCATGTTGAGGTTGCACCAAAAACATTCAGATGTCATTTCCAAAGGAATTTTGTGTGAAAATGCCAGATCTCCGTGCCTGGACGAGTATTATAGCCATCTGTTAGTTTTAATTCCAGCTGCTTTGATGGGGAGCCGTCACATAGCCGTTAGCTGTCTGTCTACAATACGACCTGTATGCCTCGTATACTGGTGTATTGAAGCAGGGTCGGTGCTGGTCGTCTTAGTAAAAGCTGCTCAACTTCTTGTCTGCTGTTCCCATTTCTGCTCGGTTATCGCTTGCTAGACGCAGTTTCTTTTACTGTACAAGCCAATGTACAGCACATTTTTTTGTGTTCTAATACGTCCAGAAACGAGCAAGTCGCACCACTGCTGAAAGGCACCTAAAGGTGTTTCCTTCACTTCCTGCATGAAACAGTCCGTTAACAGTCAGTTGTTGACACGGGAACTTTTGTCAGACGGCGATACAAACCATTTCTCAGGAACGCAGGATGGACTTGCTACTTTTTTCACCTTTAAAATTTATTTCTTAATAAAAAGTTCTTTTGAATATATATCTTTGTATTTCACTCATTCATTCAGGACTTATGTACCGTATTTACACAGAGGTTAAAATAATAACACAACATTTTCAAACCATGGTGGTAAGTACACATGCTTTAAACAATAAGGCATTAAAAAGTCAGACAGCTGTGGATATACTTGTGTAGCTGCGGCAGTGTTTCTTGCACACTCACATGCCCAGTTTCTGTTGGGTCTCCATGTGACCAGAGTAGACTGGGTCCCTGTGTGAGAGGCTAAACTTCTCAGATGTGGGTCCCGAGCAGAGAGAGTGTGAGCATCTCTCTGTCTATCTACAGGTCTGCGGTGATGACCGAGTCGTACATCAGTACCTCAGAATCAGCAGGGAGCAGCGCTGCGTGTGACGCGTGGTCCAGTTGTCCCATTCCCTTCTGGCTAATTTGTCCGTACACCTGAATCGGCCCTCCGCCGCTCCCCGGCATGATGCAGTGGGAGAGCAGCGGCGTGTTGGCGTCGTGGTTGGAGCCCGTGGTGGAGGGCACTCCGCTGACGTGACCCGTGCTGGTGGAGCCGCTGGCGCTGCTGGGCGAGCGGCTTTTGGGAGGGGGCAGGTGGTGCTGGATGACCCTGGTCGGTGGGACCGGGGGAGGGAAGTGGGCTGGAAAAGCCGCGTATCCCGGCGGGATGGGGTATCCGTTGACGGGGATGAAGCGCTGGTGGGTTTGCGCCACAGCCATGGGCGTCCAGGCTTGGATTGGGGCCATCTGGCCCTGTGAGGGAATAGCCTGGGCTGGGTAGAGGTACCCTGCAGCTGCGGCGGCGGCAGCGTAGCGCGGGTTGCTGAGGTTGCTGACGGGGCTGGCGCTGAGCGAGGTGGTCTGGGTGGTGGCGTTGCCTCCGCCGCCAGAGGGCGTGCTGGAGCTGGCGTGGGATGACAGCCCCTCCCAGGCTCGCAGGCGGATGTGGATGTCCTTGAAGCGTGTTCGACGCGTTGGTCCCTCCTGCCAACATTCAGTCATCAAACCATAAAACCTGAGAGACAACACAGTCAGTTAGTTATCAGGCAATTGTAAGAATTTATTTAAAAGCCAGTTTTAATTTAATAAACTAACTTTAATACCTAAAACTTCTGACACCACATTGTTTTTCACATTTTTATGGATATGGTGAATGAATACTTAGTTATGTGATATATTCAATATAATTGCACAAAAACTTTGGAAATGCTGTTGGTAGTAAGAGAAGGGGTGTGCTTACAGTTACTGTTCAAAGGGTAGAAAATAAGATATCTCTGTACAAGGATCTGAGATGTGGAGCATCTGGTGGACTAATAACCAGTAGCACACCATATAACGTCAACATCCATGGCTTGATTCTGAATTTCGAGGAACTGTGATTACCCCTTTCACGTTGCACAATGTGATTGGGACTTGAGGAGCTTAAAATTGTTGGTGTTTGGGAATAAATCAATGTTTTTTTAATTAGTAATTAGAAAAACCAATAGCTGTGAACACTGCAGCTTGAATGCTTGAACAATGGGCACCTCCGGGTCTTAAAAGTGAAGCCAATGCTGAAGTGCCTAAAACCTGCATTCTTTCTAATAGCCAGCAGGGGGCGACTCCTCTGGTTGCAAAAAGAAGTTAGATTGTAAAGGAGTCTATAAGAAAATGACCCTACTTCTCATTTGATTTATTACCTCAGTAACATTGTAAACATGAGTTTATGGTCTCAATCGCTAGTTTCAAGTCTTCCTCAAAGAGCATGATGTTCATTTAGTAAATTATGGTCCCATTTAGAGTCAAATAGACCATAAAGCAGGGTATGCTTTAGGGCGTGGCTACCTTGTGATTGACAGGTCGCTACCACGGCGTTGTCCGGTCTGGGAGTTTTCCGTGTTTTCGTCTTAAAACTTTAACCCTTTCACAGTGTGTTTTCAATTCATGAAAGTTAGTTGTAACATTTTGGTTCCCTAAAAATGTCTTATTCAGCGTTCAATTGTACTTAGCTCCACCCTCTCATGTCACTTCTGGTTGCAAAAAAATGCCAAAATGCCGAACTCGAGGCATCAAAACCACAGCCCACCAACCAATGGGTGACGTCACGGTGACTGCGTCCACTTCTCATATACAGTGTATGCCTTTGAAACACAACAAGGTGATGGCCTCTATGAGGAACCTAAAGGTAAAAATGTGTTGCCTTACTAGCCCGACACTCGCCACGTTGGTTGTCTAAACTTCAGAACAAGGTGAAGATACAGTGACGTTCGTGGGCTCTGTACCACAAGTTACACCATGTACAGTGTGTACTATATCACCTTCTCATCATTTATTTCACAGCTTATGCTGATCAGCAACATTAACGTGAACGTACCTTGGCGGACAGTCCTCGGGGCAGGGCAGCAGCTGCCTCTTTCTCACCATCTCCATCACTTCCTGGTTGGAGAAGCCGTAATAGGGCTGCAGACCGTAGCTGAAGATTTCCCACAGCACGACTCCGAACGACCAGATGTCCGAGTCAGAGCTGAACTTGCCGTAAGAGATGGCCTCGGGGGGCATCCAGCGGATGGGCAACAGAGTTTTGGGCTGTAGGCAGTAGTAGTCTGAGGAGTAGATCGCTCTGGAGAGGCCCAGGTCGGAGATCTTGATGTGGAGCTGTTCACCTACCAGGATGTTTCGAGCTGCGAGGTCTTTATGGGTGTAAAAGTGGCTGGCCAAGTACTCCATCCCAGCAGCCACCTGGGTTTGAATGGTCAGAAAGAAAACAATCAGTTAAGGAGGAAGTAGCTGTGAAGTATGTCTGGTGCACGGCAGGGTGGAAAGAAAAACAGAATAGCAAAGAGAGATGACAAAACTCAGACAGACCTAAAACTGCTTTCATATCCCACCTGTATGGACATATGCAGGAAGTCTCCATGATCCAGGCTGGATTTCACCGTGCCGTCCTCGTCGCTGCTGCAGCCAACGTCAGAGTGTGGCGAACGCATGATGAGGAACTCGTGGAGGTCGCCTTGGGGCAAAAACTCAAACAGCATACAGACAGGCTGCTCCTGGATCACCACGCCCAGCAGGCACACCACGTTTGGGTGCTGCAGCTCCGTCAGCAAGGCGGCCTCCTGGGATGGAAACACAAAAAGTATCGGTGAACTTCAAGCAAAAATAAAGAAGATCACTCCAGCCTAAAGTCTACTTTTTGAGGCCTTGACAGATGGCCGTAAGAAGTTTGTTGTGTTTCAAACCCTAAAACCGTTTTTTGGGTGTATCACCTTAAAGGCTGGCAGTTCAGGTCTGCCTCATTCTCTTGCCATGGAAACATCTAAATTTATCTGGACAGTTTATTTTTGGAACTATTTCAAGTGTAAAAGGTGATTTTTAGCCGTATACAGTCTGCCATCGCCCACCACGTTTACCTTCTGTGGAAATATAACAAGTTACGCTTCAGGTCTTGTGGGAAGAGCGATCTTTCCACGGGAAAAGTAGTCCCTTGTATTTTAAAATAGTCGATTATTTTAGTACCATATCCGCACAAAACTGCCAGTTAGAAGAAGTCTTTCAGCCCTTGAGGTCGTGCACAGGTTACACATGGTTGATTTTGGCATCTGTGTCCTCACCTACAATATATACTTATACAAAAGTTTGAGTAATTTCTTTAAGCTGTGGAGACAGAGATCCACTCTGTACCTGCTGGAACTCGCCCCACAGTTGGACGTTGGAGATGTCCTTCAGGGTCTTTATGGCCACGAGCTGTGCCTGGTCCATGCCCGGCAGATACAGGTGACCCTTGTAGATCTTCCCTAAAGAGCACTCTCCAAGCTCCTCCATGAAACGCACAGCCGACAGGGGAAGCTCTTTGGCCTTACTCTGCAGAGAGAAGAAGAGGGGAAAAAAAAGGAAGAAGTGAGATCAGTGACAGAAAAAATTAGATCATTATTTTCTTTGTACTCTTTCCTCACCATTATCCTTGAACGGAAAAGTGAGATGTTGACATTAAGTTTACATTGGTGCTTCTACATCGATGCAGGCGAACTGCCTAATATAACATCAAATATGTGTTTGAGTTGTAAAACAACAAATAAAAGAATAGCCCAGAGAGCTGATAATTGTCATAATCAGACTCAATCCATTACATCAGCTCCTAATGACTCCCTTTAAGCCTTTGGAGAGCGATGTGGGAAAATCGTGAAATCTGGCAACTCGATCTCGGCTTAGAAATGTCATTTAACTGACAGGTTAGCAGCTTTAAGGAAGACTAAGCAATTAATTCTCCTGCCAGTAAAACTGTAGAATCAGCTGCAGAAATAACAGAAAAAGCCGTAGCTGTCTTTGTGAGCGGGGGCATTTTAGTCTTTTATTCGTACTGAGGAGGACATACTGTAGGCTGGAGGTTTGTTTGTTTATCCAACAGGACTGAGCCAAACTGTGGGGTCATACCAGGGTCACAAATGTTTTATAATTCAGCTGGACTTGATAAAATCTACTTCTTAAAGGGCCAGTGTGTCGGATTTAGGAGGATCAATTAATAGAAATGGAATATAATATTCATAACTATGTTTTCATTAGTGTATAATCACCTGAAACTAAGAATCATTGTTTTTTCGTTAGCTTAGAATTAGCTCTTTATATCTATATAGGAGTCCACCATGTTTCTACAGTAGCCCAGAACGGACAAACCAAACACTGGCTCTAGAGAGGGCTTTTCATATTTTTACGTTAACTGGAGACCAATGTAGTTCTCCAACACGCTTGGACAGGGAGGGGTGAGCGGAGGGTTATTCAGTTGGTTGCAATCTGCAACCACACCGCTGGATGCCACTAAATCCTACACACTGGTCCTTTAATTAAAGAGCAACTCAAAGGGACTGTATGCAAGTTTTTACACGTATGAACATGTTTTAATCGTATTTTATTTTCAATTTGTGAACAGGTTGTAACCTAACCCAAAAAATTTGACCTTCCGCGACTTTCTGGGCTTCCTCTATTAGCCAGTAGACTGTTTTTACTGTGAAGGACCCGGGCCGGTTTTTCCAGAAAAATCCAACTGATGTGATGTCATGCGCATTCGCGAGTGCCTTTAATTTCAGCTCTGCTTACAGGGCGAAGTGTGCAACTATAGCTAACGTTTGGTTACGACCAGCTCCCACCACAACTCAGACTCCAACACAAACTCAATGGAAGCACAAAAACGTTATATGTAGTGAAGCCCGTTTTGCAAAACAGGAATATGACCGACGTCGGAGGAAAACTAGTGTTGTGGGAGAATAGCAGAGCCAGTGTGAAGAGTGTGTGAGCACTTGGGAAGTGAGTGGTGAAGCAAGAGTGAGAGAGAGAGAGAGAGAGCGGCAGCAAGTGTGTGAGAAAACGAGCGGGCAGCGGAGCAGAAGAGATTTAGTTTAGCTTTATTGAGTCCCTTTAACAGCCGTCACTTACTAATTTTAATTTACTCATTTTAAAAAGGGATGGAATTAATGATAAAGTTTCAAACTGATGAAAGTGAAGTGTTTCATTTGATTATGATGTTATAAGCAGCAAATGTGAGCATCATCGAGAAAAAATATGAACAATATGCTAAAGTTACTGTCAGAGCAATGCCTGGCAAACAAAACAAAAATACAACTGTAACTGATGCAGCTAAACTCTCATATCTTACAACGTTAAGCGACAAAGACTAAAACTAAAATTATTGTCAAAATTAACACTGCGTCAAGATGATCTTAGAAAGAGAGGGATCGTGTGTGTGTGCGTGAATGAGAGAGAGAGCTACAGTAGGTGTGTGTGTGTGTGTAGCTGTACTTAAAGATAAAAGGTGAGGCGAAGTTGGCAGAGATTTTCAGATTCCAGGAATTATGAGATGAATAATGAAATTCCTCGGTGAGCAGGAGACGGACACACACAGGCCTGTATGAGCTCT
The DNA here is from genome assembly GCA_916701645.2 of Sebastolobus alascanus. Taxonomy (NCBI): domain Eukaryota; kingdom Metazoa; phylum Chordata; class Actinopteri; order Perciformes; family Sebastidae; genus Sebastolobus; species Sebastolobus alascanus. The sequence goes on from CAKAOJ020000002.1 coordinate 7,938,788, forward strand.
GAGGGGGGTGGTGTGTGTGTGTGCGTGTGTGTGTGTGTGTGTGTGTGTGTATGAGTGTGTGTGTGTGATGTTATGAGAGGCACAGATGTTTTTAGTTATGGGTTTGTTTCACCCCTTCTTTCCTCCCCACACCCAAACCCTCAGATCCTCCTCACACCACCGCAGGTTTGTGTGTGTATGTGTGTTTTTGTGTGTCTAAATGGATTGTCACGGGCCCCCGGGTGACCCTGCAGCAAAGCCTGCTGGGTAGCAGCCTAACCCAAGACAAAGTTGTAGATAAGAGGGGTGGAGAAGAGAGGCACTCTTGGCATTAATATACTGTATAATTTGAGATTTTAACAATCATTAAAAAGGTTTTAAAACAGTAGAAATCTAATGCAAATCCTCATTTACCTTAAATTGTCTTGTAGGTACAGTATTTAGCTACCAGATTAGATGCATGGGCTGTAAAAAGAGGTGAGAATTGCACCACTGTAAAAGCTTTTTTTTGCTTTTGAAATCTTAAAATGGATGGTTATGTGATCTGATGTGTGGACAATATTTCAGGCCCTTGTTGTCCATGAAGACCATTTAAAATTCACTGTATAATTCCATAACTACATGGTTGTCACTCTGAAAAAGGCTTCTTTGATCTCCCGCCGTAACCTTGACTGTTAGCAGATACAACGCCGTCATCTAAACACAGCGAGGAGAGACCTCCTTTTTAGGTCAGTGACATATTTGTTCCATTGCAAAGAAATAATCCGCATATTATTAATGGCTTCTGACGCCTCTGTGACATTTTGCGGTTATTTTTACAGCTGTTGATGGTAATATTATACACATTACCTTGAGAATCGGCTCTGCTTTGCACAAACAGACACACTGTCTAGATACCAAACCCCCCACCACCACCACCACCAAAATTATGTGGAAAAAGATAAACAGACATGATATGACTGAGTGTGCAACCTTGAAAGAAATATGATCCAGATCCTAATGTGAGCTGTGTGCTGGCTGGCAGAGCGGGGGCTCAATGATCTACATTACAAAGAGGTTCTGTGACAGAGGGAGGGGATGAAGGAGAGAGTGAAGGGTGAAAAAGGAGGTCCAGAGGTAAAGGGATGGAGGGAGAGATGGAAGAAGAGCAACAAAGAGAGATGGATGAAGTGAGAGGGAGGGATGTGGAAAAAGAGACAGTGGGAGAGACATAAACAGAGAGGAAAAGAGCTGCAGCTGAACATTCCTGGACATGCTGAGCTCTGATGATAGAGATCTGAAGCTTTGCCTGAGACAGGTCATTTACACACACACACACACACACACACACACACACTGAAACCGGTAACCCCAGCATGCTGTGACATATCCCAGTTGACACACAGAGAGGCTGTGCCAGTGTTTTGACTCCTTCCTCAGTCTGCTCTCATGACTTAAAAAGACAAACACAGCAAAAGAGCACAGCTCTAGATTCACCACAGGAGAGTCACAATGCTGTGGGAGTATATATATATTGGGCCTGTGTATTGGCAAGAATCTGGCGATACGATATGTATCATGATACAGGGGTAACGATTCAATATATTGCGATACTGTAAACAAGGCAAAATATTGCAATTTTTTTATTTTTGCCTCAAACTGCATGTGATTATCATAAAGTGTGCATGTCTGTAAAGAGGAGACTCGTGGGTACCCATAGAACCCATTTTCATTCACATATCTTGAGGTCAGGAGTCAAAGGACCCCTTTGAAAATCGCCATGCCAGTTTTTCCTCGCCAAAATGTAGCGTAACTTTGGAGCGTTATTTAGCCTCCTTCGTGACAAGCTAGTATGACACGGTTGGTTCCAATGGACTCCTTAGGTTTTTCTAGTTTCATATAATGCCAGTATCTTCACTCTAGCTTTACAGCCCGCGACAACCTCCGAAAGATCGAATAGAGGTCGGGCCAGACGGCGGGACTTTTAAGAGGTTAACAAAAAATCTATACAGCGTTTTCGAGAATCGATACAGTATCGCACAACATAATATCACAATACCCATGTGTATCGATATTTTCTTACACCCCTAGTTTACGGGAACTAAATGCCATAATATATTTGAAATGTTATATGATTGATTGAATTTGTATATCCTCATGCTACATCAAGAAAATGGGGATGGAAAATACTGCCACACCCACAGTGTCCCGTGTGCTCTGAGTGTGGCTGCTCTACCTTTGGCTTGTACGCAGTTGTGAGCATGGACATCTCAACGTTTTGTCCTCGGACCGGTTTGGGCTGGCGAGGGGCAGGAGGTCTGGGCGACTTCTGGTTGTTGCGGCACACGCAAATAAAGAAGAAGAGCAAGGCGATGGCCAAGGGGATCGCCACGCTGGGAACCAGGATGTACAAGATCTCCATGTTGCTGCCGCCAGACATGTCTTTATGGTCTGTAGGGAGGGATGGAGAGAGAGGAATAATATCAGATATATAGCTTATTATATGACTGGGAAATACAATGTGATTAAGAGGCATACTAGAGTCAGCTCTAGTTGTTTGAATAAAAAATTAAGCTGCAACAATTTTGATAATCGATTAATTGTTTGAATCATTTTTCTGATGTGAAATTCATGCAAAATACAAAACAAGACATATAGGTCGTTGGGCTTTAGGAAATTTTATGGTATTTTTCACTATTTTCTGACATTTTATAGACCAAATAATTACAACAATTAATCGCGAAAATAATTATTATTTGCAGCCCTATGGCACACTGATAATAATTTTGCCATTATGTTGCATTTTTATAGAAAGATCATTAAAAAAAAAAAGAAGAGGAAGAAATTGTGGTGAATGAAAAAAGAAAGTTAGAAGAATAAACAAAAGCAGCTGTACTACATACAATAAATGTCTTGGACATTTCCTCAGTGTAAATTACCACCAGATACTGTCATTATAGACTTTGAAAATTAAGAAAAAAATAGCACGAGATTTTGCATAAAGGGACATTTGGACAGCAGATGAAGGAGATCATAAAAAACCAAAGCAAATATCTGCAAATGTGTTACAAAGACAGCGTTACACACAATGAATCTCATTAGTATAGATTTAAACATATTGTAGTGTCTTACCACAGACGGGTATGTCACAGATCTCCATGCGGACCCCCTCGTCCAGCGTGAAGCACCAGGGGGCCTCCAGTTTGTTCCCAGGGTTGCGGCAGTACGAGTGTCCTCCGTTGAGCTCCGGGTAGCGGACGGCCATGTAGGTGTGGCTGTGGGGATACTGGGAGTTCCACGGCTGACACTGACGGCCCGACTTCGTCATACTGACCGTCCCTCTGTAGTCGACCCCGCTGTTGTTGTAACACTTGTGATCTAAAGGAGAGGAAGGCGTGGTTGTGCGTTAGTTTCAGTAGTACGCTCATATTATTTGGCTCGCATCATCACTTTCCTTCTTTCTTTTGGGTAGCTGGTAGTGGACGGGGTTTACCCAGGTGTATTAAGTATTTCTTTGTTGAGCTGCTGGTGGAAGGACAGAGAGCCAGCCTTTTTGCTTTTTGCCTACTTGTTTTTTTCAGAGAACTTTTAAGCCAACTACCTCCAGATTTGTATCCTTTTTCTTTACCAACTATAAACAACAAAACTTTAACAAGAATTTGTTTGACGAACTCCATTTGGCCGCTTGTGGGTCCTCTGCTTTCCAAGCCGCAATCAACCCTCTACCAGCCAGCCTGAAATTTTTTTCATTTAGTCATCACCTAGACGCTAATAAAAAGCGGATTGCTAGTCATTCCCCTACCAAGTTTGTGTGTATGAGTGTATTGAGCATTTGATTTATGTTGTGTCTGTGTCACAATGCAACAACCCATTTTCCAGAGCGTATCACTCATTTTTTTTAAATCTTTTTTTAAGTGTCCTGTCTTCCAGGCAGCCAGGGTTTTTTATTAATCTAGGTAACCTATCAAAATCAACTTTAAGAGTTGAAACTATTACTTATCTCATGTAATATAAACTTGCTTGAGATAGGTAATTTGCTACAGGGAACATTTAGTCTATTTTTCTTGCCAACGTTACGACATTGTCACATTGTAATGAAGCCTTGAGTAATGGCTTCCAAAAATCTTTACAATTTTTGGCATTGTAATCCTTGCCATTCTGCCGTCAACTGTTATGAATGTCAATATAAATAAGTATATTGAAAGTCAAATTTCTTCTAAGTTTGACTAGAGCTGCAACAATTAGTTGATTAATCAATTATTCGATCAAAAAGAGATCAACGATTTTGATAATCGATTAATTGTTTGAGTCATCTTTCAAGCAGATATGCCAAACATCAGCTGGTTCCAGTTGGTCAAATGTGTGGATTTGCTGCTTTTCTTCATAATAGATGATAGTAAATTAAATCTCTTTGGTTTTTGGACAGTTTGTCGGACCAAAAAAGCAGTTTGAAGGCGTCTCTTTGGGCTCTGGGAAGTTGTGATGGATGTGTTTTCCACTATTCTTTGACATTTCATAGACTACATGATTATCAAATAACAAAAAACATCTAAAGATTAATCGACAATGAAAATAATCGTTAGTTGCCAATAAAGTTGGTTCTGATATCGGAGCATACTTGGACTCACCGATAAGCAGAAGTTTTCTAAACAGCTCCTGTTAGCAGTCACAATACATTTAATAACAATGAGCTCTATTAATAGAAGTAATAAAGGAAGTCATGCAATCAGCAGGTGTCTTACTCTTGTTTATGGGCTCGGCCATGGGGATGCCGATCCTCAGACAGTTGGCGGCCTCGGGGCTGTCGAAGGCGGCCAGATCCTCGCAGTTTGGCAGCTTCAGTCTCTTCAGGATGATGGGGTTTGAGCGGGCGATGATGTACTCTGTCTTACACAAGTCGTTCTCCAGGATCTCACACTCGTCCTTACACAGGTCCCGCGGTTTGTCGGTTCCAGAGCTGCGGTCGCATGTCGGGAAGGCAAAGTGGCAGAGAGAAGGGATGGCGAACTGGGAGCAGCGATCGGACAAATGGTTGGACGTCCCGATCATGGTGAAGGCCGCTGGAAAGAGGGGAGACAAAAGTAGTTGGAGAATAAACAACACAGTCTGGCATTCATCTATAAATTTAGCATCTATATTAAGATATTAATTGTTTTTAAGGGGTAAGAGACTGAAAAAAAGGAATTATTTCTTCTTAAATTCATCAAAAAGACACAAAAAAAGACAAGGAGGTTAAAAGCAATCCTGTGCTCACACTGCTACGAACTCTTGAGCATCTAAACACACGAGGGATCAAAGAGGGAGACTGACAGTGAAAGCTGCAGCTGTAAATGTATGATTCATAGTCATACTGTACGGTTATTGCAAACATGTGCTTTTCTGCGGTTGTGATTATCAGTAAAGCAGCTCAGCGGGGGGGCGGAGGAGAAGACAAGCGATTAAAAAGCGGATAACTAAAGCTGGCAGTTGTCCAAACGCTCCTACAGCACATGTTGCTTGAATAAAGCGAAGATCAGTGAAAGTGATATTATATTCAAAGATGGTGAATAGCTACCGAATGTGGATGTTCTGGGTCTGAAATGTGATGATTTACAGTCCTACTGTAGGCTCATTACGACCCCGTGGCATCATAAACCATAATTATCACTCGTCCTTGATGTTTCAGATTAGAGTTCAGGGCCCCTTTGTCCCTGAACTGACAGCTGCACGGATGTAATCAATAACACACATTAAACTGACCTCTGAGGACACGCAAAGACACAGAATAAAAACACAGGGACACAGACAGGTATGAAACAGTATGTGGGCCATTTGGGCTCCATACAGAGCGGTGACTGACCTCACTGAATTTCCTTTGAACTCCACTGTTTTCCCTCCTCCAGCATACAGTATTAATTAATGTTCACCTTCTTCAGAGTCCTCATTCGCAGAAGGTTTTCATGTGATTCAGTGTTTGCAGAGAAGGCAGCTCTATCAGCCCTGGTTGCTGAAGACATACGTGAGCAGCTACTAGTCAAGACAGAATCGCTAAATGATGGTTGAACTAGTGAACTCATTGGATGAAAGCAGGCTGTCAGCTTTTTCCTGTCAGACCTTTCTTAGTGGAGCTTCCCAGCAAAAAGTATTTCACACGATTGTACTTGTATAACCGGCGTGACAATAAACATCTTGAATCTTGAATCTCTTGACACAAAATGCCTGATAGGGAACAGCTAGTTTGTTCGTAAAAACAATGTAAGGCTTCGCTGATCTGGCAGCATTCAATGTAGGTGCACATATTTCTAACCGAGTCTGTAGATCTAAAGTAAATGTTGCCAAATTGCGTCTGAATCATCACCAAAAGCTCTGTGAGCATGTGAGTGAAACTTCAGAAAAAGCACATTTAGTTTGAAATCGCACAAAAAATTGAGAGAAAAACAAAAGTGCTTCAGAAGAACATGTAGTTATGAATGAATGCCATCTGCTGTACAAGTAGAGAGTATATTTAGACCTTACTTGAGATTCTTAAGAGTCAGCAAAATTGATTTTCAGAGGCTGTAGCAGGCTCACTTTTTAGAGCTTGAGTGAAGGTACAGATATCATATGAAACTAGAAAACCTAAGGAATCCATTGGTAACAACCTTCTCATGCTAGAGGCTAAATAATGCTCCGAAGAAAGCTAAATTTTCGCGAGGAAAAACTGGCATTGCCATTTTTAAGGGGTCCCTTGACCTCTGACCTCAGGATATGTGAATGGAAATGGGTTCTATGGGTACCCACGAGTCTCCCCTTTACAAACATGCCCACTTTATGATAATCTCATGCAGTTTGGGGCAAAAACCATGCAGTTTAAATGTGTCATTTTCACCTATTCTAAAAATGGTTTCTGCATACTGGGGTCCTTAAACAGTCTTGAATTACATAAATTGGGTATCACTGTAAAGCTGAGACTCATGTGGATCCAATGGGCCCAATTGTATTCATGTGTGATGATGTTAGTCCCCCTAGCTATTTCATTGTACTGAGACCACTTCTATGTGACGTATACTGTTGACCTGCTATAAAGACCCCCTATACCACCCTAAAAAAGACAAAAATGGGTCTATGGTAAGAATGGGTGGAGTGGAAAAGGTTAATACGAGACACCCGTTTCTCACCTGTGATCTGGGTCTCGATCTCGCCCTGCATCTGAAACGAGTCGACGAAGATGCTGCGGTTGCCGATGAAGCGGGCGCAGGCTATACCTCTGTACGGCTGGCAGAATCCCTCTTCATCAAAATCATCCCTGAGACAGACAGAAAGACAGAGGAGACAGTGTGGGTCGATTTAAAGATTGTTTAAAGATATATCATCAGTTAAAATACATACAGTATGTCTGGAAGAGCAAGTTGACTTCTGCATACAGAGTTACAGATTCACAAATGAGCTGTAATACATGTAACTTCCACTAGAGGGCAGTCTATGTTTGAATATTACACAAAACCAACTAGTTGCACTTCAGTGGGAGGAAAAAGGCTGTTTCTTGTTGCTGCTCCTAAACCAAGAAAGAGGTCCCCCCTTTGCTTGGCTAAAGATAAATCACATTCAAGTCAAAGGCAGAGATCTGAAACACACACACACACACACACACACACACACACACACACACACACACACACACACACACACACACACACACACACACACACACACACACACACACACACACACACACACACACACACACCCCAATTCACAGCACAGATGTAAACCGCATTAGGAATTAATGTTTGGCTGTTTGACTTTATTCCTGTTTATGGCAGAGAGATGTCATCATGAGCCCTAATCTGAAACACATGCAGAAAGAGAGAGAGAGGGGGGTGGTGGTGGTGGTGGGGGGGAATGATAATCATGTTTTCACAACTTTTACTTCCTTTGGTGGCTCTTGATTTGTTGGCCCTTTTCTACGTTTCTGCATGTCACTCTCTGTTCTTGCCCTCCTTTTTTAATCCATTTATCTCACTCCCTCTTTCTTGTTCTGCCCTCGATCTCTCACCTCTCTCATTCCATACACTCACTCATACGTGCACACACACACACACACACACACACACACACACACACACACACACACACACACACACACACACACACACACACACACACACACACACACACACACACACACACACAAACATACATACACACAAACCACATGCTGACTAGCGGGCGATTCGCTCAGTGTGAGATCACAGTGTCATGTGCTTTAAATCGTGCCATATGGGGACTCTAAGACCAGGCATAACCACAATATATAGGGGAGTGCATGATGCCACTGTGCAGAAAACCAAGCAAAAGAGAAACATATTGTAGCTATTGGCTGATTGAAAGTACATCTTCATGCTTCAGACACTACTGCTCGAGTAATGGCAAACAGAAGCACTGCATTTGTTACTGACCAGACTGTGAAACTAAAAGTACTTAAAAGGATAGTTCGGGGTGTCTTGAAGTGGGGTAGTATCAGGTACTTATCAATAGTCAGTGAATTACATTCGGTAGATGACGGTCAGCACGCCCCAACGTTGGAGAAACAGACAGGAGTTACTCAATGGAAGCAAGGCAATGTACTGCTGGACGGGGCCGGCAGCAAAACATACTTTAGCCACCTAAAAGAAAGGCTCACCTAAAAACATCAGTTTAAGTGTACTCTATATTTAGAATATTTATATTTAATATTTATATCGTTGTCATGAGACAGCTATACAGCCTATGTTTCCGACGGGGAACTGAAGCCGTTATCTATGCTCTCGCCAAAGCAACTAGACTTCATTGAAAAGAACAGTAATTTTACCTCATAGAAAACGGGAGTTGCTGGTCTACCGCTGCCTCGATTGGTTAGTTTGTTTGTGTTATTGTGTGACTTTGGTTAGTTCGGATTCACCAAAGTCACACAATAGTACAAACAAACTAACCGATCGAGGCAGCGGTAGACCAGCAACCCCCGTGTTCTGCAAGGTAAAATTACAGTTTTTTTCAATGGAGTCTGGTGGCTTTGGCGAGAGCATGCTAACAAAAATACTGCCTAAACATTAATCTTGGCAATGTGTTTTCTAAATAAACTGCTTTGATCCACAACTTAGTTTCGTTACTACAACTTAATTTAGCAATACTCCACTTGCTTCATGAAAAAACTAAAGTTCTGATCCCATTTTATGAAAACACACTGCATCATTTCCCTTTGTGTTTAACTGTAAAATAGAGCCTCTTGAGGCTTAACGCTTCATTATCATCCAACCATGTCTGCTGCCTTTGTTGTTGAGAGTCAGGTAGTTTACAAGGGACGTACCAGCGCGTGGATTACACTAATTACGCCGCAAACTCTAAAACTCCACTTAAAGGCTTTAAAGACGCAACTGAAAACAACACAAATACACACAAACAGCCTTCGTGTGGTGTAACAAGTGGTGGTGTGAGTACAGGGTCAGTAGGTTCCCTCTCTCCGAGGAGTGTTAAATGACTGAAAGGCCAAGGTCAGCTCTCTCCCTCTATGCCCGTCTGTACAGATCTAAATGGGCTTTCCAGACGTGGACACCCACACACATACACGTACACAGAGCTATAGAGCAGCGGTCTGCATACTGCCGATCCCATGGAGATATGGTAACATTACATTTACAGCTTAATACAGGTTTAAGCGGATTTTATCCTCGGAATATGTAATTTCCTACTAAAATGTGGAAATCGGTAATAATGAGTTCATGTTGCGGTGCGCCTGCAGACGGCTTAGCACCCCTTCATCAAGCCACAAGCTCACCAACTGCTACATCTTCAAATATTTTCCCTTTGGCCAAAAGCTTCATCTCTTAAGGTGAAAATCACGTCTGGCATTGAAGCTGTAAGAAGAGAGTCTTGTTATAAAAATGCTGCCACTGTGAAAACTGGTTGAATGATTTGAGGGATTGATGATTGATTGTTGGGCTGCAGCCGTTCTGAATGTAATGAAGCAGAATATGAAAAGGCAACTTAGAGCTTATGAGAGGAAAACACACACACACACATACACACAGAGGATAGAAAGTGAGGGCTGGAGGGTGTCCAGGCAGCCGAGAGGTTAGTTTGGTTGTGCGTCACAGAGGATGGTGGACACACACATCCACACTAACATCGAGCCACACACAGACAAGTAAATGACAAGGGAGAGCAGACGATCCGCCACAATGCAGCCGGATCCCCGCAGGCAAATTACACACTCTGGCCAGTCAGAACGGCCTCAACAGAACCAGCTCAGCCCAAATCCCAAATCGCCTCTCGTTGCTTTCTATACTTTAATTTCTTTCACTCAAATCGACTTGGATTTGAGAGCCGTGTCTGAGAGGCGTATTAAAGTGTCTGCATCCTGTCCAGTGCAGCAGAAATGACTTGTGTCCAAAGAGAGAAATGGGAAGCCACATCTGCAATAACCTAATCGCTGTGAGACATCTGAGGTTTTCAGAAAATCTTTCCAGAGTTTTGTTTTTTGTGTATCCATTTGTTTCCCTGTGTGTGTGTCTGTGTCTGTAAGCTATCCCAGGCAGGGAGAGCCAAGTGCGGTTGCTATTTGTGTAAACAGAGGATAGCTGTTCAGGCCTTTTATTTTACACACCAACGCCACGGGCCCTCTGTGTAATGTTTTATAATAGTTAATTACAAGGAGAGGCTTTTCCCTCTGAGACCCGCTATATAATCCAGATCTAAACAGAAAGGCGAGCCTCGCCACAGAACCTAAACAAGGTATTGAGGACATTGATTCATTGTCCAATTACACTTTTTCCAACCTCATTATTTATTCAGGGAAGCGCTCGCTAAGCAGCCATGCTCTTTTTTTTCCAGCACCGCCCTGATTCATATGGTTGCATACATTCACACCTGGGTGGTGCCAGTACACTAAGAGAGACCGACTGCAGCTCCAGTGCTGGAGACACTTTCAATGCCAGCTGCTTTGGAAGAGATGAAAGAGAAAGCAAGCCAGCAGAAAAAGTAAAATATAAATAGTTTAATGTGAGACTTTAAAAACTCCAGTCTTCCTGATTTGATTACTTCAAAGAGAGTAAGAAAGACACATTTGGCCACATTTATAAAGTGCCAACATCCATCCGACCAGAGACGCACATAAATAGAAGATCTATAAAAAATGTCCCTTCGACTCATGTGGGTGTTGATAGAGCACAGTAAAAGGTCCGGATTAGTCCAGCGGTCATAAAAACTATAAAAATGACAAACTTAGCCAGCAAAAAAAAGTTAAATTTGCAATCTGCAAGGCACCAACAGTATGCAACATATTCACACACACAAGTATGAGAGCTATAGAGCTCAAACTCACAGAAAAAAATATATAAAGTATAAACATTCAAAAATACAAACACTAGTTTGTACATTATCTTGATATAGTTTATCATAATACACACATGCATGGGCACATAAAGGAGGCTGAGATGGTAAAATGATAAACCAGAAACTGATGATAGGATGAAGAGGGCTGTTTGGTGTGATTTGACTGCAACAATGAGACAAAACTGAACATTTGAAGATGGATCTATCTCAACTAAAATATATATTTTTTACTGTACAGACCAAAGATTGTATAGATGGACGACGCGTCTCCACTTCTTTCCACTGTACAAAATCCCGGCTACGGGAGCTGCCATCTTGAGACTTTGACATCATTTGGAGCCAGAGTCTGCGCAGTAGTGATCGGGGGGCTGGAGCCGCGTTATCAAGGTCCCGCCCACACACCCACCCAAGCCAATAACGAGCCGAGAATGGGCGCTGCTTGCTAGCATGAGCCACTTGCTGCTACGTTAGCACCACGGTAGCTGTTTGGCTAGAAAGACACGACAACTAACAATAATATCTCTATAACTACATTTATGATCAAATTGACACATGTTCTATTACACAGACTGGTGACGGTTATGGAAAGTTAAAGTTGCATCTCCTCTCTCGTACAATTCCCGAGCCTCCGGCTGCGACTACTTCACTCAGAGCAGCTGTCAATCATGACGTCTCACCCCCTTTTTATAGCATCAAATAACTAATTAAAACCAAACTTATCAGAAAAATGAACACGTGAACATACATCAGCGTGATAAGAACTACCTAAAATGACAGAAACCACCTTTGGGAAAAAAAATTATTTGAAGTGTACTTTGACTTTTTAGTTTGGCCCATGTCCCATCCGCTAACATGGAGAGGGCGGGATTTATGACCTATACTGCAGCCAGCCACCAGGGGGCGATCGAGATGTTTTGGCTTCACTTTTAGGGAGCCGTCATGTCATCCATCTTTATATACAGTCTACGGTATATAGACACAAACAGAGACACATAAACACATCCACTGGCCTCAGAGACGAGAGCTATAAGTTCTGAGAAGGACTGTTGACAAATGTATCATTTACAGGAAAGGGGGGGTTTTAGGGGAAGTTGAGAAGGTTGAATGTGAAGCTGACAAAAATGGATGATTCATTCAGATCCGACTCCAGGCTTAATCATCCTCAAAAAGAAGTTCAATTTGGCACTAAAGACAAAAAGACTGGATTCCTTTAAAATTTGCAATCGATCAAAACGACAAGCCTATCTTTTCTCACTATCTTTGCCGGAGCTGTCAACACTCATCACTCCGCCTCCATCCTCCCCTCCACCTCCTTCTCAACATGAGGTTCTCTCCTGCAAAAACAACTCTCTAAAACGCAGGACACTACCAAGCGACTGCAGCAAGGAAACACACAATCACGTATACACCAATAAAGTAAAAAGACAATCCACAATGCCAAAACATCAGCTTTTTGATGATGCGTTTGTTGATGCCATAGCAAAGCACCCACACTTCTCTCCTTAGTTTCATTGTCAGTGTGTGATCTACCAAAGCCCCACCGCTGGGAAAAAGACAACAGTTCAGACTGTTGAGCATTAAGAAAAAAAACTAATCCTGGAGATATTTTTGAGTGATTTACCATTTGCTAAATATTAAAACTTGGGCTGTCAATCGATTAAAATATGTAATCGCGATTAATCGCATGATTGACGATAGTTAATCGCAAATTAATCGCACATTTTTAGCTATTCAAAATGTACCTTAAAGGGAGATTTATCAAGTATTTAATACTCTTATCAACATGGGAGTGGGCAAATATAAAAAAACTGCATGTTTTTTGCCCAAAACTGCATGGGATTATTATAAAGTGGGCATGTCTGTAAAGGGGAGACTTGTGGGTACCCAGAGAACCCATTTTCAGTCACATATCTTGAGGTCAGAGGTCAAGGAACGCCTTTGCCCATGCCAGTTTTTCCTCGCCAAAAATTAGCGTAACTTTAGAGCGTTATTTAGCCTCCTTCACAACAAGCTAGTATGACATGGTTGGTACCAATGGATTCATTAGGTTTACTAGTTTCATATGATGCCTATATTAGTATCTTCACTCTAGCTTGAAAACTGAGCCTGCAACACCCTTAAAAATCGCAAGTTGGGTTAATGTGTTAAAGAAATTAATGGCGTTAAAACAAATTTACGTTAACGCGTTATAATCGTGTTAACTTTGACAGCCCTAATTCAAACTCTTTGCATCTTTAAAAGTACCTTAAAAATACGTTCCAAAATACCCTAAGAAGCGTGGGACATCACTACTGGGGCTACATGCTCTGTTTACTCCAGAATAAACTAACTTCATTTTTGGGTCTATACTTTGCTTTATGTTTTGATTATGGAACAAATCTTCAGGCCTTCCGCGTGTAAACTTCTCATCAAGAAGCTGTGGGCTGGGATGACAGGTTTGTGTTGAGTTTTGGGGTTAAGGAGATGTGAAACTCAACGCTCTCTTTGTTGGAGGGGATATAGAAAGGATGGGAGTTGAGGCTGAGGAGGAGGCAAGGGGCGGATCCCGATGACATCTTAGATTTCAGGGTTTCGTTCGCAGGAGCTGCTGTGGGTGCTGAGTGAAGAGGTGATGAGCTGCCGGCAGCGTGAGGCCACAGTTGTTGGATCCTGATTGGGGATGCCCCCTCAGCTTGTGCTATATGTGTTGTTTAAACATACTCATATGAACTGTGGGGACTTTTGAAACAGCAATGAGCTGGGAGAGAATTCAGGGGATTTGAGGGCACGATTCAATCAGGACGTGTGGTTTTAACTGGGGCCATGCCAGTGACTTTGCAAGTTTTACCTCCTAAACTAAACATTTATGGGTAAATATTTATATATATCTTAAAAGGAAATTGTCATTGCATTTAATTCATGATGTCTAATTAATTCTTGATATGTGTATTTGTATTTGTATGCATGTTTATATGTATATGTATACAGTATGTTTATGTATATATGTTTATGTATATGTATATGTGTATGAATATATATATATTCTATATATTCTATTTTTGTTCTGAGGTTTGTCTTTCATGCAGTTGTTTGTTTTTATAAGATTGTTGTCTGCTGATTGATTAGTTTTTCTGCTTATTTTGTGTGCTTTTTGTTGTCATTTATTTTTTGTTGTATTTTTCTAATTATTTTAGCTTAGTTTCCTTTTCCCCCCCCCCTTTTTGTTATGGTCTGTTTTCTTCTTACCTTGAGGGGAGATTTGTTATATAAGCCCGTTGCATCTTGACCTCTCCTGTCACATTTCTTATTATTTTTATCTGTTTTTTCTTTTTTGAAGTTTTATGTGTGTGCAAATAAAATACAAAAATAAATAAAAAAGATGTGTTGTAAAATATTTTGTGCATGATACCTACTATGTTGTATATTCATTAATGTTACAAGACATGTTGTTTTAGCAAGCTACTTCTAAAATGTATCAGAATTTATCTTACAGATGTGGTGTAAAGGTCATGCGATGTGTAGTGCCTTGGTTGAAAAGTGCAAAACCACTGGTATAGTTCTTTAAAGTTGTTTTTTTTAGGGCATTTGTGTATTATTTTGCAGTGAATATGTTCCTGAGCTCAATGACTCACAGAGATACCACCCTGTTGTGCCTGTAAACATGTGCATGGTGAAGGATTAGATGTGTGTGTGTATTTAAAGGGAAGGTGTCCAACAACAAATCAAAGACACTTGTGGATCTGGAAAGGAGCGGATGGACATGAGAGGATGAGAGGGGGAAAAACAATGGACAATCGTGTGGTCACTGTCCTCATGAGACCGCATTTCCTCCCTGGAAAAAGACGATGAGAAAACAAAACCTGTTCGGTATTAGTCCGGCTGTTTACGATTACAAAAAGATACCACAGAATTAGTACTACTGAGCAAAACATAAATATAGCATGTTGCAAATATGATGCAATGCTGGTGAAATATATACTGATATTTTGCAACAGCAAAAAATAACTGGGGGGCAGAGATTGATGTGTTGGACCCGCTATACTGGTGTCCGCTTATAGACAGTGTAACTCAATTATCATAGGAGAATTATAGAATACATGTGTGGCTGCAGCGTGTAATGATCTCTCACTGACGGGGAGCCAAAATGGCCACCAGAGGCTGAGGTTGACTGGGGTCTGTGGCTGCCAGCGGCCCGTGACCGCACTGGGAATGAGCAGCGAGGGAGGGCAACTAGGTGCTGCGTTAGGATACAATGGAGAAAGCAAGAGCCCTCCTGGGTCCTCGTGTTACTGCCGCTCAATAGAGGCTTCTGTCAGAGAGGAGGATGGAGAGATTCAGAGCGTACTGAAAGAGAAAGGAGGCAAGAAGAGACATGAGAGATGATGTGGAGAGGACAGCAAGGGTGGATTTCAGTTGGTAGGTTTTCTTCTTATTTTAATTTTTTTCAGTATAGCAACATCTTTGGTAATGAGTAGTTGTGTTGGTTTTCCTTGTATTTTATATTTAAGTTTGACTTCCTGTGTATGACGCTTTTTCCTTTGTCTGTTCAGCTTGAAGATAAAATGCAAGGGGCTGCACTGATGTGTGAATGTTGCTTCAGGTACTGGTGAAAAGATACAAGACTATCCAGGGAGTCCAGTTCAAGTAATACGTCTATGAGTGTGATGGCTTATCAGAAACCAAAACACTGCACTTCGGTTTGTAATACCATGAGACTGGATATTACAACTAAATGAAAAGTTATCGCAGCGCCACTCATTTTGTCTTCTGGGAAATTAATTACACTGCGTTGTATTTTGTCGGAGCCCTCAGTATGGGGACCGGTGCAGTGATCTCATTGAAGAACGAGGAGGCTGTGTTTGACTCGCAGTGTGTTACTGAACACAGTCTTTAGTCAATGCCCAGAGTGAAAACCACGTTCAGAGCATAGACTGTTTACAAGAAGGGAACATAGTCACCATGACGTCACCCATTGGTTTGTGGACTGCCGTTTTGAGGCCTCGAGTTTGGCATTTTGGCCGTCGCCATCTTGGTTTTTGGCCGTCGCCATGTTGTTTATTTGCAACCAGAAGTGACACGAGAGGGTGGAGCCCAACCGCCAACAACCGAACGCTGAATAAGACATTTTTAGGCGACCAAAATGTTACAATTAACTTTCATGAACTGAAAACACACTGTGAAAGGGTTAAAGTTGTAAGACAAAAACACAGACAACTCCCAGACCTGACAACGCCGTGGTAACAATCTGTCAATCACAAGGTAGCCACGCCCTAAAGCATACCCTGCTTTATGGTCTATTTGACTCTAAATGGGAACATAATTTACTAAATGAACATCATGCTGTATTGAAAAAGACTTGAAACTAGCGATTGAGACCATAAACTCATGTTTACAATGTTTACTGAGGTAATAAATCAAGTGAGAAGTAGGCTCATTTTCTCATAGACTTCTATACAATCTGTATCAGTCGCCCCCTGCTGGCTATTAGAAAGAATGCAAGTTTAAGGCACTTCAACATTGGCTTCACTTCTCAGACCTGGAGGTGCCAAAACAGTCCACAACTGTTCATAACACTATGAGGAACTATGTGGAACGTTATCACAGTGATGGTAGCAACCACTTCATAAACAAGTAAACAGTACAAATATGCCGTTCATGTTACAAAGCAACCTACCAGGAATGTGCACCTGCACGCACTTGATTGGCCAACGCAGAATGCAGAGCTATAGTCGGCCTGAACACGACCTTCAGTTACAGTACGGTTGCTATCTCTGCTCATGCTAAAATATGCAGCTCTTGTATTTATTTCAAACAAGAAATAGTGTCTGCATCACTTCCAGTGAGTCTGAGAAATCTTCCCAGAGAAGACGCAGCAGGTGTTGGTTTGTTCGAACAGTAAATGCTAAAGCTTTTATGAAACTGCCTATGTATGAAATACTCTTTCACGACTGTGGATGACACTAAAGAGCTTTAATAACAGGGTTAAGACATACGCGGTGATTCGACATGCAGAGAAGGACCCTACATCAATCCCGTCACTCCTCACAATGCCCCTGACCTGGTGACATCACTTCCCCCCGGAGGACTGCGGGGTATCAAGAGGTCCAAGTGTGGGGGGACGGGTTTGGGGAGTGAGGGTGTCAATCAGCCTGTCAATTAGCAGGATAGGAGGGCAATATGTCTCCTAAAACCTAACATAAACCCGGTGGTGTTTAGACAGACTCATACACACACAAACAAAAGGAGCACAGGGGTTACACAGTGAAATCCATTACTAGAGAGGTGAATTAGAGGAGGAGGGTGGGAAGATTTGGTTTGACTAATAACTGACCCACTGGGTGCAGAGATCCCTGAGAACAAATAACATAGACAGATAGAGAAGGTCTAGGAAAGCATACAAACAATAAAGGGAAAGTAAAAACGTGGGATATAGAGGAGGAGGGAGAGCAGAGTTAAGTCAGAGAGAAAAATTGGGAGAATGAGAGATAATTGAGGACTGGAAAAAGTTAGGAGCTCCAGGCATTAGCTGATGAACAATGTAGTATGTGTGTGTGTGTGTGTGTGTGTGTGTGTGTGTATGACCCAAAACACCATGAAGACCTAACAATCCAGAAGACCCAATTCAATCAGGAAGATCCAACACAATATGAAAAATACTTTGGTTTGTAGTGCCAACAAAGTAGTGTTACAAATATGATCTATTTTTATAAAAAGTATCTTTTCCCCCGAAGCAGTATTATAAACTCCATGCTTGTTTTCCTTTTTTTTGTGCCTGTCTTTAGTTTTTCTTATTAGCATTCCTTGAATTGACTCCAGGCTGCCTTTCCGTGTGGAAATAATAATAACAGGAAAAGCGAAGAAAGCACTAAAGAAAGAACATGGGAAAGAGATAGCCGAGAGCGAAGCTACTTCTGTGATTTAGACAGCATGTAAACCCCCCCCCCCCCACCTCCACACACAGACGAACTCACTTCCCTGCATGATTTACGACTTATTGCCGAGATCACAGATCCCAATCTGAACACACAAAGGCAGACACTTAAAAAAGACAGGAGGACACATGTTTTGGCTGACTGGCTACTGACGGTGCTTCAGGAACAAGAAGACACACGTTTGAACACGAGCGTGGCTTCCTGAGAAAAGTGGAATAATCCTTGATGAGAGCGATTAAGAGTCACTAAAAGGCATGTATTGTGGGGAAGGCAAACACTGTCGCACATGCTGGAGCCCATAAATAATCCCTCTTTACACACTCTGTCGTCAAAGGTGTCTGTAGCACACAGAGAACAAACAAAAAGGGCTTAAGTCTGGTTAAAGGATATCCACCTTAATCCTTAATACATTCACACAAAGCCGTTAAACAACAGATGATGACAATATGCTTTGTCCAATGGATCAATTTTCCGTTTTTTTTCAGTAGAAAATAAGAAATTTTCAAACTCTTGGTTCCTTTCTCTGCAGTCATGAATTCATCCATTGACAGTAGCCTCATTATACCAGAATGCAATGCAGCTGCAAGACTTACTGATGACTTGCCGATGACTTATACACTAGTTGGTGTTTTTCTTGACTGGAAAACCTCTTCCTCTGCTATATGTATCACTGCAATTATTGCTTTCTCTGCCTACACATCAAACCCACATCCGACGTTCAGAGAGTTCAGGCATGCCGTCTGAAGTTTCTGGGGGTTTTTAGGGGAAAATAAAGGATATTGCTTGCAAACAGACAAGCCAAGCTGAAGGAATGTGGGCACAACAGAGAGGTTTATCAAAACACTTCATCACAAAATGACTCTGTAGTGGAACACACTAAATATTCCTGCTTTTTCAAAACAGTCTAGAGACGGTACAGCTCCGGATCTTCCAATAAAAGATAATTTACAGTCTCCTGCACTCTTAAAAACAAAGGGGGCTAACCAGCACATTATTCAGTTGGCACAAGGGCCTGACACACACTCTCAAGAGTTGTCACCCATATTTACAACATGGTCCCAAGTATGTGTTTATGTGATATCCGCTTTTCTGTGTGTTTATATGAACTTCCTGCCTAGGGTCGTCGCAGCGTGGAAAAAAAAAAAACTGCAGCAAATTGATTCGAGGGAAGAGAAAAGACTGTAACTTGGCAATTTAGTTTGAAGCTTGAAGTAGTTTCTCCTATAAAAATGGAGGAAAAGTAAAAAAAAAAACTACATTCAAGTACCACCTCCCTTTTCCTCGCCCTCTATCTCCATCATTTGATGTGTCCTCTGGCTGGCCGACCAGGAGAGCCCACCCACATGCTGGCCTTAAGGGACCAATTCAGGTTACACTGACAACTGATATTTTTGAATATGAAAATGATTTTATCTTTACAAAAACATATGTGGGAGCAGAATACAGGCGTCTAGATGCCTAAATGAAATTTGCTCCCTTTTACAAGTTATTTTACTGTCATCGACTACTGGCAGCCTGAGACTGTTCATACCGAGCCTCTCCCCGTCCACACAGTTCACTTACAGGCCGCTCTGAGACTATTATGGCTTTATTCTACAGATGTTAATAGATTTGTTGAAAGGGGAAATGATGACGAGCAACAAAGTTCATGATCCTAATAACTAATAACATTGTAAGACGCCTCAGGATGCCTCCATACAGTTGAACTACACTGAACTAGTTAAGGATAAGTTTGTCTGTTACTATGGAATGTAAAAGGAGCACAAGGTCAGGAGTGGACTGTGGGGGGTGAAGAAAAACTTACTGTATAGGTTAAGTATATTGAGTATAACAAGGTGGTAAATGATGATGATTCATTGATTAAACTCTCAATCTGTCGTATTCTCAAAAGGGTGGGAATCACCAGAGGCCCCACGATACGATATTATTGTGATTTTAAACATTTTGCGACGTGCTGAGTATTGCGATAAGATATATTGCGATTTATTACCTTTTTTCAACTACAAATTATGCAGTTTGTCAAGATCTGTTTTATCTAATAAGATCCAGTTTTCATTCACATATCTTGAGGTCAGAGGTCAAGGGACCCCCTTTGAAAATGTCCGTAACAGTTTTTTCCACGCCAAAATTTAGCGTAAGTTTGGAGCGTTATTTAGCGTTTTTCCCGACAAGCTAACATGATATGGTTGGTACAAATCGATTCCTTAGGTTTTCTAGTTTCATATGATACCAGCACCTTCACTCTTCATCTCTTTAGCTTTAAGACTGAGCCCGCTAGAACCTCTGAAAAACAGATTAGCGGCCGTCGGATTGTTAAGAGGTTAATAGTTTATATAATAAAAGATCAATACTTGACGTCCGTGTATCGATACAATATTGCCACGCAAAAAATTGCGATACTATGCTGTATCAATTTTTTCCCCCACCCCTATAGTCTAAATGATAAAAATCCTTGAAATAAATAACATATATCAAGGTTCATCCCATGTTTTATTGTTTAATCACTCTGTAATGAGAATCTCTACCATCAGGTACTGCATCAGTCTTCATCCTAAATTCTCTGAACTTGACATTCAAATGTTTTCCTGATAAAATCTCTCTCTGAAGAAGAGGTTGGAGCTGAATGTGGTCTGTGAATGGTCCTTTGGTCATACTGCATGTGTGCAATTTCACAGACGCCAGGACCAATAAATACAACACACTGATTGATAAACTGACTTCAACTGAAAGGGCTTCCTTTACCAACACTGCATCAAACTGCATTGATCCTGTTAAGCTCTACAAATTGTTAAATATCCCCTGGCTCAGGCCGAACTGCAAACAAAAGCCTCTATTTATACCTAGAAAAACTCACTCGCACACTGTGCCTCCCTCTGTTTCTCTCACACCACCACTAAGGGCAAAGAAAGAACACTTTCTGTGCATACTTGTCTGTACATATGTGTGTGTGTTTTCTTTGCAGGAGTGTGTGTGTATGTGTGTTCATGGGAGGTTCAGGGCAAAGTTCAGGGAAACCCCACAAACCCCATCTAGGCCTTGTAACCCTCAGGGACAAACCCACGCACACACGCACGCACACACACTTTCTTACCAGACCTGACCTTGACCAGACCTGCCAACAGGATCACCAACAGACAGACACAGGGGATTCTGGGAAACAGGAAACAGGAAGTGGGCCCTGTCCAAGCTGAGTGTGAAAGCCTTGTTCATAATGAGTTGTGTATGAAACTCGCGGTGTGCGGTAAAGTGTGTAAAGTCAGACTTAAGCACTTACTAACGCCTAATAATGTAAATTGCTTTAATGCTTAAAGTCGGCTACACATCCTGACAGTCTCCACGTGTGTGTGTTCGCATGTGTCTGCCTGTATGTGTGTACGGTGTGGAGCCGCCCTGACCTGGGCAGCATTTAGCGGGGAGGCATCCAGGCTTGTGGTAGGGGGCTGCAGTAGGAGCTCTGGTTTCAAACAGTGCCGGCGCCCTGGGACCAGGCCGTGTCAAAGGGCCTGTCCCCGATGAGCCATATTAGGGCCCTGATCCCCAATCAATCAGCACTGCGCTAAAAAGAATCCACAACAAGACGGCAATTAAGACCCACCGAGGGCTTAACTAAACACGTGTGAGAGATAGGGTTTGTAAGAGTAACTGCGTGTGCAGTTCTTTGACTCTGTGTTTTATGTATAAGTGCGCATATGTGTGACTGCGTGTGGGTAAAAGTCTTTTGAGACAGAAGAGCGAAAAAAAAAAGCTCCAGTCTACTCCGGACGTGCAGGACTAGAGGACAGAGGTGAGAAAAGTCTCAGTAGGCTGTCTTTGTTTTTACTTGTGTATCGGTGAATGTAAAACATTGACAGAATGCCCTTTTTACCATTTGCCAAGAAAGTTGAATCCATTTTCCATGTTTGGCAGTTAACCGGACTAATAAGCAATTTGGGAATAATGCAAGAGCTCTTGGTTAAACTACGGGTTAAGAAAGCTCCAGTGGTACAGAGCTGCTGTTGGCAGGTCCCAATAGTGTCTGAAAGAGCTCCAGAGTCAATCCCAAATTGAAATAAGTTCAGCAAAACCCCCTGCGTCGGTCTGATGTGGAGTGCTGAAGTGGATCAGTATGTGGCAGAGGAGCAGTGCATCCAAAACTTGAGTGGGCCTGTCATCCCCTCAGTCTGAATGGGTGCGATGCTTGTGGTGTGGAGCAAATCATCATCAATCCTGGCCTGCATCTGAGAACCACAGCAGTGTTGACGCTGGCACCGAGGTGAAGAGAAGTGAAACCAAAATCCAAAGTTTCTCAATAGCGCGCACAAGTTCACAGTCTGAGCTAAGAGCCTATTGTGACCAAAAACAACACATAGTGTATGCTGAGGGCAGCAGGGCGGCAGAGTGAGAGGAGAGACCGGTTTTAAAGTGGTGGACCTGCATTTAAACCTCCATCTCTCTCAGACTAAAGTGTCGTTGAGCAGGACATTCTGCACCACATTAAACTTTAGTGCCTCATTTCAGATTCTGCACGCATCAGGGACACACCGAGCTGTGCTGCAGTTTGCCATCTAGGTGCTATCAGTGAAGTGCATCTCTTAACTTTATGCATTTAAAACAAGAGTTCAACATTTTGGGAAATACGCTTATTAGCTTTCTTGCTGAGAGTTAGATGAGAAGATTGATACCACTCTCATAGCTGTGCTAAATATGAAGCTACAGCCGGTTAGCTTAGCTTATAGCATAAACACTAGAAACAGGGAATCAGCGAGCCTAGCTCTGTCCAAGAATAACAAAATCTACAAGCACCTCCAAAGAAGCTATTTTGTGGTTTTACGGGGGTTGTGTGCCAGACTATTTCTCGATCGGGTGCAGTGACTTGTCGTCACTGTGAGGTTGCCAGGAAACCAGTGGATTGTTGTTTTCACATTTCAGTTTGTTTACGGATTAAACAAACATGATATAACGTGTTCTTAGTCAGCTTTATGCTACGTTGACACTGCAAGCGACAAAAGCAACAAAACGGCCAACGGCTACATTGTCGTCGAGTCACCACTGAAGTGTTGCTCAAGCGCTCGTTGATGTAGTTATGCCGTTAAATAGCACCGGGAACTAGCTAATGGCATTTTTGTAGACGGACCAGAACAGGGTGAAACAAAAAGCAGATGATGGGTTGACGCTTTGTGTCATTGGAGCACTGAAGAAAGTTGAAACCAGCTCAACTTTGATCTGTAGCACGTCACGACCGCCACGCAGCGCCAAGTGTCGGGCGTCAGTTTGTAGCTTCATGTCACCGGCTTCCATTGAAAATGACATGTAATCTGTTGCTACAGCATGCTGCTCGTAGTGTGAAGTGCTGGTAGGCAGTTTGTTCACACAGAGCCATGCTAGCTGTCTCCCCTGTAAACTAGCTGTTGGTGGTAGACAAGTATCTTCTCATCTAACTTTCGGAAAGAGAGTGAAAAAGCATACAACAAATCTAAAAAAAGTGATTTAAAAGTTGTTTTGATTAAAAGGACTGTGGTTGAGGAGCTAAATCTTCAGCTGCTATCTTCAGCAGATAAAAAGTGAAGGCGCAGAGTTGTGCCTTTGTGCTCCTTAAATTTAATGTTCATTGAGCAGCTAATGGATTGTAATTGCACTTAATTGATCAAACATTTACCTTGTGGCAACTTGTATTTATGCCACACAGATTGCTGGTTTGCCCGTCAGTCTAGATCTTGAGAGGGATCACGCAAGTTATAGCTGAGAGCAAAATATCTCTGACAGACTCCCTAAATAATTAGGTCAGTTAGGAGCTTCATTGCAGCTTAAGTAAATGTTTTGACATGTTGTTTCTTCATTAATGAGGATTTTTGATGCTTTGCTCAGATAAAACCCCACCGACGGCATCCTTTCATCCTCCTGCACTCACTGAACACACCTAGGGGGCATCTGCAGGCCCTGCTTGTGTAATTAACCTGAAGTCTTAATAAATCAGATGCTAATCGCACAGACATGATAAGTACAAGCCTTTCACAACAGCTGCTGTAAAGCAGAAAAGAGAAGAGAAAAGAGGTTTCAGGGTATCAATAAATCTGTTATGATTACTCTACACACATATCTTAGCGCCCAATACCTTTGAACAGGCCCGTGCAAGCTTAAAGATCAACGTCGTGTGACATCTTCAAGTCATTACACATTCTGGAAACTACTTCCTTAAACTAATTTGTCAATCAGCCCATGCTCCGCTGTAGGTGAGCCACGCACGCTACGGTCCTGTCGATGCAAAGTCAAATTACTCCTTGGGTTTTAACTCTTTGATGCTTCCACTGTATAATTGGATTGCCGCCGGGCTGATGGCATCGCGGGGCCTCGCGGCCCCCGTCATGTCAGCTCCGAGGTCAATTTAATCCAGCGTGTTGACAGCTGGCTAATTACAGAGCCGACGCACAGCCACACACGCAGACACACAGGATATATGTACACAAACAAGCAGCAGGAAAAGTTATACCGTGTGTGTGTGTGTTTACACAGCAGTTAAACACGCCTGATTAATCACGCCGAGTCGTCAAATTACATCCAAACAAGATCTGACATATTAATTGCAAACTTACAAAAAGTAAATAAAGGTCTTACTGTATTGCAGATGTAGCCGATACATATAGACATAATCATTAACAAAGCAGCACTTTCAGGCATGTGTGAATGTTGGATTTACTGTCAACAGCGGTTTGAGAGTAAAATATTGTTCAAATAAGGTTGTTTCATGTTTGAAAGAGAAGAAGAACAGCAGAGCACATCTTCCACCAAATACTGTCAATCATCAATATAAAAAAAGGTATGTTGAAGCAAATGACAGGAAGATTGAAGATAAGCAAGCAGCAGAAAAGGTCAGAGCACAGACACAAAAGGAGCCAGAACAATAGAGTACAGAGAGAATCTGTTCTTTGTTAAACCTGTCCTCTTTATTCTCCAGCAGTACAACAGAGCGGACAGAGGAGCGAGCAGAGAGGCACGGTGGAGGGAAAAGAGAGTGAGGGAAAAGAGAGCAGCTATTTTTGTAATTGCTTTTTTTTTTTGCCAGTGTTGAGAGAAAAGCGGTGGGGAAAGTTTTGAGAAATTTAAACAGCCTTGACAGCCAGGGTGTAGTGGTGTTAATGTTTTCAAACAGGGAGAAAACCCCTCTATTATAAACACAGACAGAGACTCTGACATCAGCCGCAACGTTGCATAAAGTCAGTTTATCGCTGCTGTCGGATTAAAAAAACGTACGCATCCAGTGAGTCAACACTTTTTTAGAAATATAACAGCAGCTGTATTTTGGAAATCATACAAGAAATTATGAAACAGTGAAATTTGTTTTAGCGGAAACAAGCTATAAACACAAAAATGACATATAGTCACCTTTAAAGTTGCTCATTTACACATTCAGCACACATTTGGAGTCGTGTTTCTGGCCATCTGATGCATGTAAGTCCAATATTCACTCTCCTTGTAGCTCTGCTTCTGGTCTCCACCAACTCCTGAAGGTAACTGCTAAATGCTCCACCACAAGGTAGAAAATAAAAGATTTTTTCACAGGACAATTTTGGGCGATTTTTGCCCCCGATGTTTGAAATTTGGAGGCGTTTACATACACAATTATACCGTTTTGATTGTGTTTTATGGGGATAATACCTTGAATTTCTGTCCAATTTTGCCCTTCGCCCCCGATTATTTCTTACACTGGTTCACCAGCTAGGTATTAACTTTGTCTGTCTGTCGTTTGTGGGTTTATCAGTTTATCAGAGCTTTTTCACTGAAAACAGCAGCCTGCTGCGGCCTAAAAATGACACTGTAAGAGCAGCGAGACTGAACCAAAACGGTAAAGTTGTGGAACCGTGAAACCAAAATAATGAGCTGAAAGATGCTAAAGCTTCGTAGAGGTGAGGGGAAATGCAGACGGGCGATCATTCTCGCGATCATTTTATCCATTGTTATTATAAAAATATTGATTATAGTTACGTGTTACTTTAACAATACACAGGACGCAAAAGGCTTTTCATAAACATGCCCCATTGAAGTGCTAAAATAAAGTTATCATTACTAATAGTAGTTTAAAAGGAACATCCCAGCTCAGAAAACATTCATGTCTTTGGTTTGCAACTCTGTCATTGATTTTCTGTGATTAATTTGCTCATTCAAATGGCTCCAACAGACAGAAAGGAAAGAAATACCTGAAAGAACTAATAAGTCATTTAAAGTTCAGCTTCAGTCCTGCCATGTGTCTGATGAAGATCTATTTAATCCTATTGACTAATTTAATTGAAAAAAGGACTCAAAGAAAAAGGAAATACAGACAGAAAGAAAATAAATGAAGAAGTTAGTGCGTAATTGCGTTATGGGCAGTTTTAGCCTGCTCAGTTAGGAGTTATTAACTGCCTCTGATCTGAGCTAAACCTCCCGTCGGCTCACGCAGCCAATCACACCTGAACGCCGCCGACCCCGCAGAACCCGGGAATCAAAGAACAACATGTTAATGGTACCATCCTCCTCCTACCCTGCTAACACTGTTTTTCTTTCACTCCTTCACTCTCCCGCCGTCTCCATCTTTTTTTTTTTTTTTCTGCAAATGAAGGAAGTGTGGCAGCGTACAGTGAGAGAGAGAGACGGGGAAAGTTGGGGGTCTAATTTTGGCAGGCGAGACTTTTTCCCCTCACCTTGTTTATTCTGGCTCTATTAAAACATCTCCAAGGAGGGGAGCAGAGGAAGGGGAAATATGGAGAGAGGAGAATGAAGAGGAGGAGCATGGGCACAGTGTACTGCTCTTTCTCTTAGATGGTGATAACTGGTGGCATACTGATGAATTCAGGATTAGAAATTAAACTGATTTTGAGTTGTAGATGTGAGACTCCAGACCTGGACTGGAGTCAGACTTAAGTCACTACTTGAGACCTGAGTTGGACTGCTGTGAGACTCAGACTTCATATAAAAGGCACAGCTCTAACTCCCCATAAAACCACAAAGTGTAATTTTTATACTAAACAAATGAGGTATAACGTGTTAAATTGTGAACTTTAAAAGGTGCTGGCATAAGGATTTAGCTACCTTTGGACACAGTCAGGCTGCCTGTTTCCCTCTGTTTGTATTCTAAACTGAGCTAACCGTGAAAGTGGCATCAATCTTCTCATCCAACTCTCTGCAAACACATGAATAAGCGTATTTCCCAAAATATCAAACTATTCCTTTAATTAAGATTTGACCGGAGTGTTTTTGCTTTTAAGTTTTCAAGTTTTGATCATGCAAAATCCTGAGACAATAAAAAATAAAAAAGACAGCAACAGACAGGCCTCGCATAGCCACAAACATATTTAATTATCAGGCCTCTATATTGAAAAGACTTAGTCTCAACTCGGTGAAATACTGTTAACAAATGCTTTGAAAGGAAAACTGCCACTTTAACGGTCAGCATCCAGAGACCTGAAAGACTTGCAATTTAACTTACAATATGCTGACGAAAACTCGTAACTTGCCTTCGTGGACTTGAGATCTTACTTAAAAACGTGTCTTGAATGACTTGAGACTTCAAATGGACGTGATTTAAAAGACTTTAAAAACAGCTCTGGAAGGTAAACTTCTAAAACAATCTAAAAATGCCTGTGCTGAAGGAAAAGTCCATGATTCAAACTTCCTAAGCTGACGCACCAGATGGTTTGTTACACAGAACTATCTGAGAAGCCATCAATAGAAACTGTTTGGAAAAGGGCAGGCACTTTCAAAAAATACTTGGCAGGTGATTGGATGAACCATCTGTCAATCAAACTCTAATCTAGTCGGGAGAAGAGCGAAAATGTCTTTTTCATCGAGAAAAGCCTTCAGTGCCGTGACTCTCCAGTTGTCATATAACTGATGTTATTACAGCATCTTTGCTAAGGAGCCGCCATTGTTGTTAAGAACGAACAGTCGCCTCTCCGTGTCGCGTCACACACGCCTAAGCCACGCCCCGTAGCTGCCAGTAGCTCCTCACAGGACGCCGATTGGTCCGTGCTCTGGCTTGCCGGACACAAACATACTACTTGAAGCCTGACAGTCTCCTCCTTCCTGTATTTCTGATCTGCTCTGCTGTAGTTTTCTGCTCTGGTTTAAACCTCCGGGCTGTCAGCTCTCAGTTTGCCTGTGGCTTCTCTCAAAAACCCAACCCTGACGATATATACAAACACACACACTGTAACGTCCCGCACACCACAGAGTGTATACTTAAGCCCGACGTAGAGGGGATGGAAATCAGAGCACAGACCGGAGCAAAGACAACACTGAGGACATGAAGTTCGTGTTATGTTCAGGTTCAACAAGGTGGGTGGCGAGAAATTTTCCCCCCAAATTTGTGAGTAATATTTGTGGCTAATTTATCCCAAGAAAACGGAAGTCACAGAGCTCTCTGGAACACTCTCTGCTGCATGCAGAGATGATGGGAGACAGTGGGAGGTACAAAAAAAGTATATTTCACTTAAACTGACAAGCTCCTGGACCAGATGTCTTTCCGAAAACTTTGAGTCAAGGAGCAGAAGTTTTGACGTTTGAACAGCTGCGGTATGAGGTAAGCGGCTGCAGGTCATCATGTGTCATCATTAGGTGACCCTGTCTCCTTGACGGCCTGCCACCTCCCTTTACAGCTAATAAGTTGGCCGTGGCACTAATGATGAGCAGCAGTGACGATCAGCCCACCACTGCAGCAGCTGTCAAAGGAGGCCCCTGTCCGTTTAAATGAAGTCTGTAATGACTGTAATGAGACTCAAGATCACATGTTGGTCTTGGGTCGACTGCAACACTTTCCTTCTAAAGTTGGCAGAAAAAAAAACAACACAAGGAGAACTTAACTTATTCGAGCTTGCGAAGTGTAACGTAGTGTCTGCTGTGTGTGAGTCTTTCAAATTATTAGATTACAGCAGTCCTGAAAACGAGACGAGAAGCTTCTGTAGGATTCAATCAGATGGAACATCACATAAAGCTTTTGCCTTGCACAGAAATTCGTGAATATAATCATCGTGGTGATTTTAATGGTTCTAACTGCAACTAAAGAAACATAAGTATTTTATGAAGATAGGTCATTTATCACCAGTTACTGTAAGACTTTGAAAACATATTGTACTTAAGTAAAAGTAGCAATGCTACGGTGTTAAGAAGAAGAAGACATACTTTATTGATCCCGAAGGAAAATTCAATTTTTCATGCATTAATGGAGAGATGTCAGAGTGAGGAGGCCGCCCAAGAAAGGCGCCACGAGCAGTTGGGGGTTTGGTGCCTTGCTCAAGGGCAAATTGGCACCTCTCCAGCTACCAGTCTACACTCAGTACTTGGTCCATGCGGGGGACTTGAACCGGCGACCATCCGGTTCACAAGCCAAGACCCTATGGACTGAGCCACTGCTGACCCCAAAATAAAAATACTCTGCTACAAGTAAAAGTCCTGCATTCAAAATTTAGCGTGAATTTTCATTTTCATTTAACGTGTACAGTACAAAAGTACAAGGACAAAGTACTCATTATCTACAATGGCTCATTTCAGAATAATAATTATTATATCACTGGATTATAATTATTGATGTTTTAATGTGTGCATCACTTTAATGTTGCAGCTCGTAAAGGTGGAGCTAATTTTATTTACTTTATATACTACTGGGTAGCTTAACCTATAATAATATATAATAATGTATTAGTTGATTCATTATAAATTTATAATTATTATATTATTTTGTATTACAGTAATAATATAAATCTGCAAAGTAATAGTGGAGTGGAGTAAAAAGTACAATATTTGCCTCTGAATTGTAGAGGTGTAAACGTATTAAGTGGCATAAAATGGAAATACTCAAGTGAAGTACCTCAAAATTGTATTAAAGTATTAGTACTTGAGTAAATGTACTTAGTTACATTCCACCACTGAATTTTATAGCCTGATAATTAACTAAATGATCATGAGGCAAGAGCAGAAAGCTTTTTTTTTTTTATTCCTGAAACGATACAAGAAGATCTTTTTTTTCCCAAGACAAACACAAATACACACAAACTTATAAGTGTACATGTACTTTATGAAAGCACACAGACTTTAATTGGATTAGCAATGTCATCTCGATAATCTCTTACGTCAACATGTAATTTAGCCAAAATCACATCCTTCCATTTTCTAATCTACATTTATTTTTCCATTTGAGTTTATTTCCAGTGTTGTCACAGTGTTTTTGTTTTTTTTAGGCCAGCTTGTTTGATTTTTCCTTTTTATTGGTAACTCCCTTGAGATAATTGCATTGTGATTTCTTTGTGAGCCAACTGTCTCATCTATGAAACGAGCTGCAATTTAGTTGCACAGGGGGAAAAAAAAAAATCAAAAACATGTAAACAAAGGAATGGTAGAAACAGATGTTTGAAATCGAGCACGCGTGTACGCTCAAACGTGTGTGTGCAGTCGTCTCGGTGTGTGAGTGGATTTAGTAAGTGTCTGTATCCACCATGTGCCAGCAGTTTTGATTCACAGGACACCGCATGGAACATGGCAACGAGCCTCGCCATAATGTCATTGGGGAAAATCATCCAGCTTAGCTGCTTTGATCCTGCGAGAATCAAACGGACTGAGAAAGTTCTTAGAGTTTTATCCCCACAACACTGGGGAGACGTCAAAACAAAGCAAAGGAAGCTCGCCAGACTCAAACTAAATTTTGATTTTGGGCGGCAGTATTGCTCTGACCAAGAACATGAAAATGTTTGAGTGGAATGTATTTATGGATACTTTCTTTGGTTTGCTTTTATTTGCTAATCTCGATACCTTATTTAATTTGCTGTACATGTTCAATGTTAGAGATTAGGACTGTGGTTGGTTTCTGTACATTCACACAGCTGGCCGCTAATTAGGCCACTATAAAACGTTATATAACAAGAAACCACAGAGACAGATGTGCGTCATTTTTCTATACTGCTCATTTCCAGGAGACTTCAGTTAATCAACTAAACTCGCCAGCAGACACAGGACATTCACTCTTAATTATAATAACTTCATTATAGCCCTGAAAGCAGATTAATGTCCCATTATTGCCCTCAGATTAAATGACTGGCACAGGTTTTGAATTTGTTAACATTTTGAGTTACGTCCGTTACGATTAGAGTCGGCTGAAAGTAAATTAACCCAATTTCTCCAATGCTACGAGTCTACATCTGCTATGTGATTGGTGCACAGTCCTGTTCCTGCCCAGCAGAGTCCACATGGTCCACATTCCCACTGCGGCCCACGGCTGAGTGGGCTCAGTCCATATTCAAATGTGAACCATGTGAGCTGTGATGGTCGGGCAGAAACAGCAGCGCAGAGCGTCAGACATTTGGGATTTACAGGCTTGTATTAAATATTCATTAAGCCACACTGAGACCTGCACCAATAAAATGCAAAATTACAGACCAAGCCTTGTTATAGTGTGAGTGGTTACTCAATGAATATGCTGCAGAGTGCTTTAGGGTGGCTCTATGTGAGCAGGCAACGGATTAATATGAGAAGTATAAGATTTAAGATTTACATAAGACAGTTTTCAGACTGTATCAACAGACAATATGTCAACAAACTGTGTGAACGCTGTTACACGCTCTTAAATCCCATTACCAAACTTTAACTTTCTCTTTAGTTTATCGATCAAGTCATGACCTTAGTTTTCTCCATAATTAAATTTTGTTTCCATTATGAACACCTCAGAAATAGGCCTGCCAATGATTATCAGTATAGATAGCAAATTAGTTTATCTCTTTCTCTCCCTTTGTGTGTTCCAGGGTCGCATTTTGACACGTACCAGGTACCAAAACAAAAAACATACTTGCAACCAAGAGCTCTGCAGGACTCGCAAATCTACCTGAAACGGTCCTCTGCATTACACTCTGGTAAGAAGAGAATGTATAGACTGACAGAGAGAAAAATGGATAGAGGAAAAGAGACTTACGTTGGCCTTCCTGCCAGAAGTGTAGGGAGTGGATCTGGAAAAGAAGACAAGGGGATTTTTTACAACAGGATAAACAATATTGCTCCCAGATTTTTCTCTGCACAAGCTGCCAGCTGCAAGCAAGAATCAGCAGAGAGGAGTGTTGCTGAAAGGAGCCAGATCTCTATAGTCGGAAAAGATGAGTAGAAAAAAAATGTCTTTGTTTGTCACAGTGAGTGCGTAAAACACTCGTCATGAAGCCACTTCTACATGCCAGTAAGTTTTTAAATGCTTGGCAGACACTGCTGTCGCCGCTCTAACTCTTCTCTTACCGAATTTGACGAAGAGCACGCCCGTCGTGGACACCGTGCCCTGGGTGTTGGTGGCCACGCACTGGAAGTAGCCCGTGTCGGTGGTGTCCAGGTTGCGGATGCGGAGGCGCGATCCGTAAGTCGTGGATCGGTACGAGATCCGTCGCGGCTCCTGCACCACGGGAGCGTCGTTCTTCAGCCAGCGCACGGTGGGCGGCGGGTTGCCGGCCACTCGGCACAAGAGCTCGGCCGTGTGGCCGAGAGAGGTGGTGATGTTGTTCATGGGAGCCTCGAGGCGGATGAAGAAGGGCCCTGGAGGACATAAGAGGCACATGAGAGATGAAAGGAATGAGTACAAGGGAGATAAAGAAAGAGGAGTTAGGGGGAAACGTCAGGAGTGAGATGATTAAAGAGAGAAAAAGACAAAAGGAGATGGAAAACATTGTATTACACAAGGCCAAGAACATAAATCAAACAACACTTACTGGACTACATCAGAGCAAGATATATAAAACATGCTGCTATTAAAAGCAGCAACAGTGGTAAAAGAACTGTGTTTTCAGACACACATATTCTAAGCCTGGTTATGCAAGTTATTTCGTGGTTGCCACTGTGGTGACACCTAATTTCACTTTTCACCATGGCTGCATGAAGCCGGAGGGTTTTCCATGGCTTGTGTATGAGCTTATGAGGCGGCATCACCTGAGTTGTTGAGGATCTAATCGTTGAAGAAAAACTTAAGGAGTGAATATGAGGCTGCAATGAGTTCAGACGGCGTTGGAGAAGACAAAGCAAAACATTTTTGTACGATTATCTCCCAGGACCACATTTTTCGTAAAGGTGGTCAGAAAAAAACAATTTTGAGGGCCACCTAAGAGTTTAATGTGCAGGGAAAACATTGGTGTTAATGTCATGAAAAACGTCTGGAAAGTTCCCTCAACCCCAAAACCCATCTTAGGTATGCAGAAATGCTCCTGGTTACACGAACTGGCCAAAACAAACAAAGGAGGAAAAACACATACAGTACAGGGGGAATCTGAAATACTCGTCAGACAAACTTCAATTTGTGTAAATAGAGAGGCTGAGGAGTAAAAATAGAGGCTCACACTCACATATACAAGGACACCCACACATTTAAATCTTTACTATCCCATGCAAATTCATTAGTTAGGGCATTTATTGCACTTGACAACACAACTTTTATGTTCAAGTTTTTCACTAATTAAAATATATAGCTTTCTGATTTTTTTTTTTTTAAGACATCTGTTTGTCTGATGAAATCACATCACAGATCGACCCCTAACTATACTAAAAGTATTTCACAGTAGCCAGGACTTGCTTCCCAACAAGGGTTTTTCCTACAAGGCCAATGCTGTCTTTTCCAAATCTGCTCTGTCTTGCTCCCTGCTAATATATCTCTTTATCCTCTGTTGACTATTAAAGGTACAGTGTGTAGGATTGCAATCTGCAATTTTAGGATTGCAGTACCACATTGGGACGAGACTGTTCGCCTCGTTCAGAGGCCATCCTTACCATAATAACACTATTTTAGGAGCAACGGAAGTCAGACGGCGGCTGGTGGTACCACGTTTTTGCACTCTGCGGCTCACGTTACCGCAGTTTCACAAGCGTGTCGGAGAACTACGGTGGCCTTCAGGTAACGTAAAAACGTGAAAGTCTCTCTCTAGAGCCAGTGTTTGGTTTGTCCGTTATGGGCTACTGTAGAAACATGGCGGAGCAACATGGCGAACATGAAGAGGACCCACGACCAATGTAGATATGAAGGGCTCCTTCTAAGCTAACGGAAACACAAGGACTCTTAGTTTTAGATGATTATACACTAATGAAAACATAGTTCTGAAAATCATATTCCATTTGTGCTAATAGATCCCCCGAAATGTTACACACTGTTCCTTTAAGGTGTACATACAGTATACCTAAGTATAGTAATACTACAGAAAAAAAGATTGCAAGCCATGTTAATAGAACCACATTATAATCATAACACCAGTATGTAATAGTTCTGGTAAGAAGAAAAAAATAAATTTGGTCCTGTAATAGCGGGTATGAACTGGTTTGTGTGTGCGGGTAGCTATTCTGCCCTGAATTAAGCCCTTTTTTGCCAGATTTGGGGCAAAGAAAGGCCTTTAAACATGAACGAATCTGCAAGACAGTTACCGTTACAGTTAGTTTGTTGAGGTCAAAGCTAGATTTAGTTTGAGGTGATCACCTAACAGTGCTAAATTCGGCAAGGCAAAAAGCATTCCTAGTGTTGCACTCATTTGCAAAAGAGTAAAGAATGAAAAAATAAAGCCTGCGTACTGTCTCACCTCCACACAGCTGGTCAATCACGGCGTGAAGTTTGTGTGAATGTCAGAAAGTTACAGAAATTGCCAGATGTACACATGACGTAGGAAAGGTTCGACCATCTGACAAGCACGTTGGCATGCTGGTGCCCTAAACGTGGTACTCTCTGTTACCATAGCAACCCTTGTGGTTGTATGTGCAGCTCATCTGACGCCTGCAGCTAACATATTGTCACGAGGTGTGTAAAATGAGTGCCTACGATGTGTTTGTGAGAAAGAAAAGTGGGTACATTTGTCTTGGCATACAGCCTATGTGTGTGTGTGTGCATGTATAGCCTCTACTGGAGTGCACAACACACACACACTCACGTTGTCCTCCCTAAAACCCCGGGCTTAACACAGCAATGTGGTACTAACAAGTGTGTGACAATATGAGGAGACACCCACCATCTACCGCACCACCACCACCACTCTCCTCCCTTCTCACCCACTTTTTATCTGTCTTCCTTTCTCTACACACTGGATACAACCAACGGTCTCCCTTATATGTACAGACCTGTCTCTGCACATCACACCACACAGCAGCACTGGAGTCAGAACAAAACCTCCAGCAGGATGTTGAAGTTGTTATTAATAAAAAATGATATCAATTAAAACATCAGGACAACATTCAGGACCATTAACGCCCTTTATTCTTTCCCGTCTCTCTCCTCACTACTCCACTCCACTGCTCATGTTTGTGCCCATTTATTCTTATATTATTGCTCTTCTGCAAAGTCTAAAAATCTAGCCAGCAATACACACACACACACACACACACACACACACACACACACACACACACACACACACACACACACACACACACACACACACACACACACACACACACACACACACACAAAAAAACATTTAATGCACTGACACAGACCCCTGTGTCCTCTGTTTTCTTAAACAAGCCTTGTAAATAGATTATCAAGGCAAAATCTAATAATAAAAGGTAATAGGTGGTGTAATGGGTTGTAGCTAATAGCTGATATAAATTGCATTGCTCTGATGGAAGGGGAATGCAAAAGCACAAATAAAATGTACGATGTGCATGAGTTTCAATTTAATCTGTAGCGTCTGATTGTGTTACCATTTAATCACTTTAAATGTCATGAGGCAACTGTACGAGTACTGAAATGGAAGACATGACTGTGGTCCTTCTGTATCAAGTATTAGGACAGTTTCATCAATTTATTATTCTGTGTCTATTCCCTGATGACTGGGTTCAGCTTTCTGGCATACACATAACTCCAAATATGTTTATTTTACCGCTATGATTATAATTTCTCTCTGTATTGTTTAAATAGCGGTCTTTGTATAGATGGACTCTTGTATTTATAGTAGAATCATTAATACCGTTTGCTCTGCCTCGAACTAGTGCTGTCATGACGGTCTTTAACAGTGTTGGTGAGATGATGCCGTCATTTGGTTGATCTGTGTTTTTGTTAGGTTCTTTTGATTATCATTATTATTATTGGTTGTAACGGTATGAGATTTCCACGGTACGATAACCATCTCAGAAAATATCACGGTTTTTATTATTATTATCATCAGTTACAAAGATCCCTAAAGGATTGAAAGCAGAATATGTTATATAACTGAAGCATGTTAGTTTACATAGCAGCACTATAGCATGTTAAATTAACTACTACATGTAAAATAACATCAGCTGCGAGCTTTTAAAATGATGTCCTATGATTATTAACAATTAACATATATTGTTGCAGCCAGACTGCTCCTGTCTGTACCTTTAACTCACACACACACACACACACACACACACACACACACACACACACACACACACACACACACACACACACACACACACTCACTTGTACTTTTTTTTCAGTACCATAGATAAGCAAATGTACATGATAAGATAACCGTCAATTTTATTACCGCGGTATACCGCTACAACCCTAACGTGTTATATTCCTCTTTTTCATTAAAAGAAAAATCAACAAAAACTTTAATAAAAAACCATAAGCTCAAGTGCTATATACAGTAAATGCAGTGTATATAGTATAGTATAGTATATATAGAAGGATGATTATTGAAAAACTAAAAATCTTAGGTACATTGTTTTAGGTCGGCTCCAGGTAGAGATGTTTCGATACCATTTTTTCCTTCCCGATACCGATTCTGATACCAAGTACCGATTCGATACCAGCATGATAAAAAAAAAAAATATAGTTATTATCATATTATTTAACAGCTGTTTACTACTGACCATGTATGGATGTGATATGATTACTATCTCTGTTGTATAGGATGGCTCTGGTTAAACCCTTTGTAAAACATGAACAGATTTTCCACTGTGAAATGTTGCGAAATGGCTGACATTTACCTCGCTCTGACTACCGTTACATCCTCCACTAGCATCACACTGTTGTTGTCTGCTATCGTCACCTGATAAACTACCTGCAATCAGTTCTTCTTCGCTGCTCTATAACAGTAGTTGCCAGTGGCAGCCACGATACATCCAGGGGAACAGCACAATGAAGGCTACTGTTTTGGAGTGGTGAGAATTGATTTCCAGCTGAACAGGTTGATTTTTTTCTGGGTTAATAAATTATGGTATCGGATCGGTGCATAGGCTGGAGTACTCGCCGATACCCGATCGAGAATTTTGGGCAATATCGGATGCACTGTCTAAGCTGGTATCGGTATGGGGACAACTCTAGCTCCAGGTTTTTGTCATGTTGCAACACTAGTCACAGTTCAACATCTCTCTTAACCACAATTACAAACACACACACTACGCAATGCTGACACCAATCACAGAGGCGTGAAAATACACACTGGTAGAAGCTGAGGTCATTGCTACTGGTGGTGATACATTTGTCTTAATGAGGGTGTGTTACAGTGTGTCTGTGCATGCTTACTTCTGTGTGTGGGTGGGTGTTTTCATTTTGATTTGACTTCCCAACTGTCAACACAAAGTCATGTGGGGTCTGCTGGGAATCTGCGCCTGCCCAGATCTCACCTACACGCTGACGCAACACTTCACCAACTTAATGTGCCTGTTGAGTCTGACTATATTAACTAAAAACAAAAAGTACTTCATATATTAAATGAGAACAGACCCACTCTTAAAAAAAGACACGTGTTTTGCCAACGGCGGGGAGGTCACACAAACTGAGTCACTTTATCACTGTCTCATTAGTTGAGTTGATGGAAAAGAAAATGGTTTTTGGAGCTGTGTGCCTGCACACTTCATTAGCTGTTATAATAACTGACAATAAAGCAGCGGGAGAGCAGGAGAAAGGAAAGCCCGGACAAGAGGAGACGACGGGAGGAGATAATGAGAAGAGAGGTGAAGGGGAGAAAGATGTCCTGCCAATGTCTGCGTAACAAAGCCTCTCTGTATGTAATTGTCTCGTGGTGAGTGTTGTGGTATTTGGCACCGGGAGTACTGTGAAACTCAAACCATCGCTGCGGACTGTCCCTTTAATGTGGCAGGCGACTAAACGGTTCCCTGTCATCAGCGTGCATTTGCCTGCCGTGGTTTTGTACAATCAAACACTCACACGCAGGCACACGAACGTAAACACGCGCACACCCACACGACCGCAACGCACACAAACTATACATGTTACAAGTTACGCAATACCTTTTCGTCTCACCAACAACATTGTGTTTCTATTTGTGAATATGCAGCATGTCTATATTCAGTTACACACCCAGGAGCGGAGCTGTGCTAAGCAGGCCCGCTCTCAGCAAGACACAGAAACCTGAGTGGCTGCACAGCTAACTAAACATAGTCAGTAGATACACCGAGGAGCCGGGGCTGTAGCGTCGCCAGCTACGGCTAAAGGTGAATTTCATTAAAGTTGGGTCACTCTCCAACAGAGAAAGAGAGGGAGAGGAAAGGAAGTAAAACGGATAAAATGAAACAAAGGAAAAAAGAAAGGAAGAATGAAAGAAAGCCCCGGGGAAAATGAGTTCAGTAAACTATCATCACCCCTGATTTCAGTCCAATAATGAGCCTCTCTCAGCGTGATAACTTCCTGCTACTGATGCATACTGATAGAGCCACGCTACCTGAATGCTGTCTGCTCGGTCAATCAAAACCATTCCCCGCCTGCAGACAAAACAAGTGGTGCAATCACCATCCATCCATCAGATAAGAAACAGATGTTAGTCACGGGGCTGAGCTCAAACAGACACTCAGAAACACTACTATATGAACACACGGGTGCGCACACACACACACACGCAGCCTTTGTAGGTTTTTATATTTCATGTTGTTGTGGAAAAATAAAGCCGTCTCTATGATTTGTTTGGAACTACTCCTCATTGTATTTATGACTTTTTAAACATCCTTGATTGGTCACCATAATCATTATCTCGACTAAACTGCTCAATCATGTCCAGAAACTACCGTCTTCGTTCTTGTGTTTAACAATGTCGGTTTTGGTGTACACAGAACCTGCTGTGGGACGGATGTTGTGGGAGATTCGGCTTTGCAAGAGATGAATTAAACAAACCAGATCAAAATGAGAGAGTTAAAAATAAAGGTCAAGTTCAATAAAGTCTCATGTTGAGGATCTTCCAAGTCAGGGTATCTTTGTGGGGGGAATAGGCGGATGTCGGCTCTCCAAGCCCGGAGGAAACTGAGGAGAGGGGGCGAGATTTGACTGATAACTCTGGGCAGAAAACTTTATGGATCTGACTCAGTTGTTCCCGCAGTGCTGACAGGAGAACAGCAGTTTCCTCCGTCAGGATGTGCTGATCTAAAGCTGGGCAGCTCCAGGAGACGTGGCCATCCTCACCACAAAATAAATAAGCTTATTAAACTGGCAAGAATCCTTATTGATCAAGGAAGGGAAGGAATGAGCTGACCAAATCTATGTGGGAGAGCCAAGCAGCCTTTTTAAGGCGTTTTCATGTCCATGCTGCATCCTGCAGTCCATTTACTTGGGGTTTTGAAGGTGGAGTGTGAGTTAAATCTGACTTGTCGACAAGTTGTTTTCTACAAGCTTGTCAAATGTAGAAGCCATTACTGGACTATGAAACTCCCGGAGATCTAGCGCACATCAGTCCAGTGCAGGATCCACTGAGAGTGGAGTTACTGATGCGTTCATGTGTGCTACCCTACGCATCCTGTGTTCCTTCAAAGCGTTGGATGTGTGCATCCTCAGATATTTACGCCATTACGCCCATCAGTGGCTGGAGCATTGTATCAGGATGTCAAGTAAAGTCAGCAGCAAACAAAAAACAACAAGGACAATTTTTCTGCTGCAATCTCCTTAAAAGTAACAATACAGTAACCCCGTCAAGTGTTGAGAGACGGTGATTGTTGATGGCTGTTTTCCTCTGTCAATAGTTACACTTTTTGCAGCCGGGAGGCGCGTTCATGTGTTCAAACAGTAAGAAATTCTTTGTAACATAGGTCAACATGTCACAGGAGTCACAGGATCATTCATTTTCATTCAACCATTTTAGTTTGGCCGCACTTTGCCGCAGAATCAAACGGCCGCAGCTTGCTGAGCACGGGAGCATTTAAAAAAAATACGGACTTGGTGTGCAAAGACCTTAATTCTGGCGTCAGCCAGGAATGATTCGGCCCTGAATTGCCCTCCAGTGGATACATATAGTAAGCAAGTACACAGGCTAGTACGCAGTGCTGTTTGTGTAGAAACATTTTATCTACAAGTATGGATTGGTAAAAGCAGGTTCCATGGGTTTCCTTTCAGATGGCATTCTGGGAAATGAAGGAAATTTTTTACCTGAAATAGAAAAGAAGAAGAGGATCCTATTGGTCTAGTGAAAATTCTGTGATCACATCTTCGTTACAATCTGTGTCTTGTGGTCTTTCTCCTGCAGCACATCTGCAAACAACTCTGGGTTTCTACTTCACAAGAACACACTTCATACCTCCTGTATTTCCCCCCAAATGGGATGGCGATGCCTGGCCGAGTCAAACTGAGCAAGTTGATGAAACAAGAAGGTTGAAAGATACTTTGATAAACATATGGAGCAAATGTACTGTAAGAAGCACATTTCGAAGCTCCACTGGTAGATTTAGCTGAAGACAACTAAAAGTAGGTCAGTGGAAATGAGAGAAAAGCAGTGCACCTGTGGCTGTATCCTCACATGTTGAGTAGATCAATGTGTAATTCGTTCCATCAATTATCCTCTACAGTGGCCTACGCTGCCTGGGACGATGGGCGTTGTCTGGGTTGCAGAAGGTGACCACTCACAGAGGATGTGTAATTTTTAAACACATCATTGAATGTAATATCAAACAACACATGTGGGGTTACAGTTCAACGCTCCATGTGTTAATTGCACTGTGAACATATATCATCATGTATTGCTTGTAACAGATGTGTTCACAGCTATTACAGTTTGAGCTGGCTGTTAAGGACGTGTTGTGTGTGTTTATGTGTGCCTTTACCATCACTAGAGGTGTTCCATGAAGTGGTAGCTATCACACTGGGGTCTTGGGGAAACTCAGACCCTGTAAACAAGAGGAAATGGAGAAGACTATTAGCATGTTTTGTGGCTGTTGGGCTCTACCACTTTCAATTGCTGTTTCACTAGACGGATCATGAACCCTGCACTTAGAATAAATGCGGAAGAGCAAGTGAAATAATGACAAGCTGTGAGCTTCAGCACCCTTCACAAATGCAGACTGGAGATGTGAAAGACAGCCACTCATTGTGAATTGACTCATGCCGCAACATACTCAAAGAATCAAAAGTTTCCCAGTGGTGCTATGTTGGGAAGTTGAGAAAGGTTCAACCTGCTGCAAGTGTTGCACAAGACTCAACAACATAAAAGTACTTCAAACAATATGTGAAAACTGTCACAGTCAGCGGCTTCCCTATTCTCTATGATAAGACATGCTACCGGGACTTGAATGAGATAAACGGCGGATAGAAACAACCCTTGGGGAAATTAAATACTAGGGGCAACAGGAGAAAATAACAGTTCAGTGCTAAACACGCCTGCAAGCCTGACTTTGAGTCTGTATGTGTGAACAGGGGGTCATTTCAAACTTCAACAACAGACACACTGCTCATGCCCCTAAATTTAAAACCCCGACAGCAGAAAGGCTATACTCTATAATCAATGTATCCTCATACAACGGTCCGTATGACATCTTATGAAAAGTTATACCTCATTTTGCGTGTGTTTTCCTACGAATGTCCAGCAACACATTACGCATGTGTCAACAAAACTGCTTAGTTAGGTTTAGATAGAAAAGATCGTGGTTTGGGTTAAGATAACTACGAAAGTGGCGCAACTTAAGTACGGAAGTTACGTGACAAATGAATCAACGCTGACTTCTGGTTTCACACGGGGTATGAACCGCGGTCTCCTGGGCGAAAGTTCGGTGTTTTTTGACCCACCCATCCACCCTGACCTCTTCCCAACGTTGGGTTTGTCGTTCTACTTCCTGGCTCATTACGTGGATTGTAAACAAATTGATTTCGTGGGATATACACGAATAACAGTTCATTACTTTTCGTAGCTATAGCTATTAACGGTGTGTGAGAACAGCCTGCTATAATTTAAGTCAAAGTCAAATAACAAGGTAAACATCTGTGTGCTGGCTAATGCTGCTTATTATCATTTATGAAATAAAAAAATCACAATGTTGC
The DNA here is from genome assembly GCA_916701645.2 of Sebastolobus alascanus. Taxonomy (NCBI): domain Eukaryota; kingdom Metazoa; phylum Chordata; class Actinopteri; order Perciformes; family Sebastidae; genus Sebastolobus; species Sebastolobus alascanus. The sequence goes on from CAKAOJ020000002.1 coordinate 7,981,151, forward strand.
AGCCACTTTTCAGCGTAAAAGACAGCGCAAACACACACTGCTTTAAGAGTTTCCCCATCTTAAATCTGGCGATAGCATTGTACATTTGCTGGTGCAGATCAAAGGTTTGAATGTATAACAGGGAGCCCATCAGCGAGCCATGTGGACCTAATGCTGCGTTATTACCAGCTGACGACAGAGCGGCCCTCTGCTTTTCATTACGGGAGAGAGGAGACAGCAGAAAATGGGCTTCAGTGTGCGCCGCCACGGGTCACAAGGTGAGTCCTGACAAATGAAAAAGCCTGCGCAGGGGCTTAAACATGCAGGACTGACATGGATGGGACATGAAACAGTTTTATCTTTGCTGATTCATTGGACGCCAGACAACTGACAAACACGCATATGTTATCTCACAGTTACAATGAGTTCTGCTTTTTCAGGTCGTGTGCATGTGTTTAGCTCGGTGCAGGCTGGGATAGTTTAACATGATGAATGAAAGCATGTGCATACACACCCACACACACACACACATTTATCTGTAAACATAACCTTCCCTGCACATACTGTACTTGTCTTGCAGCAACACATTTAAAAAGTTTATGCATGAATTTGAAACAACTTGTAAACATTATTGTTATGTGTGTGACATGCGGGGGTGTGACAGTCAGGGAGAAAGTCTGCAGTGAAACGGGACCGGGCGCCTGACACGGGGTCATGCTAATTGGGTGATAATGTGTTGTTTCACACGTGCTGTGCTGTGTCAGGATGGTAATGACTGTGTGTGGTGGTGCTTGTGAAATGAGCTGTGTTAATGAGCAGCTCTTTGGGCCTCTGCACCTGTTAGCGAGGGAGTCTGGAGGCTTGGCAGCAGGCTCGCAACAACAGGCGGGCAGCTTTTATGAGGGTCAAGATTGTTACAGATATGCAGCAACACTGGAGGGTTAATCTACAATAACGATAGCTTATAATTAGCTTATAATTAAAAATATCTGCTAGCTAGTTCGTAATATCTTTACCCTTTGCTTTCAGAGGCTCCTGAGTTGTGTTACGGAACCCAAAATGACTCTGTGGTTTGTTCCTGGAGGCTCCATAAGACGACCGTGTATTATGGCGAGTCTTGGCCCCCGAGGTGAGTCTAAATTCTCTCTGTGTTCTGGGCCGATAGGCTTAAAAAAAACACAGAGCTCTGTGGTGTACAAAGGACAGAGGAGAGGGGACGTCGCAGCTCACTGGCTTCACTAACACAAAGCTAGCCAAGTGCAGCCAGGTGAGAGTTCAATAGAGGGGCTGGACACGGGAATACAAGGGAAGAGGGAAAGGCGTAGCATTAGGAAGTTTATGAAAACGGTATGGAGTTGGCATCATTTTTGAGAAGAAATGGTGTATTTTCAAGACTAGTTAAATTTTTTATTGCAATTTAGGGTCAGTCCACTCTTAGGAAATGTATTTTTTTTCAGGAACAAACAGTGGCACATATGATTTTTATTTATATTATAGGGCTGTCAAAGTTAACGCGATAACGCATTAAAGCGAATTCGTTTTGAAAGCCACTAATTTCTTTAACGCATTAACGCAACGGTTTTAGCCAGTTTTATTCCCTCATTTTTCTCTCTCTTCCACTTTATCTCTCCTCTATTTAGGTCACATCTGCTAGTTTTCTTTCATTGAGACAATCATCTGGAATATCTAGGATGAACTGCAGAGTAATTTTGAGATTAGCTCTCTAATGTTTCGCAGTAACAGAGGGAAGCAATTGTGTAAGGCCCATTTGTTAATGAGGGCCTAAAAATAGGCACCTTCGCAGCGCCTGTGTCAGTTTGGATCAATGGTTCTTGCCGTTGTGGTTCTGGCTCCTGATTGGATCATGATCCTGATGTTCTCCCATATGTTAACTGGATGTGTGTATTATATATTATATTATAAGGATTCTCGTCCACCTGTATCAATCCCTGGAAAGGATCAAAGGTTTAGATGACAGTAGAAAAAAACTATAACTGTGAATTTTGCTACGGTTTCAGCTGAAATACTCACCGATACTTTGTCTGACAAGGGGTCTGACTTGTTTCCAATCAGTCAACACTGGTCTCTACAACCATGACCACAACATAACCCTGACTTTACCCAAGCAGTTTTAGTTGCCTAAAGTTGACCAAAACTTAACTATTGAGGTGACAGATCATAAAATAATCATAGGAATTGTTTTTGCAATGGTAATATGGGTTGTTTTTAAAGGGAACGGACAAAACCGCCTATTGTAATACGATTACAATACAACCACCATGTAAGAGATATGAGCACGTTTTTATGAATGTCAGATCAGAAAATGCTCATATGGCTCATATGGGTCCATTTGGAAGAAAAAGACACCCAACTTAATTTGTCATTTAGGTACGATGATTGTTGCCAAACACTTGCATACTGGCTCAAATGCAGATGCCCATACTGAATGCATAAACAATAAAGCAATGAATTCACATTAAATTAATGTTGGTATGCAAGTTCAATGAACGGTCAGGGCATATATATGCTTGCAGTTATTCAAAAATATTTTGGCACTTTTTTACTAGTGTTTTTCAATACTCTGAGGGACTTATGACAACAATATATTTCAGATTATTTCAAATAACTACAAATACTTTAACTATGTTTCTGTGTAAGTAGGTAGGCTAACTGATTTCATCTGGAAGGTGATCTTAGACTACAATATGTTAAGCTGCGATAAAGCTTATATCACCTTCTGAGGGCCTATAGCATGTACACAGACAACCAACCTCAGTGCATTATTTTAATTTAACCATGCTAGCTGTACCAATTCTAGGACTTTGTGTCAGACTTGTGAACTAAGGCCACATCCACACGTTTTAAAACTCAGAACTTTTGCTACGTTTATGCCTCGCGTCCACACTACTGTACTCCGGCATTTTAGAACCCCTAAAATGAGACGTTTGAAAACGCTGCTGACGCCGTTTTTAGGAAGATCTTCAGTATCAAACAAGACCTTTTATTATACGAAGTACAATACTCCGTTGTATTTTCTGTGACTAAGCAACCAGTTAAACAAAAGTTGAACAGTTAAAACAAAAACGATCTCCGTACATATGAGAAAACGTATTAGTGTGGATGTGGCCTGAAATGTTTTGCTGCCAATAGCGTATATGCCACCATCCAACTAGAGGTCAGTTTACAAGTGAATGATAACATCACCGCTATCACTTCATATGTACGGTATATGTTTCACACCTACAGCTCCCCCTGAAATCCCCAGAACTTATCAGCATCGGTCAAAGTCTGTTTCGTGCCGTCTCTCCAGCCAAGAGCCGAGCTACCTTTTAGCTGCTTGTCTATCATTTCACATCACTTCCATCCTTAGTCAGCTTCCAAGAACTATTAGTGCTCTGATAGCATCTCTGCCCATTGCTTTTTATTAAAACTACGATTATCTCAACTGTTAAAAACCTGAATTTCACAGTAATTTCCAAAGAAAAGCAATATAACCTGGATCTTAGCCATGCATATATTTCCATAGCATGTTGGATGGATATTCTGGATGTTTGATAACCTATAATATAGTATCACGTCCCCCCCTCTTGACTGGTATTGTGTGCTTCACACAACAGAAAGTTCTGGACCCTCTTCTTTCATTTGCAACTGTGTGCCACCATCCTAGTGGCAAAATATACAGTAAATGGTTAACATGAAGGTGCCTTTGAGAAGCCCAGACATCAAATCTCCACACAGAAAGTTCCATGAGAGCGGCCTCTGATCCTCATCCAGCTGTATTTGGCTTACGATGATAAAAATCACGCAGGGACATGAGCTTCACTCCTATAAAGCTCTGGGAATTTGGTGTGACTTTACTGTGACAGTGTGCAGCATGTGGGAATTACTGCAGAACTTCAAACTCATGGGAATGAGTGAGAGGCCGGAGGTGAAGTAAAGGAGAAAGTGAGAAAGAGTGAGCCAAGCTGAACCAAATCAGAAATGTTCAATTTGAGCGGTTATGCATAGCAACTAATATGCTGTTATATGGTCTGGGGGGCTGTGTTTGGAGCCAGGGTGGTTGGTGTGGTGAGTGAGACTGATGTATGAGCTCTCCCGCTCTGTTATTAGGGCCTCTCCCAAGGTCCTCTTCCATCCCTATTAGCTGGAAAAGTGACCTAACTCAGGGGTTATCTGGAAGAACAGCAAACCCAACATTTTCAAAATATAGCCATGTCATATTTCTGTTTTAAAGAGGTGAAAGATAGATATGCGCGGATGAGGAAAATTCAGGAATGATAATCATTTCCTTCTCCAATTTGTCTTCATCAGATCTCTCTTTTTGTCCAGTAAGTTTCTTTCTCTCTCCTTGTGTCCTTACTCTCGCTGTCTTTTTATTTTTTAAATTTAGGTGCTTCTACCGAACAAATTTTCCTCCCAATCCGGCTTTGATTTTTCCTAATAACCACGGTCTCATCTCACTGAACTCCTGCATGCTTACCAAAAGGTAGTAAAGTATTCATGTGAACATCCATTCCTTTTGCATACCCAACTGGGCAGTTACAGACAATGAGAAGAGTGAGATACATTAAGCAGCTACAGTAATACTGCATGCATATCGGGCTCAAGCTGCCTTAACGAATTATTAGCGCTGCACAATTGGGCTGAAGATTGGAAAAGGAGCGGAAAGTTACAGTCTTGGCGAAAGGACAGGGATTTGAGAAATAAAGATTATTTCATGCCAAGAGGAAGAGAAAAAAAAGAGTGAGGGAGAGAAGAAAAGTGAGGCAAAGGAGAGTCAAGGACTTGGAGATAAATGGAGGGAAGAAGACTTGGAAAATGTGAGAGTGAAGAAAAAAAGACAGCAAGGGAGAGAGAAAACAGAGACTTCATAATAAAGTCGGAGTGAAGGCGCTCGTAAAATATGCTTTTTAAGAAGTGGGCTTCTGTCCCAACAGGCTGGTGCTGGCTGGAGAGTTTATTCATTGTGTCAGATGTAAATAACCGTTAAACTGGTCATACATGGCCGTCACAGAGTCAAGGGACTGATGGCCAGCCACGGGGAAGGAGGAGACAGAAAATAGATGGTAATTCTAGCGGTTCCAGTTTATTATATAAAACCTGCCAGACTTATTTTTTTATTGGGTCTTACTTCGTAGTTTTGGCCATTTCTATATTTGATAACATTGTACTTGCCAAAGTAACTGCTGAGATCTGGAAACACAGCAACAGGCACTACAACAAAGTCCGCCGGGGTGAGAAAAGCAAGTTAGACGATTTGACTGTAAACGTTCAGCCGGTACACTATTACGGGCACCTGTAATAATTCTTCGTTGCGCAGGAAAATGTTGTGTCTACAAAACTACACCAAGTAAAGTAAATAAAAACAGGACCAGGATATTAGTCTGTAAATTGCAGTGGAAGTACAACATACTGTACTGTTGACAGTTTGGGAAATAACTTTACTGTTTGCCTTTGTTTTCTCTTCCAACTACTTCAAATGTGTCTGATGTAAGTACGATGTTTTTATTACAAATAATGCTAAAACTACCAACAATAAACCGGAGTTGAAATAACCTAAAAAGATCCTTTAAAGAGAGATGGAGGGGTCAAGACAATAGCGCTAGAAAAAACAATAATGATGGCTGTGTCTGAAACCACTTCCTCGTTCACTCGTTCACAATAGATCAGTCCTAAAAACTTGGAAATGAGTTAGCATTTTAGCACTTCCGCTTAGATGCCTGAAATAAGGTCTGTGGTTAACACAAGCTTAAGAGATTTTAACGTCGTGTTGTGTTGTGTTCTATGATGTAAAATATGTCATTAAATATCCCACTCGTGAATTTTGAAGCTTTTACATGTCTTAAAAAAGGCGGTTGCTAACAAGTGGCTAAATGAGACTACTAAACGTCATCACGCCGAATACTAGTCCGCCTTTAGCTTAGTGGTGGTGACGTGAAGTCATGCGACCGTGGTGTAGTTCGTTTATAGCCTAACGTTAGCTTTTTACTTCTGCCGATTGCATTTACACTTCAAAAATCATAAAAGTGGTGTTCATTTGTGAAGATTATCTTGCTGAACATAATGTGCAAGTATCATAAACATTTGTTTGCAACAGAGCTTATTTTCTGCAATAATCCAAAACCCAATAGAAAAATCCCATTGGCTTTTTGTCGAGGGAACCAGGGCGATGCAAACTTCCTGGTTGGCCTACAAAAATACGTCATCCCTGCACCACCGTATTCCTTATAGAATAGACACTAAATTATTCACTCAATCATGAGCAGTAAATTGAGACATCGGACAGTAAATGGAGAGCACTATATAGTAAATAGGAAGTGATTTCAGATACAGCCGATGTGAACCACCTGTGCATGTGCGTGTGTGCTTGTACTGTATAGCTGCACCTGCGTGTGTGTCTGCAGGTGTTGGTTCCCAGGCTCAACTGGAGCATATAGAGGAATAAAAGCAGGCCCAGTTCAGTGCTCACCTGAGGACATCATGGTCCAAAGAACACAGGAAGCACTAACAAACACACACACACAGAGAGAGAGAGTCCTGCATTGCCTCAGAAAGTTCTGCTCTGTAACCTTATAAGACCACAGAAGGGGGTGATGGTGAGAGAGGCGGGAGGGCTGAGCGGGGGAGAGAGATGTGAGCAGGATAGATGACAGGAGGCTGCGTGTCAACCCTTTTTGGATCAAGAACAATAGACAACGAGACGAAAGAAAGAAAGGGCTCATGTTGCAACAGACATTTGCTCCAACATGAAAAAGCAGGGTTAAAAAAAAAGTATTGCTTCCCCTGCAAAAACCACACAGAGGCAGCTGAGCAGGGAGGATATTTTATGCAATGTATACGTGTTTTGGGAAGCCGAATGGCATTTGGAATTATAGTTTGGCTTCACCGCAAAGTTCTCAATAAATGTCGGAGGGAACTTTGGCTCTTTGGGTGTTTTTTAAAATCTTTTTTAAATATCATGGAGCGTGATCAAGCTGACTGGTACATACTTTACTTTACTTACACTACACACTGATTTTAATATGGAGCTGAACATTAAATCTGAACTCCCAACCACTTCAGAGGGTTTTTAAAACTGCTGTAGAGCTACTTCTGAGGAAACTTGAGTACGCCAAGAATAAAGCTGACACAGACCAACAAGTGCTGAGCAGGTTCCTTTAAACAGCAGCTCGTCACTTCACTGAAAATCATCTCGCAGCGTCGGGCTCACACGGACAACTGTCACTACCCAGCATTCCTCAGTCCATGGTGGGTGAGCACGGCCGAGTGGACGGCACGGTGACGTCCTTAAGAAACACACTGAATCCATCCTTACAACCTTTTGGGATGCTGGTCTACAGCAGACTCTGACCTCTGACCTCTCGTGCAAAATGAGAATTTCCATATGGCATCGACAGGGATGTTCTTGTTGTAGTTTTAATCTAAATCAGTAGTTTAATGTCATCTCCCAGTCTCCACCTCCACTCTGCCTAACCACACGCAACACAAACCGAGGGGAGGGGGTGCACTGAAACCCTATAGTAGCTTCTCTCCCTCACAAGGCCGAATTGGGCAGCATAGGTCACACTAAAATGTAACCTTTATACCATAAGATCTCAATTAACTGACACTCGGGCTCAGCATACGACAATTATTATCGTTTATGACTTTCTATGACATTTCAGTAGAATCACATCATGTTAAAGTGATTGGTTTGGGTTTTTTAATGATTTTATTTTTGTTTAAAGTAATGATTCCAAGCAAATTATAATAAAAAACGAATCATCAAAATAAAATGTTCTTGTTTATATATGTGAAGTTTTGCCTGATAGAGGGGATAATGGTTTGGTAATTTTACGTCATCAATAAATAGGGCTGCAAGTAACGATTATTTTCATTGTCGATTATTTTTTCGATTATTCAATTAGCTGTTTGATCTTTAAAATGTCAAAAAATGGTGAAAAACGTCGATCAGTGTTTCCCCAAACCCAAGATGACGTCCTCAAATGTCTTGTTTTGTCCACAACTCAAATATATTCAGTTTACTGTCACAGAGGAGTAAAGAAACCAGAAAATATTCACATTTAAGAAGCTGGAATCGGATAATTTTGAATTTTTTTTCTTAAAAAATGACTCAAACCGATTAATCAATTATCAATAGTAGTAATAGCTAATGATTAACTTAATAGCTGGCAACTAATCGATTAATCATTGCAGCTTTTGGTAAATGTGCAGAAATTTGCCAGATCTAGATTTACCGGGAAATCAAAAAAAATCAGGAAAATAATATTCCTGATAATATTGTGATATTAATTTCAGCCATATAGACTAGGTTTAGCTGACAACTTTATAACTGCTATTCTTCTTCCTGGTCAAATTAAAGTCCAACAGACTAGTACTCGCATGTCTTTGAAATATGGGAGGAAACCTGAGAGTGCCAAGGAAACCCACGCAAACACACCGCATGTAAACTCGACACAGAGAACTTAAGTCTGTTGGGTTTGTTTGGATTTATGTACAGTGAGGGCAATTTCACACACTCTCCATTGCAGGGAAAAGGCTGGCTATGGGATACGAATCCCAGTTTATAATAAGCTACAGTCCATCTTACGCATTTGTCTGTTTCATCTTGACACAAACTGTGCTCGAGGAGTAACTTCATGCTGTGCGTATGGCTCTGCAGCAGAAGCCCTGCCGTGCCCCGGTTGGCCCTATAGAACTACATGTGGCCCTCGCTGGCCTCCGCTATCCACTGTGAGGCTCTGCAATGGAAACCACACTGATGTAAGGCCTGGTTAGCCCATTTTGGGTGAGGCTCCCCTCGGCTCCTGTTACCAGCGATGTAAGCAGACTAGTGAGGAATGTGCACAAGCATGTGCCATGTTACCACCTACTGTGCAGCTCATCTGTTTTCACCTGACAGGTCCAGTACAAGTGTGTGCGTGTGCGTGTGTGTGTGTGTGTGTGTGTGTGTGTGTGTGTGTGTGTGTGTGCGTGTGTGTGTGTGTGTGTGTGTGTGTGTGTATGTGTGTGCAAGTGCTCAGCTTTCTGGAAAACCTGATCGCTTCCAAGCAGATAGACGACTACCTCTGCAGATTACGTCAAGGTCTCAGGGCTCAGTCTGTCTGTTCATCTGTCTGTGGAATGTGAATAGAGTCATCACACCTGCATGTCAGTGTGTCACTTCCCTGCAGAGGATGTGCTACTCTGGTGTATTGTGCAGAAATGAGACGTTTAATGATGTGACTGTGGTGCAACGTTAACGTGTTGAGGTCTCTGTGTGTCATCATTGGGTCAGGTGTGTAGAATAGAAGATTTAAGACCTAAAGCTAAAGTCAGTCAGGCTGTCAGTGTGTGTGGTGACATGAATATAGTCATCTCGCTTGGCTTTTTGTACGTGACTTTTCTGTAAATAGTGTATCATGTGTGCCAACAGTGTGAATGGTGTGAATAAGACGCATGCCAAGTTGCATGCCTGCCTGTGCTTGTGTGTGTGTGTGTGTGTGTGTGCTCAGGTGCAGTCAGGGACACGCACACACTCCATAAGCTCACTGCCAGCGTTCCTAGATTCCTCCAGGATGACAAATTCAAAAGGAGAGGCCTCAGCAGATAGTATCTGGGAATGCCAGGATAACGCTCCTGGATTTCAAACGTGACTCGGATTTAGACATCATGTGACTACAGTTGGAGCTGGGCTCCGTTCCAAAACCGTTCTTTACGTATTTCCTCACTCGCCAGGCTGAATCTCGTCTCGTCTGCAGGACGTGTAAAGACTGGAAAGTGTCGGCAGGCCAGATTAAATCAATGAGAGTTTTTAGGCCAGACAATATTAATGAAACACAGAGCGTGACCGTCTCAAGCTAAAGGTGTTTGATTTAAATGACACATCAAGCACAGGGATGGCGTCGCTTGGAAAACATTATTAGCCAGAATGCTACTGCTCCGTCTTCCATCGGGTCATAGTCACGATCGCTTTGACTCTTTTTGACAATATTGCAATATGGTACACATCTGCGTATTCCTCTGTTGTTTCCACACACATTTAAAAGGACCAGTGTGTAACAAGAAGGGGGATCTATTAGCTTAAATGGAATATAACATTAATAAGTATGTTTCCTTTAGTGTGTAATCACCTGATAATAAGAATCGTTGTGTTTTCGTTAGCTTAGAATGAGCCGTTTTATATCTACATAGGGAGCGAGTCCTCTTCACGGAGCCCGCCATGTTGCACCGCCATGTTACTACAGTATCCTAGAACAAGCTTGGGCCGGAGTTGATAACGTTACTCGCTCCCGTCGCCGCCGCTCTCTCTCTCTTGCTTCACCACTCACTTTCCTCATACACACACACTCTAAGCACTGGCTCTAGTCCAAATGACCTACGCTACTCTTACAACAACTAGCTCTAGATAAAGCCAATGACTTTTTCGCGTCGGCCAGGGTAGTTCTTCTACACGCTTGGCACACAGGAGAGGCTTCAGCTGGTTGCAATCTCAACCTCACTGCTAGATACCACCAGATCCTACACACTGCTCCTTTAAGATAAGTGTATTATCAATCATATACTGTAAATAAAACTAATTGTCAGTCTTTTTTGCCGTTTAAGCTCTGTAGGAGACGTTTCCACCACAAACTCCGTTCATATAACCATTATGGTTACAAATTTTACTACTGATGGGTTTCAGACTGCACAGATAAACCATGCTGAATAATTTTGGGATGCTTCTGGGAAACTGGGTGTGAGACATCGTGTCTCCATCAACTCGTGACTCTTAGTCAGCTCTCTGACTGACGCTGTAGGATAGGCTCAGCCACAAGAAATCTGACTCCAGGCCAGAGAGAAAGTCAGACTGGGAAAGGCGGAGGAATTGAAATAGAGAGAACAAGCAGTGAGAGAAATAAGAGAGGGAGATATACTGTAGAGACTAAGACAGAGAGAGATGAAAGCGACAAGAAAAATTCATTCCAGTAAAAACGTCCTGTGTTATTCTTATTCTTTGGTTTTCCAGCTCTATGTTGCAGACAGAGTCTGGACTGCCAACAGCGAGACTCTGAGGCAAACAGAAAAGCTCTGAGCCTTTCCAGCACGCTCCCCTGTCAATCACACCAATGCTCTACGGGAACTTCTCCTCGTCCCAGGTTAAGAAAATAAGCACCGGCATTCCTCCACTTGTTTAGAGGGAAAGGTAGCCGGCTGATGAGGAAGACAGGAGGATGGGAGAGAGATGAGGGAGAAGTGAGAGCTTTGTGTCCCCAAAGAGAGAGCTGAAAACAAGCCAGAGACAAACCCACAATGTCTGCGTCCAAAAGGCTTTCCGCTACAGCAGAAAAACGTTTCTACAGCCAGGGAACCGGACGGGAGCATTTCCACATACCATACCATAAAAAAAAACAGATTTCACATACATTTCTAAATGTGCTCAGAGATACAGCTTGATTCAAAAAACACTGGTTGATAAATGTATTTAACAAGTTGATAAGATGTGACATGCCTGACACGACTTAATTTGACACTTTACTGAACAATCACTTTTGTTCATGATGTACTGTTGTGCAGTGATGGATCTGCAATATGAGCGCTAACAAGAAAAAGCAGGTCTCACCTACTGTTCTACTGTCTAAGAAGATAATTCAATACATTTTGTGAAGAACTGTAAGGAAAACAACTATCCAATAATTAACTCTCTAGCCTAGCTTGTGTTGTTAACATTGAAAAGTAAAGAAAAAAGATATAAAGGAAAATATATTGATGATAGATCTGAACTTCTAGAAGTTTCTTCACATCAAGTCTCAATCTCAAAGTTCGAGATTCATCTGCAAAGTTGGTTTCATTATTGTGAAATATATTTAAAATGGCAATGTAATATTACAGCAATGCTGTGACTTTACACAAACCATTACATCCGAATCTGAAACTCAAGACTAAACTGTCCTATTCTGTCAATTCTGAACAGTTCAACAGTAGTAACTTCATACAACTCCGGCATCTATAAAAATGGATGTAATCGAGTAGAAATAATACAGGCCTATAAAAAAACTGGAGTGGCTGTAGTTCAGTTGGTTTTCTCATAAAAAAAAGTCTCATGCACAACAAATTGTAGATCGTCACTCTTTTAATGACCTGTCCTCTACAATAAAGGTTACAGCGTTGGCACAATACCAACATTTTCACTCAAAACTGAGCTTGTAATATATATATTTTAAGAAATATAATATTACCACCAGAGTAAAAACAAAGACTATAAATAGCCTATGTTTCCACTTTCCACCCAAAGCATAATTAGTACAAAACCTGCTTGGTAAAAGTGGAGCAATGTAATTTTGACTGCCAAGAATGGGGGTCAATCACATCTGCATTTACAGTACGTACCTTCAAAAAGGTAACTCTGAAGTGTGATTTGAGCTTGCAGAAAAATGACTATTCCACTGAATTTCACAACAGTGCACACATTATTTAATTTCCTGATGACACTAAAATAATAAATTAAACATATAAGTAGTCATAAATGGAAAAAGAATACTGCTTTTACACATGTGAGGGAGGTTTTATGTGATTCAGAGGCCCAAAAGGCTTCTTTAATGAGAGGGATTTGTCAAAAGGGATTCTCTTATAATGAAATTACTCTTCTGCCCAAATAAGTGAAGAGCCAGATGGACCAAAAGTGTTTGTGTGTATTCACTATGTGTGCGCTCTAGAGACGGATCATCATCTGTAATGTCTGGAAGAGGGAGGGGGACCGAGGAGGAATGGGGGGGGGGGAACACCTGCTCTGGATCTACCTCAGTTTGGTGGAAAAAAAGAGGGCAACAATATGTAAAAAGAAGAACAAAAGAGAAAAAGAGAGGGAGAAATGTCGGACAGATGTAAGTGATGGAAACTGTGGAGATGATAAAAGGTAAACTTGACGTTGTGGGAAACTCGCTAAATGGAAACAGACTTCTTGGAAAAAGACAGCAGGCAAACTGAATGCCAATCTGAAGGAGAAAACAGCAGCAAAAAAAACAAACAAACCACAAGTTAAAAAGTACACGAATCTCAGCTTGTCTATAAGGCATGAAAGTGCATAAATTGTTTAATATGTTATTTATTTACTTGTAAATTATGTATATACATCTATTTTGCACTTTTCTACTAAAACCCACAGTGCAAAGTTAAAGTTCAGTTAAAGTTTGTCTTCCTATTTAAAGTCTCATCATTTGCAATTTAAACCAAGAACAATTTATTATGATGATAATTTATGATGCGTGAGGCCTCACAGAGTTCAAAACAAATAATCATGCTGGGTGGAACAACATGCCTGATCTCACTTTTATTTGACGTAGTTTTCCATTGGCTGCAACTGTGTGCTGATTATGAAAACACTTCCACCCAATGTCATCTTTGTGGATTAAACATGGAGAACTTCAAAAAAGTAAAGGGGGGTGGAGATGACTGAGGGATTTAGAAAGCCTGGATCTTATTAAAGTGGGCAAAATACAGAAAAAAAGAGCAAGAACAAGACAGAGTGCCAGAGAGAGAGAGACATAAAATCTGCCACAAGAGACAAAGACGATCACAGTTCCTCTCACATTTCCAAAGCTTGTTGTAATTTCCATCTCATTTCACCAGACGACTGGTTCGGGGGCTGACTAAGCACACCTTGTAAAGCATCTTGCTTCTGCAAACAGAGTCTCACCTCACCTCCCATAAACCCTGCTCTCTCAAACGCACACTTCATAACCGATCCACCTCCACCCCAGACGATGGAAAGGAGGATAGGCAGATGGTGGCGCAGAGAAGAAAGAGGTGTCAAAGGACTACTACAGGCACAAAGATCTCTATTGTATTACCTCATTTCCTGTTCACAATCTCCCAGGTTGCAGAGATGAAATCTGTTAGATCCCTCTGAGTGCGGGATCCAACAGCCTGCTATGCACCTTCGTATTTTATTTCTGCTCCTTAATTCTCATCAATGAGTCAGACCTTTGAACCCCAGACTCCTTTTTTACAGACTTACGTCAAAGTCACTTCAGTTCTTTGGCATGCCGAACATTTGTATTTTTCCAGGTACGTTAGGCTATGGCATTATTTGGCATATCAGTGGAACTATTCATGCTCTAGAGCAGTTAGAGCAATACTATGCTGTATAGATTTTTTCCCCAGCCCCTATTGGTTTGGGAACTGGAGGGTCACCAGTTTAAGTTCCTGCACGGACCAAAGTACGCCTCCTGGGCACTGCCGAGGTGCCCTTGAGCAAGGCACCGAACGCCAAACTGTTTGGGGCGCCATCCAGTGAGGCAGCCCCCTCGCTCTCACATCTGTCATGCCTGTGTATTGGTCCCGTTTGTGCATGTGTGTATTTCGGCCTCTGTGTGTGAATAAATATATATATATATATATACTGTATATATATATATTAATAAAGTATACTTTCTTCTTCTTTCTTTCTTTTAGCACTGCAAATGCAAACAGGAAGTGCAATGTTGCCATGAAGTCAGTGAATTAGCTGTGGGCTAGACCTGGTCCCAGTTTTTTTTTTTTTTTAGCGTGAAGTTGTTTACACTTGCACCAGGCTACGTTACGCTGCATTAGGTGCTAATATCCATTCCTGTTTGTATTGTAACCATGGATGTGCAGGCAACAGTCAACTGAGGAAATGTGTTAAGTTTTTAAGTGAGATCACAAGCGTCAGTGACAAGTGGAGGAAGACCTTTTCTGGTAGATTATTTATTATCGATTTTTATGAGACTGCTGTGGAGGGGAGTTAAAGAGAACGGGTGGGGCGACAGAATGTGTGCAATATGAGCTTTCAAATGTGGTGAGCTGTGTGAAGGCTCTTGTCATGAGCAGGCCTGTGTGTGTGTGTGTGTGTGTGTGTGTGTGTGTGTGTGTGTGTGTGTGTGTGTGTGTGTGTGTGTGTGTGTGTGTGTGTGTGTGCGCGAGTTAGAGCCATGCATGTGCAGTGTCTATGTATGTGTTAGAATTGGCAGCAGGTTTGGGTACTCTGGCCTTGATTAGGCGTCTCTTTCCCGTCCACCAGTCGCTGAGTGAAGCAGTGAATTACGCTGCCATTTCAGCGGTGTAATTGGGGACACATGCAGCCTTAAACCCCTCCTCCATCCCTCCCTCCCTCCTTCTCTCCCTCCATCTTTAGGTCAAAGCAGCAGTAAGATCAAATGCTCTCCTCCTCAGTGGAGCATTCCTCAATAAAACAACAAGCGGGCAGGAGTGAAGGGGGAAGAGTGAGAAAAAGGAGAAAGAAAGGAAATCAAAAGAGATGGGGCGAGACAGGCAGAGAGGAGGAAAGAAGGAGACAGAGGTGGAGACAGTGAGAGCATATGGAACATGTTTACAGTAATATCGCTGGGCCCTGATGTTATCGTGGCGCTTCATTTGGTGGATCAGAACTTCTCATCAAATTGCAGTATCGTCTGTCCTCTTCTCTTCCCTGCCTCGTCACTTTTCCTCTCTTCTCTGTGCAAGAGAAAGCAGCCCATGCATGCACACTTTTCCTCCAAGTCTGTCCCATCGGCATTCACTGTAAACTGTGTCTCTCTTCTGTACACATTACGCTGTGTCCCGGGTCATTCTCAAAGCAATAAAGCCACGATGGGCTCAGGTCTGGTTCATGCTAACATAAACAATCCTCCCTCCTCTTCAAACGGCAGAGAGAGAAACAGACGCTGAGAAATGGGCTGCTAGGCTACTGAAAGTCCACTCACTTGAGATACGCAGTGACGAATGTGGACACAAAAATAGTTTGGATGAAAGCGACTGCGTAGTTGGTGAGAGAACAAAACAATTCATCAAGAGTGCAGGACGGAGATGAAGGGATTTTTCCCAGTTCTTTGATGATACAGTTGGAGTCTAATGACGCACGCAGTTCTGCGATGTCAGACTGATTTCACAGGTTTCTTAGCTGTTTTATGAAAGGCGTGAAACTGATGTCTAAAGGTGAAGGGAGCCATTTAGGGGATAAACTGAACCCAGGCCTGGGATATTAGGTTTGATAGATTGTGAGATGGTCAGTGGGAGCAAGAGAAAAAGAAACAGACAGAGAAAGATAAGCAACGAAGAACTCTGACGAAGTAGAGAGATGTACTATTAATTCCACAGTTTCTGTGTGTAGATGTATGTTGCCTGCATGTCAGTGCGTGTGTGTGTGTGTGTTGTATAGCTGCAGGCTGCAGACAGACACTGGAGTGTGTCAGACTCCACATCTGGTGGATGGGATCTGTTAGCTCTCCGTGTGTCTGCCTATTATTATATAGTATGGAGCCTTTGAACTGAGCAGCCACTGCTGACGATCACCAGACTCCAACACACCGAGTCATTCCCTGATTTTAAAAAGGGAGACGGGCCGCACTCCTTTCTCACTAAGTGTTTTCGCGCTGTAAAGACACAGTACAGTATGTTGATTTTCCCTCAAGGTCAAAAATTTGACAGCCAGGTGGGAGGGAGAGGGAAGAAGAGAAAAGTTACAGGAGCATTTCAGGAAGTGTATCATGGAGGACAATTCCTGACGTTACACGGAGGTGGTGGAGACAAAAAAAAAAGAGCGTGCAGTTAATTATCCTTTCTTTCAAGCCACTACCATATTGGACTAAAGTTGTGACTAAAGAGTGAAACTTAGAGGAAAGGCGAAAGTCAATGTGTTGCTTCGCAAAAACCTGCAGACCAGCTGGATCCAACAACTATTTCTTGATGTGCACCTGTCATCACTTTGTATGGAATGGCCTTGATATATTGATGAAGTGCCTCAGCACATTTTGATACACACAAGGCCTTCACATAAGTCTCTCACAATGGGAAACTGAAGGTGGTGTTACTGGGTGGTTCTCTTGAAAAAATATGGAGGCATTCAGCTCTTTCCTAGTGTTCGATCAGAGTTAGTGACGTAGAATAAAAAGTGAGAAAGACTGCTTATGGTGGGTTGGATGGGTCCAACAAACACAGGACTTTCAACCAGTGTTCGAGACTGGTGTTTTGTTTTTGTAAGTTAGGTTAGTGAGATGTTTTTTAGTGACGTTAGTGACGTGTTTTCCGTACTTATGTTATGTTGTTTCCGTACGTATTGTAGTTTCCGTACTTATTTTAAGGCCAACCATGATGTTTTTTCTAAACCTAACTAAGTGGTTTTGTTGCCCTCTGCTGGGACTGCACCTTCATATATGCGTGTAATATTCACGCCTCAGCGGGGCAAAAGGTAAGCTATCCTCTGGTGGACAGTCGGGTCTATTACACGCTTTGGCGTGATACTGGGTACCTGGAACCTCTCAGTGTCTCCAGCCAGATGCTTGTCAGGGTCAAGGCTCATAAGCTGGAGTGATGACATCCTCCTGATGAGCTGAGCACACAAAGCTAAATAGAGAAATTACTGGAGAATAATCCGACCAGTGCTCATGACATTTACTTTATTTGTGAGATGGTAACAAAATAAGAACTACAGAACGACCCCAAAAACAGTCTGAAAAGTTTACTCTGTTCATACGCGTCTAGTACACAGTATGTGTGTACTCTTATGTGCACTGCTCAGCATGTTTACTTTTGGGTTGTGTGAAATAGTAAAGGTGTATGATAAAGTGCTGCAGCCATGTATGACAGTGAGTTGTTACGTTACTCAGTCATGGAGTTGACAGTAAAAACAAAGAGAGCAAAAACAGCAGAAAGCAGATCACCTTCACAAAGCTGCTTTAGGTTATATGAGAAGATAAAAACTAATTTAAATACATTTTAGAAAACAGTAGTCAATTAAAGTACTTAAAATGAGATGATACATCTCAAGGGGTTATTCCTAGTAAAGAATTTCCAAGAAGAAGAAAAGATTAAGATAGCTGCTATAAAATGATAACTTTGCTATAGTCAGGGCTATGGTAGCTTATTTGTATATTTTCACCACCACTTTGCAACTTCATTAAGTTGTATAAAGATAACTATTGTTATTGAGTGCTTTGTAAAACTTTGACATAGTGTATTGGAGTTAAGCTGAAGATTGAACCAGGTGACATGAGACGAGAAATCTACATAGGGAGCCAACATTCACTCACTTTACGTTGGCAGCAACAGAGTCCGGTTCCACAAGAACTGGGCGAGGTTGGTGTATCTTAACGTAGCTGCCAAATCAAACTCTCCTTTCTCCAACTTAATATGATGATTTTCCAAAAAATCTGAAAAATATGTTATTCCAACAAAGGACTACGTTACTATTAGACCCAGGTCAAAGTCAAATAAACAGTTGACGCTACCTTAAGCTCCTTTACCATCTTGACTAAAGCCCTGTATAGCACTCAAAGGTAAAACCACACATACGTGCACACAAACCTGCTCTCATAAGACACACAACATTCACCATAACCTACAGTACATACTATGGAAAGAAACAAATTAGGGCTGTCAAAGTTAACGCGATAACGCGTTAACGCAAATTTGTTTTAACGGCACTAATTTCTTTAAACTAATCGATCTTTCGGAGGTTGTAGCGGACTCAGTTTTATAGTTAGAGTAAAAATAAATGGGATAAAGAGTGAAGTCCATCAACTCAACTTCCAGCTTTCTGCAAATCACAATGCATACAGCCCCATCTCCAAAGTAAGATCTTTGGAAGACACGGCATTATTTACTCATGTGAAGGGACGAAGCTGAACAGAATTAAACTGAAATCTGAAAATAGTTTATTAGTCAGAATTTAACCAGCCAACCGCTCCAGCTGCAGTTTTAGACAGATAGTTGGAGGGCAGCGTGTGTGTGTGTGTGTTTTTAGTATTTGCGTGTCTGTGTACTCACACACAACAACCACACCAGGTCTAAGTAACCAAATAATACCGTGAAATGACTGAGAAACAAGCACATGCAAAGATAGAAATACACACAAACTGGTTCACACAAATATCTTTCGATGACAGATCCCTTATTCCTCCATTTTCACTCTGCACTACAACAGCAAACACACTATGAGTGCCAACACATGCATGCACACGAACACACAAAAAGCCACACACCACACTGTATTGTCAGCCCCCCTGATTTAAATCACTTGCAGGCTCAGAGTTTTCCTGCTCTCTAAACGCCTTATTACTCCTCCTTTGTTTGACTGGAGCGTGATTTGAGCTCGGGCCCTTTTTTTTTTTCTCTTCACATTCTTTCATTACTATCCAGTCAACACACAGGCCTGCCAGAGGGACTCTATGATCCACACTTGACTTACTTTGATTGTTTTTGGTAGAAATTGCTATTCTGGCTGGCACTCTCCTATTGGTGTAGCGCGCCCGGGGTCTGGTAAGTGGGCTGGTCTGTGCACGTGGTGGTCTGCTCCAAAGCATATCACTGTTGCATGATGAAAACCTCCTCAGATTTTTGTGATGGTTGTATTTTAAACTAAATTGTAGGATTTCATGCTTCTCTAAAAGTAATAAATTCCACAACCACTTGGCCTATTAATATAAAGAGACTGTTTTTCTTTCAAGGCTGTTCCTGAAAAGCTGATATTTCGGATATGTGGCTCTGGGGTTGACAACGTCTGTCTAGCGGTCGGTCCACCACTTTGGTCCAGACGGAAATATGGCAACACATATTGGATGGATGGCCATGAAATTTTGCACCCGCATTCATGGTCCTCAGAGGATGAATCCTACTGACTTTAGTCCTGACTTTTCCTACTAGCACCACCAGCAGCTCAATGTCTTAACTTAAATATCTCTACGTCTACCGGATGGATTCATTCAGGATTCCCAGACAATGTATAATGACTTTGGTGATCCCCTGACTTTTCCTCCAGGGCCACAACAAGGCTCACATTTGAGGATTGTCATGATGTTTGGTACAAACATGACATTGTAGTAATTGTGGGGATCCTTTACCTTTCCATCTAGCGACATCATCAGGCCAAATTTTGTTCAATACTTTGGTTTATGACCAAATAACCTGCAAAACTAATGACGTTCCCCTCAGCCGTACTTTGTGTTCAGTGTTAATTAGCAAATGTTAGCATGCTAACACGCTAAACCAAAATGGTGAACATGGGTCTTCTAAACATCAGCATGTTCGCATTGACATTTTGAGCGTGTTAGCATTGAAGTTAGCAGTTGGTATAGCCTCACTGAACCGTTAGCGTGGCTTAAGACTCTAGGGGGCGCTTTCACAAGCCAACACTTAGTCTGTTTTAATCAAACTCTGGTGCGGTTTAACCCCTGGTGCTTTTTGTTTGGGCGGTTGGAAAGTTGCGCAGTAATCATACTCCGGTGTGGACCACAACAACCGGTCCGAGACTGCTTGCGAGAGGTGGTCTCTGACCGTTTCCACGCAAACCAAAACGCAGGCTGCCTGTGTGGGCATTTGTTGAGATGGACACAGGTAAACGATGAGTGAGAGAGGACTGACCTGGACTTCTGCAGAAGTCCGATGTTTGGTTCATTTCTGCACTTCATTCTCTATTTATGAATTTGTTGGTTTTGCTGCATTTAAATGATTTCATGCTCGTAAGCACATTAATATGCCAAGTATCTGCAAGAGGTTTTTTAATCTGATCTGGCATAGAAGGGAGAGAAAAGAACATGGATTCTCACTTGTGTCACTGCAGTAATATTGTATGTGTCAAATAAGAGCGTTCAACTCTTCTTCATTTAGTTGGTCGGCCCCTTGAGGCCCCTACTGCAACCTCAGGGCTGTCCAGCTGGACTGAGAATCCAATATTTGTCAAGGTCACTGCAAGGACAAACCATTACATATCAAGACCCTCGGTGCTCTGTTTTTGCTTTCGGACCAGATGACAAAACAGCAGACATAACCGTCGGCTGTAAAGGCACAATGGCAGCAACTGTACCATCCATGACCATCTGACCTTTCATTAGAACCAGAGTGACAGTGAGGCAAGGCAGCTGGGCACACAGGAGAAAATGAGCAGTCACTCAGACTATGAATAGACCTTTGTATCATCTCCTCTGTCTAGAGGAGGAGAGGAGAGGAGAGGAGAGGAGAGGAGAGGAGAGGAGAGGGATGAGGAGATGAGGGAGAGGAGAGGAGAGGAGAGGAGAGGAGAGGAGAGGAGAGGAGAGGAGAGGAGAGGAGAGGAGAGAAATTACGTAGATGATCACCTCAGAGGATGAGATAAAAAAGATAAAGAAAGAGAAGAAGAAAAGGAAATTGTAGACAAGAAGAACAAAGGAAAAGTAGTGACCTGGATGGTGTTAGCAGAAAGCAGGAAGCTTCTCCAGAGTCCCATTTAACCAGTTAGCATCTGAGGGATGCTCACTGCCGTAAATCCACTGGAATTCCGAGCGTGCCCGCTGCCTAAAAAACAAAGCTTGTGTTTTCCTTTGGCCTTGTCGTTTAATCACTTGCACATGAGGGGAGGAACAACAAAGCTGTAACAGTGGATACTAAAAGACAGAGACGAAGGGGAGCACAGGGATGAGAGGAGGAGGCCACTAGGGGCCAAAGCCTTTGATGCCCTCTGTGTCTTTGAAGCTTTCCAACAGTTGGGGAGGACCGAGAAGACAACCAGAGCAGCCGCACAGCAAGAATAAAAAGGACCAAACAAGGAAAGGATTGTGAAGAGAGACAATACAGGAAAAAAGGACGATAAATTGAGAGAAATAGGAGGTGAGATCAGCTTTATCTACTGTATCCCCGAGGGGAACTGGTGAGAATCCATCACCTTGACCATGAAACCTCTCCACATCTTGTATCTGGCACTGACTCGCCTTATTCTAACACAGTCCTTATAATAGAGAGGCGAAGTCCCGCCCCTTCCGGTGGACCCCGTGGAACCTTATTTCGGAAAAAATATAAACGGTAGTCAACGGTGACAGACAAATATTTTTTTGATCCTGTTTGAATTGCAGCATGAATCACACATATGATGTTTGTCAATTTAAAAGATAATTTTGCAAGTCAAGAAAGTCTCAGTTTGTTGTAAAAACATTGAAGTATTAGACTGTGAAAATACGTAATTAGAAAGACTGAGTGACGTCTCTCTGAAGCTCGGATGCCTGTGTGTTTCGTAGCGGGATGTACTCACATCAGCAACGGGTCTCGCTCGTTCTTTCTCTTCCCGGCTGATAAAAAAGACCAGGAGTCGCTGGATAAAACACATCCGGTAAGATAATGTTTATTGGTGCGTGGAACTGAGACTTTCTTGACTTGCAAAATTATGTTATAAATTGACAAACATCATATGTGTGATTCATGGCGCAATTCAGACGGGATCAATAAATATTTGTCTCCCGCCGTTGACTGACCTTCATATTTTTTCCGAAATAAGGTCCCATGGGGTCCACCGGAAGGGGCGGGACTTCGCCTCTCTATACAGCCTCTTTAATAAAATCAATAGGTGAAAATGTTGCACGACCCTGAACTCCAACTCTCCATCATGAACTCCTTTAAATAATACACTTTTGTGCATTAAACCTGATAACAGCCCCTCTGCAGGGCTTAAACAGAGGAGACTATAAATCCAATTCACCCCAGGAGATCTCATCCCTCTGTTCTTCCACAACACGTAACTCCAGCTTTATATTCTCGTTTTTTCCCAAGGATAACACTGCAAAAAATAATAAGCATAGCTTATCAGGTCCATTTTTCAAACTTGAAGTTCATCTCGTCACTTTTTAAAACTCTGATTTTCTTCTTCTAATAGCGTGTGACTGTTTCGTTTCATTGTAATGCAACATCTTTCAACATATCTACTTGCCAAGTCTTTTTTTGATGTTTTCCTTCATCATGACAAAGTGATGAAGTAAGCAATGTCAATTCTGAAGTGAATTAATTTGACTTGAAATATCTCAAAAGAAGGGTAATGAACAGTTGCTAAACTCTGACAGTTTGATTGATTGTTGTTGATTGAGTCAACTCCCAAAGGCAAACTATGGCACAGATTTGATGTGAATGTGCAAACAGGAAACAACTGCTGTTGGCTACAAATGATGGTGAAAATACTGAACATGTAATGTATGTTTAAAAAAAAGAAAAAGAAACAAGTGAGCAAAACCATGTACGCCTGCACTGTAAAATGAGTTTGAAATACTGCAGCTTAAGTCCAAAAGCACGGCTGCTACAATGAATTATAACTATATTGTCTTACAGGATTCCCAAAACACCTTTCATGTCTTATTTCATATTTTATTTGTGTGTCTGCTTCCTCGTCTCTCAGCGCAATAATCCACTTAGGAGAAGTCTCCTCTCTTTTTTATTATTGTTCCTTCATAATATTGGACATTTCACTCGGCTCTTGTGCCAATCGTCACCTTCCTTGAAATCCTAGAGAGGCAAAAGTGTAATTTATGACGGCAGTCCAACATAAAGACAAGGAGCCATGGTTCTGAATTGTCGGTAACGTGAAAGACTAAACACAACAGCTGAGGCTCAGAAATGAATTTCATCTACTCCAGACACATAAAACATCTCAAATATTCGGCCCAAGCTTTCCATTGCACACACACACGTTATTACTTTTCATTATCTTTGATGGCTATCTGTGCTGCCAAATCCAGCTCTGTGTTGTTCTTTTGGCGGTGCAGCACAACGCTAATCCAGCGTCTTGACAGACAATCCTCCTGCGATTCAGTTTACACTCCAGCTTTTATTTAATTTTAATCTCAATGTTTATGGCGAACAATACAAGCCAAAACTATGCTTACAAACTGACACTTACTTCTTCACTCTTGATTTAACACTACCATGATCATTTTCAAACAGCTGCTTATAATTCTTCCACTGTCGAAATACGGTTTAATGCAAACTAATAGTAAGCTAAGTAAAGTTAATCATCAACGAGGATTAATAAGTATCATCCCATCACATGACTGCCATTGCACATTATCTTCCCAGTATTTCTGAATGGATGAAATGATTATCTCCATTAACTCCCAGTACAAAACAAGAGCAGAAGTTTCCCTGCTAATAAAAGTACAAGGCAGCCAAACCCAACTGCTCTTCACTGACCCAAATAGGAAATTCTGGCATGCCCATTTCATGCGATAAGGGGATTTTCACGTGGGCTTATAAATGGGCACCGCATTCCTTGTTTGCCTCGATGTTCCCAAGCCTTCTGTTTATTTGAGGCTTCAGTCTTGAATCCCCGTGGAAAGCGCACTGTGCTTGCAATGTTAGCCACCTCAGAATCTCTGAAACCTAAGAAACATCCCACCGTTCCCACCCAGGGGCCAAACTGGGCCACTGACCGGCACTGAAAACACCAACCGTAACACTAACAATGTCAGACTCGCACCATTAACCCTCCTCAAGTGCAAAATGATGGTGTGGCCAATGAAGCGAAGTTGTCTTTGAGGAGTTTAACTCGCGTTATTAGTAAGTAGTCAGCCTTGGACTCTGCCATGTTGACCCTTTGTTCTGACAAAGTCCACATTAACTACCACTGCTGCATTTATTCAATTTGGCCATATTGCTCCTATTACAGTGATGGCCATTGTTCCACATCAAGCATCTGTGCTAAATTAATCCTACAATTACTACTTAATACTGCAATCTGTTTTCTCAGTGACATTTGCTGCACAGTAGAAGTGCCTCAGTACCTGGTGAAGGTCTAAGACCAAAACATCCCTCCTTCTATTATCTATACCGGCTCATGCTGTGCAGACAATCACCGAAACATGGTTTCCTTAATACATTTTGTGCTGACAGTGTGTGGGAGATCACCACTTTCATTGGATCTAATTGGATTTGATCTTACAGGTGTGCATTAAATGATATACTGTTCTGCTACAAGATGAGCACGCTGAAGCCCAATATCGACAAAAAGTAACAAAAGGAAAATCACAGGGAGAAAATTTGGGGGTTTTAAACCTTCTTTTGGGATTGTACTCTAGAAACCACTTTCATCAAGTCAAAACTAAGACCAAAGCAAATCAAGTTGTACTTAAAAACCAAACCAGAAAGTAAACAGAGTATATGTCCTCTCCAAATGTAAAGCTGTGAGAGCTCCAGACTGTATCGTTCAGCATCAATAAATTAATTCACGTCTAATCAATAAAACTAGTGCAGTGCCTGTTCAGAACGGGCCGATTGCTTGGCCTCTGGTATCGCTGGTTGCAGCTTTCTCGAGAACCGCTCATCCAAACAACTTCACACTCGACTATGCGCTTCCTTGGGTCCTCAGCAATTAGCCTGCCAAGTGTGACATCAGACGGAAGAACGGTCGCCAAGAAAATCGAAGTACAAACAGACAGAGACTCCTTCCATTTTAGTTAGATCCATTTGACCATTAGAAAATACATATACTCATGTAACCTTTATTTTCTTTTAGGGCTACCTGAGGAAAATCTACATATATATTGAACCAGGTGAAGAAAAATATGTCATTAAAAATATATAAAAAGGTAGGAAACTGTGAAGTCAATTTTCAGTCGTGCCTGAGAGACAAAACAGGCATAAGACCAGGTCCAAAAACTCAGAGAAAAGACCCAGACAGGGTTCACAGCGCTGCCTCTTTCTGTACGTACAGTATTGTGGAGCAGCAGAAACTACACATAATGAGAGGGCTGCTGTAATCTACACCCAATCCTTCACCTGCCCATAACTCTTCATCCAGTAACATTAGAAGACCTGGACCATTTAAAAGCTAAGCCCTGATCTCACTATTTATGTATCTTTGCCACTGCCAGATGTTCCTAAAAAAAGACTTCGGCTTCCTATATGATGTTGGGTAATATGGATTTGTGGTGGGCAAACACAAGTAGTTAGGCTGTAAAAATAGTCCAAACACGAGAGTCTGGGCCTGTAGAGCATATTGTGGGCTGTTAATGTTGCTCAAAGGACCTCTCTACCCTTTCGCCCCCTCAGATGGTGCCCTGGATATGTTCTGGTGTTGCTGGCAGACGTATTACAATTCATGCACATTTGTCTGGCTGTGTGGAAGTGTATGTATTTTGTTTCATCTGACAATATGCTGTATTCATGGCCATAGGTGAGTATAAACATCATAAAGTTGTTTAGTAACGTTAAGAGCTTTTCTAATTTTCCATTTTTGCCTCATGTAGAGAGGTGTGACAGCTCTGACTGCTGCGTCCAACAACGACAGTCCCAGTTCTCAGTCCGGTCCCATAAAGAGAGCTCTCCTAAACTTTTACAGGCTGACAACAGCCTGGCTTCCACTAGCAGCCCAAATAGTCACAGTCAGGTTTATATTATTTCTATGCAACAGTTTCGACTGTAAGTTAGGAAGCCATAGGACCAAATTGAAACTTGAGAGACCAACTGATCGAGCTGCAGCACTCTTTATCGACACCGCTCAAGTGAAACCAGGCTTGTGCAGCACCTACTGGAGTTCAACTGTAATGCACGTAAAACAACACACACATTAGCTTAGATGCCACTAGAGGCTACTTTAGAATTGAGCCCCTGCTGAGTGGTAGTAATGATTGAAAATGTGTCACTCCAGTATAACTGCTATAAATAGCAGAGGCGTAATCGCCAGTCTGAGTCGCCTCGCTTGTGGAAAAGAACTGTCTTTCAGGCCGCTGTCTAACAGATTTGGCATCGCTCTCCATCCGTCTGCTCAGACATACAGCCTGGCAACGCTGGGCAGCGTGGAGCCAGATCCGATTGCAGGGTTTACGCATGTTACTAACATTGTCATTATCCCCGGAGGCCTTTCGGAAATGCCGTGCCCTGGAATAACTGCAAATAATAAGCAAGAATAACTGGGAACGGCTGGTCATTCCTATGGTGATTTATGAATGGCGGTTGACAGTGTGTGCCATCTGAGGGCGATTGTATATCCGCACTGTATATTCCTGGCTGATCAACACGTTGGCCGTCTATATCTCTCTCAATCTCTGGGGTAAAATCAAGTCTTTGATGAGAGCTTTTCACATCATTTAGAGCGGCTTGTCAAAAGGTCAGTTTTCCTCCAGGTTGCATGCGTACTGTAGGAGTGAATCATCTGGGTTTAATGGCCCGTTGAAAATGGGATCAGAGAATTGAGACAGAGAGGTCTCTAAAACTGTAAACTATATCTGGGGAGGCCAGAGGGGGGGTGAAAGGATGGGAGAGAGGAGAAAGTAAAAGAGAGCAATGAGAGGACTCTAATGACTAATCCAACCAAACGATGTGTCACAGAGCACTTTCATGCACACAGCTGGAGACGGAGAAAGCAAAGGAAGGAACCCAAAAGAAAGGTAATAAAAAGCAGCATGCATCTCTTTAATTTTCACACACGCCGTGACTTTTACAAGCCGCTGTGGCAGAGCCGGGAAGCGGCGGGTGAGTAAACGGGGCAGGAGCGAGGCCCCAGGCGCCCACATTGCACTGCAGCACACGACCCTGTGCTCGGTCTTATAATGTGATCGCAGGTGGTGGGGAGCGCGTCCACTCCTGAGCAGAAATGATCCAAAAGCAGCACTGTGTAAAAAAAGCACGTGTCATTTTTAACACTTCTGCGAAAGGGTGTTTGG
This sequence comes from Sebastolobus alascanus, assembly GCA_916701645.2. Lineage (NCBI taxonomy): Eukaryota > Metazoa > Chordata > Actinopteri > Perciformes > Sebastidae > Sebastolobus > Sebastolobus alascanus. The sequence continues at coordinate 8,008,495 of CAKAOJ020000002.1, forward strand.
TGTCAACGACGTCAAAACACAAGCGTTAAGAACAACAAATGAAGTGGAAAGAGGGCGTACTGTACATGAAGATTGAGCTCATCTCTTAATGCTCCACATGATCTGCTCTTATCTACAAACGGGACACGCTTTTACAACAAGCAGGCATCCCTGAGCTGAGTGTGCCGATGCTTGTAGCTGCGTGTGTTTGGGAGGCGTGTCAAGGTAAGTATATTTTGGGAGTGGGGGATGGCGAGTTGTGTGGTATTTAAGGGACAGGGTGTGTGAGCTCATTGGGGTTTGGCAGTGTGATCTGATGTGTTTACAGGTGTGTGTGTGTGTGTGAGAGAGAAAAAGAGATTTGTATTCAGATGTGTGCTTAGAAAATAGTTCTCTGGTGCGTGTGATGATATTCAGTTTTAAAAAGATGCTGACACACGAGACTAACCTGTAATTTCATGCCCCTAAGGAGGAAAATTATGGATTAATGTGGAGTGTGTGTGAACAAAAGGTTCATGGAGTGTGTGCACATGACTGCATGTAGTTGAGTATGACTACCTTTGTGCGTATGCGATCAGAACTACTTTAGTGGAAAAAAGCCTTGAGGCAATTCGGGGCCAATAAACATGTGTGTGTTGGTGGTGTGTGTCAATCTGAAAGGCTCTTTGGTGGGTGGAGGACAAGACACTGATGTCAAACATGATACGGTAACAGCTGGAAAGTTCACTCTACCTCCGCCCTCTGCATGCTCTCTCTCTCTCTCACCCTACTCCCCTCAGGGCAGTTGCTCTGGTTGGCATGTGGCTAATTTGGCAAAGTTCTGCCGTCCGTCTGCTCTTCAGGGTGTGCGTGCTGCACGCGTGTGTATTTTTACTTTATTATCTCGGTTTCTCCGATGTCAATGTACATTTTCCCTTAATAATCTCAGTTAAAATAGGTTAAGTTTTATGGGCGTGGCAGCGTTAAACTTTCCCCAGGCTCCGGTCCATGCAAATACACACTTTTTTTCAGACATGATCATCTTCTACATGAGTTAAAGCTGTAGTGGGTAGAATTGGAGCAAATATGATTAAAAAAAGTTATTTTTATAAAACAGTCATTATATCCTGACAGTAGTACATGAGACAGGTAATCTGAAAATCCTAATGGCATCTGCAAGATTTAACAGACCGGAGGAAAACAACCAGTCAGAGTTGATCTGGAGCCTGCCGTCTCTGAGCAGCAGTCAATCACTCGCGAACTCCGAACAAACGGTCAAACTAGACAGAAACATCTTGTAGTGTACTGTTTAGCGGTAAAATTACAAAGTTTTTGACCCGGCAGCCATGTTTGAGATCAGTTGAGGAAATACTAAGCACCGCCCACCAGCCGGAGCAAACTTTCTCATTTACAGCTAAACGGTACACTACAAGATGTACCTGAAAACATTTGAGGAGAGAAATAAGCATTAAAGTAACAGAATATTGATTCATATTTGATCAGCGCTGCCTAGTTTGACCGTTTCATCGGAGTTCGCTAGTGATTGACAGCTGCCTCCGTTGAATGAACAGCCAATAGGAACGCTCTCTCTCTGAAATGACCTGTGATTGGCCAAAGTCTCCCGTCACGGGATAGATTTTTTTAAACGCCTGAAAACAGAGCCATGAGGAGGTGCAGAAGTCTAGTTTTCGCTCAGAACACTTGAATTACAATATGCAGAAAGGTTATTATTGAATTTTTGCCCAATGATGCCAAAAACCTTCTGCCTACTGCAGGTTTAACGTTGGACATCTCCATTACATCGATGTGTTATTTATGCTCTGAACCCCCTGTGGAGCACTACAGGGAAATGTAACCACTAGATGACAAAATACCCGAAAAATGTATGTTGGTCATGACAACTGGCTTGTGCATGAGGAAACCTAATATTATAATATTTAAAACTTAAAAAAAAAAAAAAAATGCGTCTCATTCGACAATGTCTAGACATCTCCAGCCACCTAGTGACCAAAGAGCCTGACAGACAAAAACCAACCAGACAGTTATTTACTGCCTTGTTGGGCTTCTCCTAACAACTCCTTGCTGCTGCTGTTGATAAGTGAAGTAGAATCACTGGATTCCTCTTTTATCTTCACTATCTCTCGAGCTCTATGCTATGTTCTTCCACTCCTTCATCTCGACTCTGGTTAAAGAGTTTAGATCAAAGACATATTAGCCGACGGTCTACTCGTTCAAAGGTTCAAACCTGTGACCTTGTGGTACTACAATGATCTCTGTTGTGGAATTCACCCGTTTGCTGTCTAATCTCTGCACATTTCCTACCTATCCAGCCATTGTTCATCCTCTCCACTGCTCTTCAAGTCTTCCCTGTCTGTTTTCCTTTAGGGGAACCCTTGTTGCTGTCATTACACCTCCCACCCTGATGAAAACCTCACAGGACCCAGCAGCTACATTCCTGCTTGTTTTACAACCGTCTTTCTACTAATGGCTCGGTATCCAGCTGCCTTCAAATAAAGCCTCTGTCATTTTCACCCTGCCTGCCGCTGTCTTTGCAAACACACACACACACGGTACAAATGTGAATGAGATATTACCCACCCTTTTATTATCTCTCTTTTATCATGTCTGTTTATCCTTCTTCCATCTTTTTCTTGGCGAAGCAACTTATTATTAATTGTTAATCAGGGTTTTCTGTTTCTTCTAGACAGGGGAAATGTACAAAAACAGGATGGTGTTTCACATCTGGGAGGTAGAGGGTAATTCATAGTGGAAGAAAACAACAGTCCGTCTTTAACCAGCACATGCAGGTCTGGAGACTGATGTTGAACGCAGCCCAAAGATTACAAATCCCACTGTTTGTGACGTCAATTCCGATGTAATTAAGTTAAGCTGATATCCAGCAAATGAATCATTGGACTCCAAACATCATGATCATCATGATCATCATCGGCTGAAAGACTGACTCAGTGTCTCAGAACAATCAGTTCTTTAGTCTCTGCATTATTGTCACAAATGGGTCTCCCAGATAAATTACAGAACTAACAGTTGAAATACCACTTGAGCCACAACTAACAACTATTTTTTTGTCAATTAATCTGCAGGTTATTTTCTCAATTCATCTATTATCTATCCATCTGTTCCGCCCACTCAGTGTCGTAGGTTACCAAAGTAAGCTAATCGAAGCTAATCAATTAAGTTATGAATAATGTGAATGCTAGGACTAGCTGAGTCAAAGATAGCTGTGCTAAGCTTCGAATACTATTGATTAGTTCGGATTTTGTGGAGTGGGGTTGTATGTATACTTTGATGTTCTGCGCGGTAAAATTACTGCTTTTGTGAATTGCAGTCTGGTGGCTTTCAAAAGAGGAGTTTAACGGCTCCAGTTCTCCATCAGAAAGGGCCGTCTGATGGCGAGGTAAAGGGGCTGTGGACGGGATCAGCATAAGAACGTATTTTAGCCACCTAAAAAAATCGATATCAGTTTAAGTGTACGCTATATTTAGAATATTTTCACTGCTTTACCTCGCCATCAGACAGCCCTTTCTGACAGGGAACTGAAGACTTTATATCGCTGTCTTCAAAGCAAGCAGACAACACTCCATTAACAAAGACATAATTTCACCTTGCAGAACACGGGAGTTGCTGATCTACCGCTGCATCAATCTGTTAGTTTGTTTGTGTTCATCTACGCAATCATTTAGTTTATTGATCATTAGAAAAAACTATGATAACTATAATATCCAAGAGCCCGAAGTGACTTCATCAAATGTCTTGTTTTGTCTGACCAACAGTCCAAAACCCCAATATATTCAATTCACCATAATGCAAATGGATTATCAAAAATAGCTGCCGATGAATTTTCTGCCGATCGACTAATCGAGAAAATAATCAGCAGACTAATCGATAAACCTGAGAGTCTGCAGTGGTGGGCGACGACTTAACCTCTGCACCTCCTAGGTGCTCTAGTTTAACAAACTTACTGATTTCTTGTAAAAACTAATTCAGACGTAGCACATAAAAGAACAATGCCAACTTTCAGTTTCACACACTTCCAAACACGATCAGTGTTACATCATGAGTCTTCTGTTATCACCTACAGCATAAATCACATGTATATCGTATATCATTAAGACGGCTAAAGAAGAGACTCCAGGGTCACAAAAATACTGCAGTATAGATGACAATGTTTCATTCTATCACACACACAGACACACACACACACACTAGACAAAGGGCCTATTGAATGCAGTGAGGTAACAGCCCTTCATAATAAAGGCAAGCTGGAGCTGACTGAAAGAGCGAGCACACAGCCAGGTCCAAAGTCTTCATGAAACTGGACATTCGATAGCTGCTCGCGGGGCTGTTTGTGTGAGATTGTGACACTGATACCTTCTAATAAAACAGCCGCCTGCATCCATGCATCCAGCCAGTCGAAAGGTCACTCCTAATAGGTCAACCTCGGACAGATGGGCATGGACAGAGAGGGGGATGTCAGTGTATGTTTGGAGGTTTATTCCCAGAGAACTATTAGGCTCCACAGGCACCACACTGCTCCCCATCTTACTCCATTAATACACAGTACGCTGATATTAAAGGTACAGTGAGAGGGGATTGGAAGCAGTATATACATATATATACATATATATATATATATATATATATAAACAGTATATATACTGCACACACACCTCATTAAGGAAACCACAGTCACCTCTGATTGTTATGGAAAAATATGGTAACAGTAATGATGATAGGACGACCTGCAGTCTATAGGGTTGATGCCTGTGTTGTACTGTATGACTCTGAGTAGAAGGTGGCTGAGGTCAGGTGTGCGTGTGTGTGTGTGTGTGTGTGTGTGTGTGTGTGTGTGTGTGTGTGTGTGTGTGTGTGTGTGTGTGTGCGTGCGTGTGTGTATAGAGTACAGCATGTGTGCGGTAGGTGGGTAATTTTGAGCCATGCTGCGTTTACCATCTTTTCTGGACTGCCCCTGTTCCTACATCTTTGTTAAATTACTCCCAGATTTGGGATAACCTAACACACACACACACACACAAACACACACACACACACACACACAGACGTATGTACAGTACAGCATGCTTGGGAAGGGTGTGTTATGCTCATCCACGTCCCTCTGCCAAGTTCTGACAGGAGATATATATCTATTAAGTCCTTCCATGGACTACGCCTGGACTTTCTTTGGAAAATGAGAATAGACGTTGCTTTGAAACACATATATTGCTGGAGGAGGAGTCCAGAATACTTCATCTCCCTCTATCGTAAATGGTAACTTCTGTATTTTTCAACCTGGACCCTATTTTCCCATGTTTTTGTGTCTAATTCACTAATAAGGACAACAATTTCTGAAATTGGTTCAGTATTGAGGGAGAGCGCTGTAGACGGCAGCTGCTCACGGGTTGCAATTTGATGCTATCGGGTCAAGCTGGCACCGTCATTTACGTCCACTAAAAGTGCTTGTTTTTGCCGTCACAGGCTCTGATTGTTATTATAAATGTCTGACATCATGGAAAGAGTCTCGCTCAAGAAGAAGTTTCGTTCTGAAATCTGGCAAAGTGACATGTTGCCGAATGACAACAGCGGAAACGCGTACAGCTGGGTAGAGTTTGTTGTGTTGGAGTACAGAAAGCGTAGCTTAGTGTTATCTAAAAGATTTTCAACATGGCTGAATATTTAGACGATTTCCTCAATGTGGACGAGGTCTTTGAATTCAATGGCGGCCCGTATTTATTTGAGCCAGAGTATACGGATATTCAGATTTCACAGCGAGACTTCTCCTTGAGCGGGACTTGGACACAGTAACAAACAGACCAGATGAAGCGAAAGGTAACAAAAAGGTTTTATTTCTCTGTAGGGTCCTTTCCATAATGTTGTCAGATCTGAGCCCAGTGGCAAAAACAAGCACTTTTAGTGAACATAACGTTACATCGACGCTGCTCACTTTCCCTCGCAGCTCGTTTCGCGGCTGCCAGTTACAGCGTTCTCCCTGAATACTGACCAATTTTAAAAAGTGCTGCCCCTATTAGTAACTTGGACACAAAAACATAGGAAAATAGGGTCCAGGTTGACACATACCGACGTTACCCTTTAAGACATGCTTAACTGGCATGTCAAGGAAGAGATTATATAAGACGCTATTAGAAGAAGGAGAAGAAAGTACCTATGAATCTGAACTTCAAACCAATACTTAACATCGTCTCAACACTGATAGCCAGAATACACATTATACAGTGTTGTTCAACGGGACTGATTGAGCAGAGAATAACAGAACAGGTGGGGTTATCACGCGACATGGGTCAAAGGCCAAATCCAAACACACACGATAGATTTTATTTGCTTTGGCTCGCCACACCACAGGGTGCCCTCCGCCTCATCGTTTCCTCCCATTCCCCCTCTTCGTCTTTGCGGAGCATGAATGAATGATGCTCTGGTGGAAGCAGGAGGGGTGTTCATAGCAAGTCTTGGTTCAGGTGAAGCGTTTGGCTGGAGAGAAGAGAGCTACGGCAAATTACACCTCCAGAGGAACTGGGGGGGTAAATATAGAGATGGGAGAGAAGAAACGGGAAGAGGAAGGTAAAGAGTGGAAAAACAGAGAGGAAGAGAGAGCTCTCCACAGGGAACCGTTGCTCATTTTGACTACTTTTCTAAGATAAAGCCAGAAAACACCAACATACGAAGAGACTCTTAACACTGAATTCAGACAAATTCAACCTCATGCTATACAGTCGCTCTCCTAATTCTTCCTGAATTCCTCTCTTGAATGCGAGTGCTGCATAAGAAGAATTTTGGTACTTTTGCATGTAGATGTGGTCGGTATGGATATATTTTTCTATCGGGGTATATATGTGATTTTATACGTAGATATTAATGTACAGTACTTTGAGAAACAGTTACTTTTCTGGAAGCTCAAATGGAACCATTACAAAAAAATAACCGGATCTCTTTTGTAGGATCAACAATTAAGGTTCACATCATTAACACAACCAGAGATATAAAGGAATATCTAACTCAGTTATGTTAAAGCAAAAAATCAGTATGACAGTTGACGAATATCTATATTCTCAAGGTATACATCGTCGTATCAAACCACTTTAACTGTATGAACATACAAAACACTTTCATAATCATCTCTTAGTAACTAATGTGCTTTTGTCTATTTGTGTGCTTTCATGTTAAACAAGTAAACTTGTATTTAAAGATTTTGTTTTACCTTTTGACTAGAGGTTATCTTGTAGCCTATACTTCCATTCACATGGTGAGGCCTCACATGTCCCGGTTGCTGTTCATACTCCCGATCCTTTGCAGGGCCATTCAAATATTTCTCCTCGTCAGCTCCCCCATTTTACAAGGACCCAAGTAATAATTTCAGCAGACCATATATGATGTCTTATCTGCAGGGTCAACATGAGCAAAGATATCAATGAAGATGTGCTTTAATCGCACTTTCTTCAGCTTGACCGGTCCAACAACACACACACACATGAATACCTGGGAGGTAAGTCTGGAGGGATTTAAGGGAAACAGATAAGACAAGCCTTGAACGTATCTTTTCATCTCAATGCACAAGGTCAGCGTGGTACGAGTGTGTGTTATCAGTTCTCAATCTCCACGCATTTTGAGACGCGTTCTGACAGAGGCCCTTGCTGATATCCTCCTTTCTCTCTCTCTCTCTCTGACGCACACACACTTAACAAGCTTACAGTATGAAACAAACAAAAGAAAGTTATGTCGATGCACTGCACTGAGTAAAAAACTACGTGATGTCCTCCTATATTTAACATTGCCACACTACTACTGGCCAAAGACTTCATTATGTAGATTTCACTTCTCTGAAAGCCAAAGCTCACAAAGAACAAACACATGGTGAAAAATCCAATTAACGACGGTCTATTGAGTCACTGTAACAGTACAAAGGATAAGACCCCACTAACAAGCCCTGATGGATGCCAAAATACCACGTCAACACTATTATATTAGCAGTTTCCAGCACTTTAAACGAGCTAAAAGAAAACAGCATGCATGGACACACAATGTAAAGATCTATTAAAGCCCGTCTCGGGTTCAAGCATGGACCACTTACAGCATCATTTGGCTGGACAAGATTGTAGCAAGCAGATGGGGCAATGAGGCTTTTTTTTTCTCTGTTGCGAGCATCTGGTTGCAAGCAGGCAGAAAAACAAGCCCTGGGAGCATTCGAAGGCAGCAATGACGTTCAATTAATTAAAGGTTAATCGTTGCCGGATCTCTCTCTAGCCAACCTGTGAGGGTTGAGGAGAAGCAGGAGGATGTGGGTTGGCTATGAGGGGAGAGTAAAAGTGGTGAAAGGAGGAGGCAGCAGTTAAGGGAAGGATAAAGAGAAAGTAGAGAAAGTAGCACAACAGAATGCTGATGAATGACATGAGAATAGAAAAGATGGAGGACATTCTTCAAATTTTCATTGGACTGTTGTTATATGCCTTTAAAAGTACACGGTTCAGTGATGAATGCAGTTGGTTGGATCGTGTCCGAGACATAAACGATGTATGGGAACGTTTCCATATAAGTCCAGGGCCAACGACCGTGGCAGAGCTTTTCTCTCGTGTCAGCCTGCTTCAGTTTGGGTCACGGGTTTAAGGCAAAGGTCAATCGTTTCCTTTAAAGACCTCGTGAAAAGAAAAATCATGTTTGAGTTGAAAGACTATGTTTGTACCAAACCATAAGCTACTTAAAAGGTGGATGAGGTTACTCTTTCTTGCATATGAAATATCATTATTGACAGAAATGTATACAAGGAATGACATTTTAAAGGTATTATATGCAAGAATTTCCTAAAAAAAAAAACAATGTATGGACTGAAAAAGAATCCCTCTCAATCATCATTTATGCCCCACCAGAAGTGTGTGGTGGAGTCTGTTTCTGCAGAGACCTTGCAGCCCTCTGCCTGGATTTTCTCTTTTCTTCTTATTTTGCTCGGGACGCTTCTGGATGTCTGTAAACCCCAATGTGGGGGTATAACACCCAGCCAATAAAAGCGCGCAGGGTGTGCAGCCCGTTCAGGTGGACAAATATCGCTGCTCTGTCACGCCTCTCAGCTTCTGATACCCAGGCACAACGGTCTGATACAAAGCGGCCATATTTCACGGATGAAAACGGGTTGTGTTATGTGCATGTGCTCCAGTGATCCACCGGCTACTCTGCCTCTCATCTGCTGTGTGCAAGTGCAGTTATGATCGGTGTGTGTCAGTAGTTTGACCGAGAGCAGCACTGAGCCACACACACTGACTTCGGCTGCATTCATTCAAAATCGGGAAACTCGGCACCTTGCCGCAGGATTATGCAGAGTTGTGCGGCGTTAGTTGTGTGTTTATTTGCGTTTTAGAACGTAACCGCCGGGAAACAATCAGAAAATAACGTTTTATTTCTCTGATTTGTGCATTCTCCTATGAATGTCCAACAACACGTATCAATTTCCACATCTTACATGCATACAGAAAACAACTTGGTTAGTTTTAGGCAACAAAACTACTTGTTTAGGTTTCGGGGAAGATTGTCGTTTGGGTTAAAATAACTACGGAAGTAACGATACTTAAGCACTGAAGTTACGTGACAAATAACTCAACATTGACTTCTGGTTTCCCAAGGGGTACCAACAGTCTGGCATTTTTGTACCCACACATGCAACCCGACCTCCTCCCTACACTGCGTTTGTCGCTCTTTATACTAACTGGTTTACGATTACGTGGATTAAATACGCATTGATTTCGTGGGGTATACGAACTACAGTACATTTCATAGTACTTTCCATAGGTATAGCTACAACGATGTACAAACATACAACACACACACACTTAGACCTGACAGTATGCCTGTATACCTGAAGTACGAATACGGTAACATGATTGTGTCTGTGTGTGTGTGAAGCATAAGTATTCACACCTACACAACACCCTGACATACATGAGAACACAACAGTTTTGTGTCTTATTTTGGAGTGGAAAATAAGTACGCTCGAACAGTTCCACGACTGCAAAGCTGACAAGTAATAACGAGCAGAAAAAAGAACAATAAATTGCAACAAACAAAACGCTAATTATAACTACTACTAGTTACAGAAAAATGGAAAGACACTCCACAATGAAAAAAAAAACATCATGACATTTATATAAAAGTCATAACACCACAATTTTCATCACACTGCTGAAGTGGAGAGCAGGAACAAAGACATATAGGCTGAGAAGAAGCAGGAGAGATAAAGACATTTCAAAGCTTTCATCTTGCAGTGCTGTTATCTGCTCATCATATCACAGCCCAGAGCAGCAGGACAGCTTCAATCACACACACAGAGCTCGTCTTCTCTGGCCTGCATGGACACGGCATACCTGGAATTCCTGTGTGTGTGTGTGTGTGTGTGTGTGTGTGTGTGTGTGTGTGTGTGTGTGTGTGTGTGTGTTTGTCAGAGGAGATGAGAGAAAGAGCAAAAGATAAGAGAGAGAAGAAACCAGACAGAGGGGAGATGTAGAAGATGGGTCCTTCAGAGAACTGGAAGAGGAAACTTGAGCTGCAGCTAATGATTTTTTTTATTATTATTACTGATTCAATTCATTATTATTTTTTTCAATTAATCTATAACATGTCAGAATATCATATTAATATGAGTATTATTACTATCATTATTATTTAAATGTATTAATTTTTTATGTATTGTTTGTTGTTTTGTTCTTTATATTTGATGTATTTATTTTTATTTTATTCATTTTTTTATTATTATTATTTTAATATTTCTATTATTATTATTACCATTTTTTCTCCTCCCTTGTTTTTGAATACTTTGTTTTTCAATTTACAGTTACTATCTGTTATTATATGTACATATTACTTTATTTGTAATGGTTTTAGGTTGTCGTATCATTTTTCTTGAGGAAACAATAAAAAGCATGATTAAAAAATAAAATAAAAAAAGAACATAGTAATTTCTCAAAGTGGCACCTTCAAATAGCTTATTATCACATTTCAATGGCTGGAAGATACACTTTTAGGGCTTTTTTGCTTGATAAACAACTGTTTGATCCGAAATCAAAATGGTTGTAGATTAATTGTCAGGGATGAGCTGATCACACTCTTTACCACGAAGATACTTTCATACTTTGAAAAAGTACACACACATGTTGGAAGGTGATCAATGAGCATTTTCTTTTACACTCTCAACAGCCAGTTTTGCCACTGTCCTGTTCCTGGCCATCTGTCTGCATACTCATCGACTCCAGGACTGAAATTCAGATGAAGATGCGAAAGAACACTGTGCATGTGTGTGTGTGTGTGTGTGTGTGTGTGTGTGTTTATGTTTGCGTGGAAGCCAGAGGGGGATATATGCAGAGACTTGTCTGTTACACCTCTCAGATGGCACCTGAGGGTCGGATATGATTTCTCACCAACACACACACACACCTTTGATTTACAGCCCTGAGACAGATTTCACAGATTATGCGGGCAATATACAAATCTTCCCCTCCAGGGTTTAAATAAGCAGAGTTCAATGAGCGAGAGGTGAAGACCATGTCATAAGCAAACATGGTCTCTTCAGACGCCTTGGGCGAGGAACACAGTTATCCTGCGTGGTGTTTATGAGATTTTAGATGTTGCAGATGTTTCATGGGTGGAAAGGTTTAGTTTCCTCTACGCTTAAACAGAACACACTCAGCTCTGGTATCTGTGGTAGCACATCAGAGTACTCGCATTACCTTTTTGTAACTTTAAGAAACCGGTTAGTAGTATTTTTTTTTTTCATCTTGCATTACTATCTAACATCTAACCTGTTGTGAAACTCTGTAACACAACAAATTACAATTTGAGCAAGTGATGATGTAAAGTTACTATTTAGCTCTTACCCATAAGTGTTATTAAAGACTCCGTACCACTATGTGCTCAAGGACTTCAGCACAAAAATACATTTTTAATCAGTTTGATGTTTCCACTTTAGTTTACAGTAAAGAAGATCCTTTTGGGAAAAGGGAGAGTTAGAGAATATAAAGTAGAATATGCACCAGTCTCTCTACGTGGGCAAAAAGGAAAAAAATAAATGAAATGGTTAAACAGCTGCAATGTAAATGAAAATGCTCAGTTTTCACTCTGATAATAGTATTCATCATTTTTACATTTTTAATTTCTAACCCATTTTCCTGGATTCTTTTTACCTTAACAATGAGCCCTAATTGTGATCCTTTTCAGAGTAACTCCCTCTATTATCACTAAACCACAGCCTGTCATTGGCATAATTAGCACAGTGAAACTACATTAATCTAAACTTCAGAATCCCCACACGCCCATGTAACTGAATAGGTAAGCACAAAACAAAAGGATAGGGTTTTCCGCTGCGGCGCTCCATCTGCGGCGCTCAGCAGAAAACCCGAGACGGGGAAAAGTGTGGAGAAACAAAAAGAAGGTGGAAAAGAAAGAGCGAGGGGAGCGACGAGGGAACGGAGAGACGGAGGGAGATGAATGGTTGTGTTTTCGCTTAGAGGAGAGCTTTTCCAGGCTACATTTTTTTGCAACAGCGGTGTAAGGTATCCCGCTGTATAATCCTCTGGTGGTGACAGACACAGAGAGATGGAGGGAGTGAGGGATGGAGGTGGAGGCAAATGTGTGCGAGAGTGCGGTTGTATGCGTGCGTGAGAGTCCGCATGCTTGCAATAATGCTCATTTGTCACCGTGTGCCTACTGTATGTCGATACAGTTTGTGCGCGTGTGTGTGTGTGCGTGTGTGTGTGTGTGTGTTCATGATTTGACAAGCCATCTATCCCCCTCTGAGAGCAAATAAGTCTTGTTCACCTTCAGAGTCCTGCTCTCTCTCCATCACACTGTAAAACCCATTTACACTCACTCTGCACTGTAAAACCCTCTGGTTCAACTTCAACTTGTGCAGCTGCACAAATACTCTATTTAAATCACTTGTGACCGTAAGCTGATTAAGTGGTTTTTGGAGTCTAGTACACCCAGGGATATCATGGCTATTACATTGAGATGCATCTCCAAGACAGTTAACTTTATCTTTTTTTTTTCTGGCACATAAGCAGGTACAGTTCATGGCATGAAGAGGAGAGCAAGTCAAGTCCTGCAAGAACTGCATTTAATCTAATAGTTCGTCTGATACTGGTGTCCATTTCCGTGGATCATTCTAGATTATGTGTCAGATTAATTGATAAATCACATCCAAGATATAGGGGTGGGGGAAAAAAAATCTATTCACCTATGAATCACTTTTTTTTTTTTTGTACAATTTTGAAATTGATTTGTTGAAAAAATTCAATAAATAATGCCTGACAATGACTGATATAATTGACTTCAGGACATCTCTGACTACATACATGCTGAAAAACAATCATTTTTACTGTATCAATTTAGATATTTTCCAAAGTAAAAGTCCCTAGAAGTGTATGATTTAACTTTTTCCCATGGTCTAGTGTTAAAAAAGTTAACAAAAATTGCAAAAAATCGTAAAATCGAATCGCAATACTTGTAGAATCGCAATACTTAAAAATCGCAATACATATTGAATCGGCACCAAAGTATCGTGATAGTATCGAGTCGGGATATAGGTGTATCGTCCCAGAACTATTCAAATACTATATAGACAGAGTCCTCGCACAACACAAGAGTTTCATTTGTCTGTGCCTTGGTGACCCCTCTGCCTGCCACTTTTCCTCCAGTTCTGCCCCAATCTATTTCGTCTTTATCTCCGTCTTCTCCCTTAGGAGACGTCAATCTCACACACAACAGCCAGTCTATGAGCCTCGAGCCTGGAAGCCTTATTCAGTGCGTCTTTTCACAAACTCGGCAAGTCACGAAATTAGCAAGCTCCTCTTCACGAGCAGTGACCTGGAGTCTGAGGGGGGAGGGGAGATGGCCAAAGGGAAAGATCGGAGCCCTCCGGCCCTGTGAAGTCTGCCACTGCAGGTTAGCTGGGGTCAGGGGGACAAATTGTCAAAGACTTGTTGCTCTCTGTGTCTGCTGTGGGAGCCCGAGGCATCTCGTCCCTCCACTGGGAGCTGAGGCTCTTTGCAGGGCCAAAAGGAAACAGGAAAGTGGAGATCTTTTCCTCCCAACACTTTGGCTCGAGTGGGGTGGGAAAAACAGCCAATATAAATCACCGATAGTTTAGATATTGCCCTACAAAATCTGCTGCTGTAATATACTTTAATTGAAAAGTAAATGGTGCTCAATAACACTGGTAGTGGAAATGCTGGACACTTGTTTTTTTAAAAGGTCAGTCATTGTACCGAATTGATAAGAACAGAATTAAAAAAGCATTTATCCCAGCGAATCATTTCTGGTCTTTGGAGACAGACTCTACAGTGAATCTCATCTCAATCAATCTCGCCTCAGGTTTAGAGGTAACAGGATCACGGTAGACACATTGATATTCCATCTGCTCGTCTGTGTTTATGTATGTGTGCATGTCTACACATTGGCTATGTGGTTTATGTGTCTCTACGCCTGAAGTGTAGCCAACAGGTGGTCTGGTATTCTTTAACTTCAGCCATGGACTGAGAAAAAGAAAGCCCTCTCTACGAGACTAAAGCAGGCAAAGGACTGGGACCTGTAAAGTGTGTACTTGCACGTGTGTACTGTTGTATTCTTGTTGTTGCACTTTTCTTTAAAAGTCCTGAAAACCTATTTTCTCAATAGGCTTCTTCTTACTATCAAAGACTTTCTGTCATGGTTGGAACAGTTTTTGTTATTTCACGTTTTTCAGAGATTTCAGAGATTTCTGCATTTGTGTTTTTCTCAGAGCTCTTCTCACTGGTTTGAAGTGAGTGAAGCTTAATTCGAAAAACTGATGTCACATATTTCCATGCACCAATCAGAGCTTAGCGAGATTTTAATCGAAATCTGATAAATGTAGGGCTGTCAATCGATTAAAATATGTATTCACGATTAACCGCATGATTGCCCATAGTTAATCGTGAATAATTGTAAATTAATTACACATTTTTGTATCTGTTCAAAATGTACCTTAAACGGAGATTTGAAACATATTTAATACTCTTATCAACATGGGAGAGGGCAAATATGCTGCTTTATGCAAATGTATGTATATATTTATAACTGGACATCAATTAACAACACAAAACAATGACAAATATTGTCATGAAACCCTTACAGGTACTGCATTTAGCATAAAAAATATGCTGAAATCATAACATAGCAAACTCAACAAGCCCAACAGGCAACAACAGCTGTCAGTGTGTCAGTGTGCTGACTTGACTATGACTTGCCCCAAACTGCATGTGATTATCATAAAGTGGGCATGTCTGTAAAGGGGAGACTCGTGGCTACCCAGAGAACCCATTTTCATTCACATATCTTGAGGTCAGAGGTCAAGGGTCTCCTTTGAAAATGGCCATCACAGTTTTTACTCACCAAAATTTAGCGCAAATTTGGAGCGTTATTTAGCCTCCTTCCCGACAAGCTAGTATGACATGGTTGGTACCGATGGATTCTTTAGCCTCCTAGTTTCATATGATGCCAGTATCACTCTCGCTTTAAAACTGAGCCCACTACAACCTAAAAATTGCAAGTTGCGTTGATGCGTTAAAGAAATTAGTGGCGTTAAAACAAATTTGCATTAATGCTTTATTATCGCGTTAACTTTGACAGCACTAGATAAAAGTTGCGGGGTTGTCTCCTTATGTTTCCAGGGCACTATAAATCAAATCTGATCACCTATACCGCTTTGAACTGTTTAACTTTTAATAAATACTATCTAAAGATGTATTGCTCATTACCATTTAAGGTTATAGAGTCAAATTAAGATTTGAAACCAAGTTTTCTGGGGCTTTTAAAACAACAAGGAGTCAGGACAAAGTTCTTCTAAACAGTTCACTTGCACAACAAATGAGTTAACACCATTGTTGTAGGGTTTTAAAATGAGTGCAGCGTGTAACATTTATCTTACTCACTTATCCTTCTCATATCTCTAAGCAGAGATGGAGCAAACTACCAGACTATGTTCCCCATCTCCAGTAAGTCTGTGCTTTTTTCTGAATGGGACTAGGAGTTGTACAGGAGGAGGACATTAATCACCGATACGAGCAGTGGAGGTCAGCAGCAGTTCACTGGTTAGAAGAGATGGAGGCAGAGAGGAGTAAAGAGATAAGGAAAGAGGTAGAGAGTGAGCATGAGTTAGAGTGGATTAGAGGTTGACTGCTTCAGAGGGAGCAGCAAAGAGAAAGATAACTATAGAAAATAACAACATTAACTGAGCACTGCAGGGAGTGTGACCTGATTTTAGACTTCTAAGTAGTCCAATTACACAAACGTAACACAATAAGTAAACCTAAAGCTTGAACATTGCCATCCTTTTGAAGACTTGCAGCCTCTCTTGTTTACTTGTATATTAATTTCCAACTGCATTATTCCCATCACCCTAAATTCCTGCATCAAAGTGCGACATTCCTGCATGTAATAAAATCCAAATGTGATCTGCATTGATGAAAATGTTTCGCAACATTACACAATCACCCCGTCTTGGAGCAGAAGCTTGCATGCATGCATGTGTAAAAATATTTCACAGCAGGTTATCGTACATTGGAGTCATACTTCCGCTGCTACATATGTCCAATGTATCAGAATTGCTCTAAATTATAGCCTACTCCTGTGCACACACACACTTACATACAGTACACTGTGTGGCTGAGAGGGTCCCTGTGTGTCTCCCCCTTTCACCGTGAGTTATCTCCCCACTGAGGTGTATTTACTTGTTGGTTCGTTCCCAGAGTTCCTGTTTGCGGAGGTGAAATCCTGCACGCAGCTCTGGAGCAGGACTGAGGATCTACTCACACACAGCCCGCTGTGATTTAAGGCAGGATAAGAGGATGGCGTCCCCTTGTTAGCGTAATTTACTACATGCGCTCTCCTTATTTTTCCAGAAACTAATTTTAGACAGAACAAAGTTTTTCCTCCCCACCACTTTTCACCTTGTTAAACCTGAGAGCAGAGCAGCCTGGCGTTGCGTGTTTTCTGCGCAACGAAATGTCGCTGGGGACAAGTTATGGACTTGTGAGGGGAAATTATATACAGTGTGAGCAGTGGAGGTTATTTGGTGCTGCTTTTACTGTACGGTGCACAACGATTTCTTAGAAAGAACACCCTCCTATGTCTGGACCACGGTTTAAACTTCGTATGGGATGAAATGAGTATGTTTCAGGCAACTGTGCTTTAGTAATCCTCCCCTGGGAGTGCGACTGTTCCTGGATCAGTGACCATGGCAGACTCAATGAGGCCAAAATGAGTGGGCTATAAGTTAGAGTAGAGCGGTGGGAATTCTCCGTACAGTCTGAAAAATGGCAGGGATAAATATGAGTGGAGCCTTTTCTAAGTCTGACACACACACACATACATATACATGTACATATACAGAGCTGGCCTGTCCATTGGTCTGTGCTGGATCAAATTAGGCTCTGAGCACCTAGATTTATCAATATATGAACCTTAAGACGTTTGAAAGAAAACTCTGAGAGGTATGTTCATACATGGACTGTTCCAGATCCAGGTCCGCTCAGTCTAACTGCGAGCTGAGGAGTTTTCACTATAGGAAAAAGCTCATAAATTATGTTTAGTAAGTGAGTGAGTGCAGAGTTAAGGCTGGGGAACTACAGTATACTCAACCTGGCTTAAAGTAGAGAAGAGAGAATTGTTTCATATAGATACTGACGCACTGTCCCAAAATGCATCCAAAAGATGTGGCTTTTTATTGTAAATGTGGAAAAGAGGTAAGCATTAAAGAGGACCTATTACACTTTTTCCCTTTCCTTCAGTGTGTTATATAGTTTTTTGTGCATGTAAAGGGTCTGCAAATTTACAAAGCCCTAAGGCCTGAAACTCCTTGATTGAAGTCCTGCCTTTTCTTCCGTAACGTGGTGATGTCACCAAGTAACACATTTGCATAATACCTGCCCAGCGGCTAGTTTGGCACGCCCTCAAACAAAGCTAGTTAGAGCGGAGCTGAGACGGAGTCCGAAGAGTTTGGTTCAGTCGACCAATCAAAAGTGGGCCAGATGACAAATCAGTGCAGACTGGGCTTGGTCGTGTCTAGAAGGTAACCCATAAATTGCAAAATCTGATCTGAAATCTGCAAAAACTCTTGTGAGACTCGCTGCCCGACAATCTATCCTAACCTTAACTATTCGAGATCAATGCCTAACCTCAACCATCTCGTGGGTTACCTTCTAGACACGCCCACTGGGTTTTTCGGGAGGGAACTTTAAAGCATGTACGCATGTTCTAGTAGAAACCCCAAAAGTATGCATCTGAAAATAAGCATAATAGGTCCTCTTCAAAGGAAATACCAGTACTGTTAGATTGAGGTAACTGCAGTGGTAGAAAAAGTATTCAATGACAGCAAAGGTCCTGCATTTCAAAATTTACTCAAGTAGAAGTAGAATTATCATCAGTATGTACTTAAGTTGACTATCAAAAATAAAAGTTCTCATTATTCACAACTTTCTGAGTTTTATACTACACTGAAATACATTGTACTATAGGATTCATGTAACACATGCTTTTATGTGTAAGCAGCATTTTAATGATGCAGCTGGTTAAAGTGGAGCTGATTTTGACTACTTATTATCCTATGTGTAATAAAAAAACAGCAAAATTGCATCATTTTCTATAAAGATGATCATATGTTTTATATCTGCAAAGTAAGTGCCGCTCTCAAATAATTTTAGTGAAGTAAAAAGTACAACATTTCCCCAAGTACCTCACATTTGTATTTAAGCACAGTACTTGAATAAATATACGTAATTGCTCTCCAAAGCTGCAACTCCGTTAGCCAAAAACATTTTGAATAATGGATGAGGATGTAAATCCAACTGCACAAAAGAGGTTAACTATAAAGTGTTTTTTTCTGAACAATTAATTTATACAAATGCACGATACAATATGAGAAACACCTGCTCTCCTTTTGCTGATGTTTACTGGCCGGAGCCTTGATGAATGAGTGTGTGAGAAAGTGTTTGTCAGGCAGACCCTTGCTTAAAACAATGGAGGAAAAAGGGGGGGGCTCATATTTGATCTGGTGCGAATTAGAGAGGAATCAGGAGGACGGGGGGGGGGGGACCACAGCTGACCCTGCTTGAGGCTTTGGAGCTGGGGTTGACGAGGGGAGTAGAGCCCTGGAGAAGAGAATCTGGACGGCTACAGTATGCAAAGGCTGTAAAAGAGCCATAAAACAGGGTCAACCAGAGGGGACACCGGCGAGAGGTCTGGGAAAACACACCCTGACACACTCCCTAACTCCCTTCTCCGCTCCTCATTCACTCATTCACATCTCTACGCTGTCTCTCAGTGTGTCTGTCTCTCTTTTCCCAAACCACCGGATCTATCATATCATTGTCTTGTCCGTCTTCTCTCACTCTCTCCATCTCATTCCTTTTGTTTTGCAATGCCAGAAGCCACATTAGCGCTTCCTTTATAGACATTTTGATCGAATGCTTCCAGGTGGATTGAAGATGTCTCCAGGCAGATTTTTAAAAAAGTGAATACAAAGAAAATTCAACATCTGCCGTTTCTGCTCAGCTAGTGCCAATTACAGCACGATATTAATATCAAATAAAAATATGTTGGATTTTGGATGTAAAGGCCTTTACACACCAGGGGGTGTGACAAATAAATGACACGAAAATGAGAAATACTCGCCAGCGAATATTATACTGTATGTCTAGGGCTTTTATTGTGAAAGGTAAAAACGGAAGGAGTGGATCTGGTCTGCGTTGCATTTGTCAAGGTTGAAAGGGGTAATAAAGTTTGCCCTCTTGGTTCGGACTAAGGAGCCTCCGTGTTGTTTGTTTCATAAATATAGGCCCAACTCAACTCGTTCCGTACAACTTGATTGGTTGATGTCTTCATTTGCGGTGCGAAAGCTCAGAAAATTGACCTCGTTCCAAAAGAAAAGTATGCCGCTTTTTCGCTGCGTAATATTCACGTTCTGTGTAAAAGTATTCATGACAAAGACAACAGTTTGAAAAAATAGGTAAAAATATCGGGGGAAAAAGTGTCTAAAACAAGCAATTTAAAAAAAAACATGCAGAGCTTCGGGACATTGTGATTGTGAAAAATTGAGATTTCTACATTTTGAAGACCAGGAGATGCTGCATATCTAAAAAGTGAACACAGTTTTCTTTGGCTTGTTAAAACCTCTCTGGAATGAACCCTGACCCGTGTGTTGCCTTGCTCACTCACCCATCATATAAGGTGACCTCCCTCCCTCCCTAAATCCATCTCTCCGTCCTTTCCTCCCTCCCTCCCTCTCTGCCCCTCCTTCCCATATGTAGATCCAGAGACTGATAAATGCTGCTACTCCATTATCCCTGACAGCCCTTTCTCCCTCTCTTTTCCCTTTCATCCCTCCCTCTTTGCATTCCTTTCCCGCTCATCCTCACGTCCCTGTCTTGAGGCCCGCTCTGATTACCCATAATCCACCCCATTCCGCCACCGCCCTGCAGATGATGTGTGGGCTGCGTTCAGCGTAGCACTGTCTTAAGTTCATGTTGATGAATGGTGATTTGACATCACATCAAGATAAGCAGGTAAAAAGATGCCAAGGGAGGTGTGGAGTGCCTGACTCAAACCTGCCCATCTGTCATGGATAGTTCTGGGATGACAGTGCAGGCCTGGATGTACTATAATGTGCGTGTGTATGTGTGTGTGTGTGTGTATGTTTGGATTTAGTAAGCTTCACTTCATTTATCTCTCCTGTGATTTTATTCATCCCACAATCACTGTCTATTTTTCCAGACTTCTTTCTTTGAATACGGCTCAATAATCAACCTGAGCTTGTTTCTCTCCTTTGTGATTTTCTCTGCTGGCTCAACTTCGTACTGACGTCTTCAGTTTTACATTGCATTAACACTGCCAAGATTACACCATCCCAAATCTTTAATAAACATTTACGATTCACTATATCCAGCTATAGGAGCTTAGGTTTCAAAGATATGGACTTGGAAAAAGTGTCGAGCTGCACCTTCAATAAAGATATTTTTAATAGTCGCAATTCACACAACTCAGAGCAATAAATAAGCACAACCCGGTTTAGTATTTTAAAGAAGGTATGTCATCAGATGATAACACAGCAAGAAGGGGTGTAAGAAAATATTGAAAATATTGAATATCGCGCTATTATGTTGTGTGATATTGTATCAATTCCCAAAAGCACAGTATTGATTTTTGATTAATAGTTTACATGCAAAGATTAACTCAGTCAATACTTTATTTCATTTGCAAAAAGATGCACCCTCTCATTGTATGTGCCCTCTCAAAGTAGTGCTACGATGTTGGATTTTACAGCGACTGTGATCACACTGTTCTGATTGCATTACAAATTTATTGTTTTTACTCAGAATGTATGCATATGGTGGTGTGTTCTTTATAGTATGACAGCTTTCCTAAAATGAGATTAAAAAAAAAAAAAAAAAAATCGCAATATATTGAATTGTAACTCCTATATCATGATACCTATCGTATCACCAGATTATAACTCAAACACAGCCCTAATGGCAAATTAGATTGCAATGTCACTCCTCACACATTCCTGATATGAGCTCAGGGCAGTCCCACTTTGAAAAAGAGGCATTGTAAAAATTAAACTTAAATTCACACATTTTTTAAGTGAAATACGGGCAAAGTTGGAAAAAAACAAGTGGTAAATAAATCAACAGAGACGATTCTGCTCTTTACACTCAACTGGAGCCACAGTAGGACTGGACAAACAAAATGTATCAAATAACCAACATTAGGACGGTCTTCCTGATCTAAATCTACTCGTATTGTTATTAAATGTCTACTTACTGACAATAAGTTCAACAACAGATGACATCTCACCAGAAGTTCAACGAACCAATCAGCCAGCAGCTTGGAATCTTTAACTAGTAACAAAAACGGCAAACACAACACAAGTGAGCCAACATCAGAAAGGAAATACATTACAGGCTTACAGGTGGATGCATTGCAAGGATCGGCCTTTCCGACAAACCACAAGTTTGGTTTGGGATTAAACTAAATGTTACTGTGAAAATACTGGAGGCCCCTAGAGACAACGAGAAAACTTTGATCTGCAGCTTCACCCAAGCAGCCTCACACAGGACACCTAAGTAGTGTGGGTCTATTTTAGCCTTTCACACAGTGGGGTCTAAAACAGCTACTTAGACGGGCCACAGTTCTGGAAAGAGCTGACATGGACACAACGCTCAGCACATTGTAGCCATGGGAAAAGGGACTGAGGGGGGGTTGAGACACTGCGGCCGCTTAACACTGAGCCCCAACACACCCACCCAGTAACTCCCACCATCCCCAGCTGGCCTTGACCGAGACGCGGCGCGTTCGGCACACAGTCCTCCTCTTGCCACCTGCCTGTGGAATGTTCCATGTGTGCAGCTGTGTATGTACGAGGCTCTCTAATTGGCCGGCATCAGCTCAGGTTGGCCTGTTGAGAACTCTTAATTGACTGCTGTACTGACCCCGGGGTGGCTGACTCAAAGTTCATTACTCCCTGAGCACGACTGGCTCATGACCTGGCAGGGCCAAGCAGCTTATGAGGTGCCGGTGATAGAAAATACTAAGACAAGGACAATTTATTCCTCTTAAGTATGTGCTGAATATTACCGTATTTCATTACGTTTTGCACCTCTTCCCGTTACATGTGAGGTCTTGTGAAAGCGTCACTGTGTGCGGTAATGTTGTGCAACTCTGTATCCAAGCATCACATTTCTTGTGTTTGTAATGAAATGTGGAAAAAGAAAAGGATTCAGATTCAAAAACATTCTTTCTCAATGACTTTAACAACTTAAGGCCCTGACACACCAAGCTGACGGTCGGCCGTCGGACAGTTTGGGGCCGTCGGTGAGCGTTTGTCGGCCTAGTTTGTGCGGTGTGTCCCGCACCGTCGGCTCTAGTCCGCCCGTGTTGGAGTTTTTTCGGCCGATTCAGCATGTTGAGTCGGCGGCGGCACCCCTCGGTGAGAGAAATCACTCTGATTCATGCGATTCAGCTTAAACGAATCAGTGTACGAGAAGAGAAACGGACGTGAGGAAAGCAAGCCAACGAGTAAAGTTGAGGAAAAACACAGAAGGCTCTTCTCATTTTTCATCTTCATCTCTTCTGATCGGTCTAATACACAGATATTTTCATAGCGACATGGCCATCTGGAATGAAGCTAAGTGGTGAGTGAGAGTGGTGGGAAAATGGTCGGCAAACGCCTCTTTGTTTCATGTACGTATCATAACAACGACTTGTATATCCGCAGTCCTCGGCCTTCCGGTTTCCCATTTTGAATGGCGAATACAGACTACTGCCACCTGCTGGTAGGGAGAGTTATTTCATCTCACGCAGGCGCAGAACGTACGTGGTAGTTGGCCGTCGGCTGTAGTCTTTGCCCAGCGCTCGAGTGCAACTTTTTGGCCAAGACAAAGGTGACGTGAGGCGACGCAGCTGGTGGCCTTTGTCGCCGCTAGTTTCTGATGTCGGGTTGGTGTGTCTGGGCCTTTAAATGTAGCGACTAGTGTTGGGTTCTGATAGCCGGATCCATTTCTAGATTTAATTTGAAGTACCCAAATTTGTTAAACTCTGAATTTTAAATGACTGTATCTGGAAAAATATGTAGCTCTTTGATTGTCAGGTTTTTTTTATTTTATTTTTTAAATATTATAAAGTTATTATTTTTGCTAAAGCCAAACCTAAACATACTTAAAATTAAGAGATTTGAAACTGTTCAGATTTGATACGCAGTGCAATCAAATTCAAATAATGTTATCAAACCCTAGTAGCCACAGCTGTCCAAAACAAGATCTGCTCAATACTGATATTATTGATTAAACCTCACTTTGCAAGCTCTCCCGCTTTAAGTATCAAGAATTAGGATTTTAATTCTACTTTTAATTGTAAGGAAACAAATATGAATATAAATTGAACTATTTAGTTAAAAAAAAACAAATCTACATGATGAAATTCAAGGCTCATTTTTCTCCTTTAGCCAATTTCTTCTCTCATCATTCAGCTCTCAGAGGCCACACTAACCCGCTGACGTCATGCTGAACAACCAGGCTACTTATTCTTTCCTCAGGGCTCACATGCCTCGTTACCACTGATAAAATGCAGACATACCTCTCCTTGTACCATTCCAGCACATAAATAGTTAACGTAACGGATGATGACCACAGCTTCTGACTTCATACATTCTGAGACTTTATAATATCCCTGAGTGTGTTTGGTGTCCGATGGGTGGGCCTGCAGCACACGATGCAACTATGGAAGCAGATGCCAAATACATTATGACCCGCTGGTATCTTGATATACTCATTTAGTTCTTCAGACGCTAGTTTGACCCGAGTGCATCATAAAGTGCTGAAGCGATGCATGTGTGCTAACCCTAACTCTGCTTAATGGCGATGTGTGTGAATGAGCCAACCAGTGAGGAATGTGGGTCACACATGATGCAAGTCAGCATGCAAGTCTGAGCACACACACACACACACACACACTCACCAACCCACAAACAAACTCAACCCACAGGTGCTGTCGACCACTCGATATGTGTGTGTGTGTGTGTGTGTGTGTGTGTGTGTGTGTGTGTGTGTGTGTGTGTGTGTGTTCAGCCTGTGTGTATTTGTATGAAGTGGGTTGAGTTTCATATAGGGCCCTATTTCTAAGCCATCCTGTTTTCAGCACTTTGAATTTGACATGCTAACTAGATACTCGAACTTTTACTCTCCCCGCCAACAGCCAGTTGCCGAGAGGGCCCAGCCCGCTGCCAGATTTAGACTCATTAATGACAGCTGTCACATACACCGTCAAACAGGAGGGAGACGGATAAACGGATGCATGGATGGAGGCCATGGTTCGATGGGGCTTCTGGGTTTTTTGGGATCCCTGGGGCTGGCAAAGCAGTTAGACTCAAAATCCAGGACAAAATCCAACTGAATCTGTCAACATCACACTGATCAATCCTGTCCAGTGGCTGCCCTTCACCTGTTTAAAATAGCCTTCTACATTTTCTAAAAAAATCAAATTCAATAACTTGTCTCCAGTGATTTAAGTCAGGAAATCGTCATAATCTCTTCCCCTGGAAAACAAGTGGACATGTTAAAAAGCTAATTGCCTTTGGGCCCGGCGGTTTTAGGAGTCGGGGCTTAAAGGAAGGTAGCGGTGTAGGGAAGTTAACAGTGCAGCGCAGAGAGGGACAGCGAGCATGAATGGACACTTTGTGTAGTGTACGGCCAGTAATGACATGCAAATACAAGGTCCAGGCCACAAAATGAGAAGACAAATATCCTCCATTTGCCTTGCCCCTACTTTAGCTGTCTGTCAATGCAAGTTTGTCCTGTTCCTTAAATCTGTCACAGGAGGTGTCAGAGGGCAGGTAAAACGCCACTCTTCATCTATGTAACAGTTGATGTCTTGCATTTTAAAAGTCTAGGATCTTTACCTGTGCTCCGTTAAAGGGCTCTGATATTTGTATAGCTTCAAAAACAAACCACAGCACACTCATGTTTTCCCTTCTTGCACTACTCCACTCTTTCTTTCCAAGATTTTTTTTCCCAGAAATGATCGATCAAACACACAACTATTTCTGCAATCTGTTTAATCTTGGATTTCCTGACATGCGGCACACTAACAATGTGGATCGGCTTTTAATGGCCCTTTTCGCTGACAGATAGCGGTTGTGCGCTCTTTATGGGGCTTCTGTTGGACAAAGAACACGTTTGTGACCAACAGTCAGGAGGCCTCCGAGGGGCGGGAGGACAGATGACACCCCTGTCAGCGCCGCCACCACAAACACCATGAAGACACACAGACGACCGTCCCGTACTCCCACAGGCTTCTCTATACATTCAACATCTGTGTTGTTCTGTGCCGCGCAGAGCAACTCGCATAAAAACAGAGATGTGGAACCTATTAAGACCTTTGAGATTGTATTTTTGGAACCGTGTTATTTTCCATCGCACGGACGAAAAACACAAAACTGATCACGGATCTAAATTTTACGATTTCATATAACACAACGAGAGGAAGTGGTTCCAGAAACCGTCGCCAAAGTTCTTTTTTAATGCTAATTATTGAGGAACTGGAAAAGGGAGAGGAGGGTGAACTGGTGGATTGTGAGGGCCACCAAGGGGCCTCTGTGGTTACACAAGAGGCACGGGATGAGATAGATGGTGCAGGTACGAGAAGCGAGAGAGAATTAGTATGTGTCCAGTGTAGCGGAGCAGAAGCTCTCTGCAACTGGAACTGATGATTAAGAAATGTGCTGACAAGTTCTGTAAAAAAACAGATTTTTAGTGGTGTGCTGGTGAGATCACGCACACACTGTGACTCATAAGACTGCAATTCTTCAGAAACTCAAATCAGACTCAAAACATAATCTTATTATTAGTTTCCATCTTCAAAAAAACACAGCGAAGGTGATCTTTTCATTCCAATGTCAGCCTTTACCATTTCCTATCTTTTAATAAGATTAGTCCTTCTACATACAGTATATATGAGAGAGAGAAGAAGCAGTTCTATTGAAATGTGGTTAGTACTGTTGAGTCCCGGCCAGGTTCTCACCATGCAAGAACACAGTTTTTATCCTTTAATGTGAGGGCTGTTAAATTTTTTCAGCCTGAGACCAAGAGGAGACACTTAGTCTCTTGCTTTCAGTCCAGAACCATGAAAGCATATTTCTGTACTTGTCATGTGAGGAAAGGGACCCGAAGCAGGTAGGCCTGTGGCCAAGTGTGGCTCTCTAACCCATGGTTTCAGAAGCAACATTTTAATATAATCCCCTGTCTATACGCCTTTAAAAAGAGAGCTTATAAAGACAGAGAGGAAGTCTGTTGAGGCACTTACTGTTTAAAGGTTCTCTACACAATATTCACAGCGTTATATAGCAGCAAACAACTATTTGCTATGTAAAGACATAGAGGAGTAATGTCTACCTGTGTGTGTTGTAATTAGAGCTTCTACATGCTTTGTTGATATAGCTGGGCGTCCTGGACGCTCGTGCCTTTTAGTGCATGTTCATGAATGTGAGTGTGCCCCACTGGCTAGCTCACGGCCGCCGCTCTGCATTGCTCTCATATGGCGCTTACAGCTGATAACGCCGTCCCGTCCGATGGCGCTGTCGCAGAAGCGTAGCACCCACCCGCCGGTTCCTGACTGACACGGCAGTGTGCCGTTGTTTTCGGTGTCAGCGCTGTTAGCACCTGCGAGCCGCTGGCTCACCTGTCACCATGTTGAGAGCCGCGTGGATGCAATAGAAATGCTCTCAATCTTGCATTTAGCACCTTTAATATTACCAAATGTGGCCACATTTATTTAGAAAATTCCTGCTTTTCTTTATGATAAAATGTGTGTTTCGGCTTCTACAGTAACTCTTAGTGTACACTGTAGATGCAGATGTGCAAGTTATGTACCTTGGGGTTCAATCTCACCCCCCCCCCCCCCCCCAAAGTATGTTTTTTGACTTTACTGGATAGCTTACAGTAGAGAGAAGACAAAAATGAGGAGAGAAAGGAGGGATAACATGCAACACAGCTCCCTGGACTGAATCAAACCGGGTAAGTTGCAATTACATGGTCAGAGTCTTAAATGCCTAGGCCACCAGGAGACCTCAGTGTTCACTCTTTTCATAAAAACAAAAACAAACACATGCAACTACACAAAACTTCAGGATATTGCCATAAACTTAACCACATCACCTAACGAAGAAAAGAGAAACTCAAGAATCTTCCTGTGGCTGGATGGATGGATGGATGGATGGATAGATGGATAGCTGGATAGATGGATAGATGGATAAATGGATAGATGGATAGATAGATGGTAAATTTTGTCCATATTAAATAGTATATTATATACAGATAGATTATGCTGTGCTGTGTAAATTGTGTCGTACTGTAGTTCCCATAAGCAGGAGTGGCCTCTTGAAGCTCCGGTCTCATGTGAGCGTGGTATTAGAGGTTCATTCCCCAGCGACAGTTCAGCTCTCCTCTCATTAACATCCCATCTATCAACCGGCCTGCTGTCATCCTGCGCTGCCACCCTGTCATTTAGCTCAAAGTAGAGCTACAACACACTCACACTCATTACTCCCTTTACCAAAGCCTGCAAAGTAAACGCGCATGTTTGGACGAGGGGTGGGGGGTGTTTTTGAATCACAGTTTGGGAATGTATTCATGTGGAATTTGTGTACGTGCGGTTTCTAAAGCATACTTTCACTTCCATTACATACCTTTGCAACGATAATCCGAGAAGAAGAAGAAAAAAACTGTTTAAAAACAACTGCTAGTAAAGAGCGCAACGTCTAATTCACAGAGAATGTGAACCATTTTGAAGTGGCTTGTAAATGTGGTCATGTGTGGTTTATGTAAGTGAGGCTGCTTTCTCCTGTAAAGGTTGAGGCTTCGTAAGGTGCTCCAACATGTGTTCACGCTATGCTGATTTCAAATCCATCTTATAACCTGTATCACATTCCTCCCTCCCATTATTCTCCATTGTAATCAACCTGATAAAACACAAATTAAAAACACACTCCTTTTCACTGACTAATGTCCTGCAGGACCATCTTCCCTGCAGAGAGCGTTCGTGTGCCTCTACGACTAAGTTGAGAGTGACATAAAACAGAATAGTGTGATGGTAAATTAACGCTGGTCTTTTTCTCTACAACTCTGGCCAATAAGCGAGTTAAATAATGATCGGTCTGTATGGGAGTGTGCTCTCTGATGGAGACAGTACTGGGAATATGGGAAATCACACACACACATGCACAAGGTCAGGCCAATCGCTCTCTCTCTCCCACACAAACATACTGGGACACAATGCACCTGGTCTCTCTCTCTCTCCCCGCGGTCACGGTGACACACTGCAGGTCTCAGACTCCTGAGTCCAACAAAAACAGCAGTGTGTGTGTGTGTGTGTGTGTGTGTGTGTGTGTGTGTGTGTGTGTGTGTGTGTGTGTGCAGCAGTACACTGTGCTGTGTAAGACATGCACAGCAATGTCAATAAACTGTGAGACGACGCGAAACCAAACAGAGAGAGCTTAGATTGAATCTACAGTTCGGCGCGTCTACCACCCTCCGAGAAACGTCTCAGGACTGAGTTTCCTCACAGTGTCAAGACTCGGGCCAAACACCCACTATTATTACACTGTTTTTTGTCTAAGGCAATGCTGTAATATAACATAAATTGCACTTTGGTGCCAGAACAGTAGGAAGAGGAGTAGAACGGTAGGAAGAGGAGACATGATGCGGTTCGTTTATGAAACGCATACTTCATGTATGTTTTGGCGTGTTTCTCTCAACCTCACCCAACATATAAATCAAGTTAGCCTAACAAGTTTACCCACTTGCTTACTAGCTGAAACTAGGCGTTTGTGAGACAGCTGAACTAGACAGAAAGTGAAAGTTAAAGGGTAGCTTTGGTATGTTTCAACCTGGACCCTATTGTCCCATGTTTTTGTGTCTAAGTGACTAATGGGGACAACAATTTTTGGAATTGGTCCAGTATTGAGGGATAACGCTGTAACCAGCAGCCGCGGAACGAGCTGTGAGGGCAATTGAGCAGCGCCAATGTAAAATCACATGCACTATAGGTGCTCGGTTTTGCCTGGCTCAAATAAATATGGACAGCCATCGTATTCAAAGACCTCATCAACATTGTCGAAATCATCTAAATATTCAGCCATGACATTGAAAATCTTTTAGATAACACTAAGCTTTGCTTTCTGTACTCCAACACAACAAACTCTGCCCGGCTGGCACTAGCGATTCCACCATGGATGTATTCCACGTTTCCACCGTTGTCTTCCGGCAACACGTCACCTCGCCATATTTCAGAACGAGACTTCTCATCGAGCAAGACTCTTTCCATGTCAGACACTTCATAACAATCAGAGCCTGTCATGGCAAAAACAAGCACTTTTAGTGGATGTAAATGACGGTGCCAGCTTGCCCCAATAGGATTACATTTGCAGCCTGTGTGCAGCTGCCATCTACAGCGCTCTCCCTAAATACTTGACCAGTTTCAGATATTGTTGTCCTTATTAGTCAGTTAGCCACAAAAACATGGGAAAATAGGGTCCAGGTTGAAAAATACTGAAGTTACTCTTTAACTTTATTTGGTCTTTAAATAAGCTTACAAACAAAATTTAAAAATATAGAAAAAAATGTACTTAAAAAAATGTACTTAAAATATACTAATTTCAATGCTTGGTGGATGATGTGGATTTCTTTTGGATTATATGAAACATTTAGCCATGTATGAAACACCTGCAGATTAACAAAATATTCTGTAGTGTAAAAAATCTTTGGCTACCCTATCTCTCTGATAGTTTGTCATTTCTCTCCCTGTGGGTCTCAACAAATCTTCAGCATAATGGAGAGAATAACTTCCTTCTAAAACACACATGACGCCTCTTCAATTGAAAACAGTGACAGATTTGGAATACACTTGACCCGCGTGTGTTGAAAATTGTTTTATGCCTTTTTATGTTGAAGCCAAGCCCCCCGTCTGTTTCTCTCCCTCCTCCGCTCCCTTCATGGTTTCAGTTAGTCAGAGATGCCTGCATTTGATTAGGCCTTCAATGTCAATAACGCCTGTTTTGAAAAACACCCTCAAAGGGGCCTGGAACAAAGATGAAGAAGAGGGCAAGTGGGTGAGAGGGAGACAGAAAGAGAGAGATTTGAAGGCAAGAAGAAACATAATAAGATATTATGACCTGGCATTCACGTGCAGCCCACATGTTGCTGTATTGTGTGTGTTTGCCCCTCAGCGTGATATGACAGCTACTCTTTAACTGCTAAAAACACAAATCTTTAATGACTGTTGTCATGGAAACGAGGAGAGAAAATACATAATATATATAATAATAAATAGCACATTTCTTAATACTGAGAGACAGTGGGGGTCAAGTACATTTTTGTCTGTGTGTGTAAGGAAGATAAAAATGCAGTGATGCGACTAGCCAATCATGACCCACCTTGAAACAAAACAGCTTGTTTTTGAAACGTAGTGATGGTTGAACGCTTTGCAGCTAAAAAGCGCTGCAAACCACATGTCAAATGTCTGCATGTCGAGTCATGCTGCAACAGTGTGCACTTATTAGTCTGCCAACAGTAGGTGAGCCGAGCAGTCGCCATGAATCAGCAGTCAGCTGACTGACAAAGATTGAACAAAATATTTATATGGGATTGTATGTTGGAGTATATGATGTTGTATTTGGGTCTCACGTTATCGTGTATGTGTGAACAGATATAATGCAAGTGTCGGCGTGTACACACGGGACACCGCGCCTCCGTTATCAGAGCGGGTATGCTTGTCTAAATCAATGCCACAGTGGAAGTGTGTGTGTATATTGGTGCCAAAAGAGAAAATCCGTTGCATGGTTCCATATGAAACAGACAGGGTGTGTGTTTATTAAAAGACTACGGGTGGTCCTTTTTGTTTCATTCACTCTCAGAAAAAACAGCTTCTCACTGAACATTGTGTCCCTCGAGGAAAATCATATATTACAGCCACCACACTGTCACAAGAGGTTTATGTATCTTTTCTGTTAAAAAAGAGCTCAGTAGAACTTAACACGCCACTGATGTTCCTTCGAGGTATACATGTTATTTATATATTTAGAAAAATGAGCACGCACTCCTGTTGGGCAAAACATTATTTCCTCAGGGTTGGGAAAACAACATACAGTAAATGCACTACAGGAAAGATTTAACCCTCTTCTTTGAGTTCAGCACACATCATGACAGGCGTTCACCCTGGAACTAAACATCTGCAAACATACAGCGCTCTTAACCAAACCCGCAACCTCCAAATACACTGGTGGCTGGCTTTGATTTTTCTTTTTTTTCATTCCACTATTGAAAAAAAGCTGTCTAAGGAGCCAAACAGCGGCCATGTCCACATCTCAGCACCGTGATTAATCAGAATCACTGTCAATGCAACCAATAGGGCATCAGAATTAGCGCCGGGGCATATTGCATTGTGGGTACTCCATCTGAGGGTAATCCATCATGCTGGTAACAATAGCATGTTTCATGCACCTAATGCTCGCTACAAGCATGTTTTTGGGGCTGCTTTAAAGAGCAGTGATAGTCTGAACACGTGTTAAGTCCTCAGGAAGGTTAAATCCAAAAACTAGTGGTTGAAAACTAGAGGCAGCTTCACAACAAGACTTTGAACTGAAAATCAGAACAGCAATGAGTCCAGTACCAGATGGCCTCAGACTATCTATCTATCTATCTATACGATATCCAGATCATTAATATTGCAGCAAACAACTATTTGCTATGTAAAGATATAGAGGAGTAATGTCTACCTGAACAGAGAATGAAGTCGCTCTCCCTCTGTGTGTGTTGTAATCTGAGCTTCTCTGTGCTTTGTTGACATCACTGGGCCGGACGCGTGTGCCTTTTAGTGCATGTGAGTGTACCCCACTGGCCGGGGGTGTGAGTGTACCCCATGGCCGCCACTCTGCACTGCGTTCATATGGCGGATGACACCGGCGTCGTCGCAGAGAAGTGCCCACCCTCCGGTTCCCCCCCCAGGTTAACACTGTTAGCTCTGTGAGCACTGTTGCCGTTGTTTGCAAAGTTCGTGCTGTTAGCACCATTAGCTGTGAACCGCCGACTAAGCTGTCACCATGTTGAGAGCCATGTGGAGGCAACAAAAATGCTCTTAATTTCGTATTGAGCACCTTCAAAGATTTTCAGCAGGTTTTAAGGTCCTTCAGTGCTTCATAGACAAGCATTTTTATGATACTTCTGTTCCTCAAAGGCCATGATGTTATCTACATCAAGCGAGTTCCATATTTGCTTTAGGGTTTTTCATTTACTCAAACATTCATAATTAATGACTTATAAACTATGATCCAGTAATGCGTGAGGCATACAGTAGAGGAAAAACCTTGTGAAAGACTATCTGGAGCACTGGACCAAAGAAATATCCCTGTGTGGGATAATCAAGTTGATTTGAATCTGAATCTTAAAAAGCAACTGTTGAGGGACAAGAAAACATGTTGGTGACTGTAAGAAAGTAAATAAATGTGCACAGAAAACATTAGCAATTAGATTAAATGCATTAAACTTCCGCAAAGCTGCTGGATCTTTCTAGACAGACAGTCAATGGCTCCATTTCACAGCACTGAGCATGAAATATAGCAGGGGGCCTTCAATACTCATACACATAAACACACACACATTCAGAGGCGGGAGGGGTAGGGGTGTAACACCCTGTGTCTCCCCCAATCACATACCAAATCCATCAAGGTGCCCCAGCATCCAGTAGTGAAGGCTGCCACCGCTGGAAGCACAGAGGGTCTAATAAACAGCACCAGAGCAAATGAAGGCTTTGTGGATTAACGCACATATAGTGTGCCTGTCGTACCATAGGTTTGACCCATGATTATCATATATAATCCCATTAAGGTCACATACTCTTGTAATGCTCTCAAGCCTTTCTGATAAAAAAAACAAATACAGTCCTGTATATCTAAAAGGGAAAAACAATATTGAAGTTTTTATGAGCTAAGATCTAATCTTATGTTGGAAAAACCTTTTATGTTTATGAATTTTTTTACAAAATGACACTGGAATGCTTCAGTCCGTGCGATACATATTTCTATTTTGAAATGCACTCAAGCTGACTGTTGCAGCTGCTTCAAATGCTTCACTACTCTGTTGAGGAACACTTAAAAATAGTAAAACAAAGGGGCAGTGAGGCAACATGATAATTTAGACAATCCAGTTACGTAATCGTTGCCGTCTTTGCTGTCCTTTTCTCCAAAACCCCATAAACTTTACATAAATGCACAAAACACACACAAACACTTACTCCATTTAGTATTTGGAAGCAAACGCCACACCACACAGCAGCTGGCAAAGAGTGCACTCTAAAACGAGCTGCACACAGACAAGGAAAAAATGCTCTCAGTGTTTACATAACCCACAAATCAATTAAAAGAATATGGCTCTCGTCTAATTAAAAACAAATGAGATTACTAAAAGTCAGTTCACTTCCTGGAATG